>JBBGZY010001117.1:0-550000 GCA_037952925.1 Lithobates clamitans
TCTGCAGTGACCTCTGCCTATTGCTGTTTCCTAAACACCTTTTTTGTGTTTCCTGTTTTTTTTTTCTCTGGTGACTGTGGAGTGTGGCTGGGCTATGAGACAGATTGAGGTATCATTAGAGCCCGGTGTATAATGTAGAGCCTGGTATATGATGTACAGAGTTCTGTGTATAATGTAGAGCCCGGTGTATAATGTAGAGCCTGATATATGATGTACAGAGCCCTGTGTATAATGTAGAGCCTGGTATATGATGTACAGAGCCCTGTGTATAATGTAGAGCCCTGTGTATAATGTAGAGCCTAGTATATGATGTACAGAGCCCGCTGTATAATGTAGAGCCTGGTATATGATGTACAGAGCCCTGTGTATAATGTAGAGCCCGGTGTATAATGTAGAGCCTGGTATATGATGTACAGAGCCCCGTGTATAATGTACAGCCTGGTATATGATGTACAGAGCCCTGTTTATAATGTAGATGATGTTTAAAGTGGTTCGTTAAATATCAGCTGCTGGTGTTTCATGTCTACTCATTAAGTGTTTGATTGGAGATCTTCTCAGTTCCTCATCTCCACATCACTGTGTATTTCTATTCAGTTCTCTTTTTCTCTCTCTCTCTCTCTCTCTCTCTCTCTCTCTCTCTCTCTCTCTCTCTCTCTCTCTCTCTCTCTCTCTCTCTCTCTCTCTCCTCTCTCTCTCTCTCTCTCTCTCTTCTCTCTCTCTCTCTCTCTCTCTCTCTCTCTCTCGTGTCTTATTAGAGATCTTCACAGTTCCTCATCTCTAAAACACTACTGCGTATTTCTACTCGGCTGTGTCTCTCTCCCTCTCCCTCTCACTCTTCTGTGTCTCATTCTTGTTCAAATCTAAGAACTGTGACATGGGGAAACAAGGTTGGCTAAGCCCGCAGAGGGCAGTTTGGCCTGTAATTTGGTTTTAGAACAGGAGGGAGAGGATGCTGTGAAAAAGGGAAAGAAATTAGCAAAGTGTGTGGGATTGATATGCATTTGGGAGGGAGATTACAAGTAGATGAATGGCATACTGTTTTTTGAAATGTAAATAAGGTCTGTTGTCAGATTATGGGTTGCTACTGCGCGCAGCAGACTCCTGGTTTAAGGTTGCAAAAGCCATTCATGAAGAAGGCTGGATTGAACAAGAAACAAATCAAAATGGTTGAATTGTGTACGTGTATAAGAAACTAGAAAAGAGGAAGCCAAGTAGTCAGCCACTGCCCTATAATGGTCCCCAGGAAGTAGACACTGCCCTTCGTCTACCCGCCCTTCTGTTCTAAGTGACACCTCCCCCCGCGGCAACACGCCCTATGCCACCGCCCCTGAACCGCCCACAGCGAAACCCACCCACATGTTTCCAGTGATGGAACATAGTAGCAATCAATGCAGCGTTTTAATCAAATAAATAATTTATGTATAGGATGTATTGAATATTTCTGAATATTTCAGTCAGAGTCTGAATTTAGTTGTAATTGCTTACCCTTGCATTATTGAAGCTAAAAGGTGTTTCTTTTCTAATAACAGTAAATGTAGCAAATGTGCTATATTTATGCAAATGGTTTTAAGCTGTATTAGCAATAATTGGGGAGTTTAAAATGTTCAATATTTAACAGTATTATAAATAAAGAGGAAGTTTATGCATTCTGGGCGTTATGCCAGAAGAGCAAAAGAGGAAGTGCTTTCCTTGCTCAAATCTATGTGCTAGATTTAGGCCCCATTCACATCTGAGCGTTTTGTATTCTGAGAAAAAAAAAAAAATTATTCTGTATAGAGATGGTTCACATCTCCACTCTAAAATACCTGAAGCCAAAATGTGTACAAGAAGTTTACTGATTTGGGTTTTAGAGTGCTGAACAGAGTGCATAGACACATGTTAGCTGCCGCATTTATTTCAGGTCTTAAAGAGTCAATCCGAAAGGGTCTGAGTATAGAGAACCCACAACCTTGGAGCTTGAGATGTAGTTATTAGTAGTTATTAGGACCAGAATCCTCACAGAGCAGTAGAGAGTAGCTCCTCTCATTATGCCTCTGATACACCCTATCTGCGCCCACCCGGTACCAACTCCACGTGCCTGCTACAACTGCGGAAGACCCGACCACTCCAGTAGGGAATACCGAAGCCCATGGAAATTCACCCACAGTCAAACAAGCCCCAACCGTGTTCCACATGAAAGAGCCTAGTACCAGGGACATGACACCTCACCTCGCCTACCTCTCCGGATCACATGGACCTTCTCCACAGGGATTCAGGCAAGCCTGTTTCACCTGCCAGCTACACCTGGACTGTTATGCCACAAGGTGCCCAGAACTCCCCCTCCCAATTCGCCAAGGCAATGGCCCTCATTCTGGACACCTGGATGAAGTTACACCCAGATATTGTACTCTTTCAGTATGCAGATGACTTCCTGCTTGTGCAGATACCCTTGGTGATGCCTCAATCTTCTCTGAAAGCCTCCTCCACTACCTGGCTGAGCAAGGATGCAAGGCCTTAAAGTAAAAAGTCCAGAAAGAAGGGGATTTTCCTAGGCCACTGCATCTCCCAAGGCACCGACATCTCACTGAAGAAAGAGTTGCTGCAATCAAGGGCATCCCTTTGCCTCAAGGTCAAAAGCTCCTTCACGCCTTTCTAGGATTAATCTCCTACTGCTGTTCTTACCCTGGACCCTCAGATCTCAGTTCCAGAAGCCTCCCTTTCGATGCAATCCCTTTATGATGCCCTGAAATCTGACCCTTTCCTGCTTTCTCCAGAAGCTGTGGACAATTTTGAAACTCTGAAGGAGATCCTCTCAACAGCCTCTGCTTTGGGACTAAAAGACTTTCAAACTGTTTGTATCAGAGAGGCAAGGACATACCACAGGAGTTTTGGCTCAGGCCCAGGATAACAGACTCAGACCCATTGGGTATCACTCCTGTCAACTGGACTCAGTGGCCAGGGGGGGACAATCCTGCCTCAAAGCCATCTTTGCAGCCCAATGCCCCTCATGACATAACTGCCATACTGAACCAAGTACAGCCCAAACGCCTGTCCTCAGCAAGACACCTCAGACTTCAGTGTGCCGTGCTTCTCCCCGATAACTTCACCATCCTCCAATGTGATACCCTTAACCCATCCACTCTGCTTCTTCTTCTCGAGGGGGGAACCTCTTTGGAGAATGATCCTCAACTCATCACTCATAACTGCTTCGAAGTGATGACAGCCCTTGAGAATCCTGACTTGACCATACTGCACGGTACCACACAGGATATGCAGTCACCACCGAAGATACAGTTCTTCAGGCTTCAGCATTACTCTCCTCCATGTCTGCCCAGGAAGCAGAACTCCAGGCCCTAACTATGGCATGCAAATTGGCAGAAGGAAATTTTGGGATCTTCCGGAAAACCAGAGGGTTCCTGACAGCAGCAGGAACACCTGTAAAACACAGTGCAGCTATCAAGGACTTAATGGATGGGGGGGCGTGACCGGATGCTGGAGTGAGTGGATATATATCCCTCTGACTCATATAAAAAGTCATGACTAGGAAAAAGGGAGAAGAGCTGCAGCAACAGGAGAACACTAGCTCTCAAACGACCCGCACTTCAAAAGAGAAGGGGAATCAGGCAGCAGCGGCAGCAGCGGCTAAACTAGAAAAATTTGCGCACCCCTCTACCTCATCTCCATCTAAAAGTACTCAGCACCAGCAGGATAGACCACAAGCAGGAAGCTCAGGGGACAGGAAGAGCCTAGGAAAAGGATCAGCGGCAACGCACACAATAAAAACAGCGAGCAGTAAAAGCTCTGAGGGCGAGTCCGCAGGATTAGTGACTAATAATGCTACTGCGCACAACGCACCAGTAGAAGCGGAACCCACATTGAAAGATGTTCTATGCGCTGTCAACTCCTGTAAGGCCTCCCTAAGCGATCTGTGCGACCAGCTGACAGGGCTAAAGGAAGAGTTAATTATAGTAAGCCAAGAACTGCAAAGGACTATCACCAGAACAACAACACTGGAGGAGAGAGTGAGTCAGGTCGAGGACGATCTAACTCCATTAAAACGAGAGCTTAAGGTATAAAAAACGCAGATGGGTCTACACAATGCTAAAATGGAGGAAATGGAAAACAGGTCCCGCAGAAACAACGTAAGGGTGGTAGGACTACCGGAGCGGTGTGAGGGTCCCCACCCCGAGGAGTTTATGGAGAAATGGCTCAGGGGAATATTCGGGACGGAAACTTTCTCCCACCTTTTTGCCATTGAAAGAGCCCACAGAGTGCCAACTAGGGCCCCACCATCAGGGGGATATCCCAGACCAATAATTATGAAGCTCTTTGGCTACAGGGATAAGGTAACCTTGATGCGTAGGGCCAGAGAGCTGGACGGTATTTTGCATAACGGAGCTAAGATTTTATTTTTCCCCGACTACTCCCCAGACCTCCAAAAACGAAGGGCTGAATTCAGGGACATTAAGCGCAACCTGCGGAATTACAAAATAGAGTATGCCCTGCTGTATCCCGCACGATTACGTATCACTGCCCTAGGGACTACCCCACTTTTTCGATACAACAACAGGGGCAACAAAATGGCTGGAAGATAAAAAAAAGGACCTGCAGAGCTAGGGGTTGAAAAAGGCTAGTCAAACTTGGAAAGGAAAGGAGGAAAATGTACTTTTTTTTCTTTTTTTTTTCTTTCATTCATTTGTTGTTTTCTTTAGAGCAATTAGCAGACGACACGGGGGGGGGGGGAGGGGGGGTGTGATAGATGGAAGCACAAACAAACAATGTGATTTCATGGGTTATGAATGTTTCAAGTCTTGTTTTGAGGGTTTGGAAGAGGGTAGTGGGAAGGGGGGGGGGGGGAAGAGTGTGGTAGCAAGTCACAATGCACTTTACCATCATATGAGAGGGGAGTTGTCTTCAGAATGGTTGGGAGGGGGGGGGGGAAAGGTCACAAGTGCAGCCCCCAGGGCTAGCCTAATTAGGCAGGAGGGGGGTCACGAACAAGGGTGGTGGGGTGGGGGATGAATATAGTGGAAGGGGGGGGGGGTTTGCAGTGAGATATAGGGCTGGGCAATGGGGTGCATGTACATCACATATAGTTAGGAGGGGGGGGTTTACAAAGGCAACGCATATTGGTACACGTGATTTGTATTTGCAACTAAGGGATGCAGAGGGGGGAGGGAGAGGTCCCTGGATTCGGGGGCTCCTTGTCCCGCCCCACTCTC
Source organism: Lithobates clamitans (assembly GCA_037952925.1). Lineage (NCBI taxonomy): Eukaryota > Metazoa > Chordata > Amphibia > Anura > Ranidae > Lithobates > Lithobates clamitans. Next base: position 5,202 of record JBBGZY010001117.1, read on the forward strand.
TTTTCTTTCTTTTTTTTTTTTGGTCAGCACAATCACAGAGTTGGCAAGTTTTGCATTCACTAACTCACGAAGGAATTGTCTTTTTTTCTTTTGGCATTTTTCTTCCCTTCTCCTTTTCTCTTTTATTCTTCATTTTAGTTAGATGTCTTTGAAAACGCTAAAAATAGGTTCCTGGAATATTAGGGGCATGAGCGATCCGGCCAAAAGGGCAGCGGTGTTCTTGGCGATGGAAGCTTATGGCGTTGAACTGGCTTGTCTGCAGGAAACTCACCTCACCAACGATACCAAATTACATGTTCGGAACCATACATTTCAAGAACAATATCATTCAGTTTACACCTCATATTCAAGAGGGGTGAGCATATTGGTGGGAGGAGGTATTTCATTTTCCTGCAGGGAAGCCAGAATAGACGCGCTGGGATGCTATGTCTTCTTGAGCTGTGTTGTGGAAAATAGACCTCTGGTGCTAGCAAATATCTATGTCCCGCCTCCGTTTAAAACAGAGACCATTTTGGATCTGTTGGAGTTTGTGGATAATAAGGCTGATGTACCGATAATATTGGTGGGGGACTTTAATACAGTCTTGGATAACAAAATGGACCGGTTTCCACCAGTGAATCGCGCAGAGAGAATATCAGAGGGGCGTTTAGGCCAATTCCTGAAAGAGGTTGGGTGGTGCGACCTATGGAGATCTCACAATCCAAACACCCGGCAGTACTCCTGTTATTCAGGGACACACTCCACTCTCTTGCGCTTAGACATGGTATTAGGTAACAGCGAAGCCCTGCAATTAGTAGGGAACATAGAGTATAAGCCGAGGGGAATCTCAGATCACTCTCCCTTGACCTTGACCTTGAACCTAAACACTAGAATTGGCAGGAAAAGGTGGACAATAAAACCACTCTGGTTGGATCTAATAAGCAGCCCAGTAGAAGTAACCTCCAAATTAAAAGAATTTGTAACATTTAACTCAGGTACAGCACCTGCGGGGGTAGTGTGGGATGCCCTAAAAGTGTTCCTTAGGGGATTATTACACCAACAGGTTGCCATAATAACTAAAGAGTCAAGGGAATGGGAGGTGAGGGCTAGCAGGGAAGCTATGGAATCAGAAGCGCAATACGTGGCGGATCCAACCCCTGAAAAGCAGGAGATTTGGCACAACCGACAACAAGAGTACAGAGAAGTAATTAATAGAAGAGTAGAGAATAAAAGACTTTTCCAGAAACAAAATTATTTCGGTGAAGGGGAGAAAGTAGGCCGGATGCTTGCACTTATAACGAAGTCTAACCTATCTCCATCGGCCATTTTCTCAATCAGGACACCGGCTGGAGAGATCACTTCCGATGCCGCGGTCCTAGAGATCTTCTCTGCGTTCTATAGGGATCTGAACAGGTCGCGCAGAGGGTCGGACCGGCGCATTATGGACAGGTTTCTAGAAGGGGTGGATCTGCCCGTTCTTTCGGAAAGGGATAGGAGTGCGATGGAGTCTCCCCTGACCTTGGAGGAGTTGCAAGGGGCTGTCATGGAGTTGTCAGGCCAGAAATCTCCCGGCCCGGACGGTTTGCCACTGGAGATCTATAGAAAGTACGGGGAAGTGCAGCACTGGAGCAGTCGTTCAAGGACAGGAGGCTGCCCTTATCAATGTCAGAGGCTGATATAATAGTGATTCCAAAAGAGGGGAAAGACCAACTGGAAGTCACCTCATACAGACCGATATCATTGCTGTGTTCAGATGCCAAGATCGTTGCAAGGGCGCTAGCATCCAGATTGAACAAATGTATTGCAAACCTGGTACATCCAGATCAATCAGGGTTTATCCCCGGTCGGTCCACCAGTGCTAATATTAGAAGGGCCTATTTGAACCTCCAGGTACCGACCGAGAACGCAGGGTCTAGAGCTATATTGTCCTTGGACACTGCCAAGGCCTTTGATAGCCTGGAGTGGGAATATCTCTGGTGGGTGCTTGAAAGGTTTGGATTTGGCCCTGTATTTATTGGCTGGTTAAAGATCCTTTACAAAAATCCTAAGGCAAGACTCAAGTTAAACAATGATTACTCGGAAAGTTTTCCCCTCAAAAGAGGGACGAGACAGGGGTGCCCCTTGTCTCCCTTGCTGTATGTTTTGGCTATGGCGCCACTGGCGGGAGCGGTGAGATCATCACCCGAACTGCAGGGATTCCATAGAAAAGGGGAGGAAGAGCGAATAGCGCTTTTCGCGGACGATGTCCTATTTTTCCTAGGGGACACGACTTCCTCACTGGAGAAAGTGATGCATCTAGTGGAGGATTTTGGAAAGTTCTCAGGATTAACTATTAACTGGGAGAAATCATCGCTCCTGCCAGTTGATCCATTGGCCAACTCGACTCCGACGAGCCTGCCCCAACTGAAAGTCATGGAGAAAATGAAGTATCTCGGCGTTGTGCTATCCAAGGACCCCAGCGTGTTCATTGAGGACAACTTGGCCCCCCTCCTGTCAAAATTTTTTAAAAAATGTGATATTTGGAGCAGACTCCCCTTGTCTGTGGCGGGTCGGGCCAACCTGATTAAAATGGTTTGGTTGCCCCAGTTGTTGTACTTACTCCACAACTCCCCAGTTTGGATTGGGGAGAAGTGGTTAATTAATATGGAAAAAAGGGCAGGCCAGGATAGGTCTACAAAAACTGCAGTGCCCTACTACGGAGGAGGGACTGGGGTCCCCCATCCGTTTACCTATTTCCTGGCAGCCCAGCTACAACAACTTGGCGGATGCACCATTGATGGAGGGGGAAGTAAGCGTGCCCAAATTATTTTACAGGGAAGCCCACATAGTTCACTGGTGGAAGCACTGGAGGCAGAGTCACTACAAGGAGAGATCCCGACACTTAAAATGATTACTAGGGTTTGGCAGACAACCAAGCGAATAATGGGGTATAAAGGAACCTCAGAATATTCACCAATCTGGAATAATAAGAACTTGCAGGAATTACTATCTGTTGACAGCAACAAGTTGTGGGAAAGGTGCGGGATAAGCCGGCTGATACAGTTATATGAGGGGGATACCCTGAAATCCTTTGAGGAACTGAAGCACGAGTACGGGATGCCAAATCGTGTATTCTATAGCTACTTACAGATTAGGCATGCCTTGAGGAAGCAGTTCGACAGGCAACCCCCCATATGGTGTAGGATTCCACTACTACAAACAATAATTAAATCAGAGACCTCTAAGGGGTTAATCTCAGAGATATACACTCAATTAATAAAGCCAATAAATATGCAGGTAGGCCTCCCTGGGGGTAGGGACAGATGGGCGGCCGATGTGGGGGAGATAACGGACACAGAGTGGAAAAGGATCCTGGAATTTGGACCAGAGGTGTCGGTCTCACCTTCACAAAAGGCCTCCCATCTGATGCTACTGCATAGATCTTATTATACTCCAAAAAAGCTTTTCATTTTCGGCCGCAGAATTAATTATGAGTGCCCTAGATGTAGAAGAACAGGCGACTTAATCCACATGGTATGGAGGTGCCCAAAACTAGTCATTAATTAAATTAATTTAGAGCTTGATCCCAAGACTTGTGTGCTGGGACACGTTAACAACGGGCCGAGAGACAGGAGCACAGCGGTAGCAGTAGCAAGATGTCTGTTCCAAGCCAGGAAATTAATAGCACAGTTTTGGCAATCAAGAACTCCCCCGACTTCGGAAGATTGGATTGGAACAGTCAACTCCACAGTGTGGAGTGAAAGGACGTTTTATACTAGGGCAGGCAACTATAACAAGTTTGTGAGGTTGTGGAATCCGTGGGTCCAAGCAATGCCATGTCCGCAATCAGTGCTACTTTAGCGCTGAGAGTACTTATTTCCTCAGTAATGGGGCGTGGCCGTGCTAGGAGTAACTTAGAGATAAGAGAGAATAACGCACAGAACCGACGCTGTCCATCAGGTGCGCCCGGGTACTATGGGGGTCTAATAAGGGAGGGTCACAGGGGGGTGGGGGGAGGGTTTAATTAAGAGAAAAGTAACAACACATAAATATGTATAATGGTAACGATAGGATATGCGGCCAATTGGCTTTGAGGTATAAGCTGTATGATATGTGATCTGTAGTTTGGGACTACTGTTACCATCTACACACTGAAATGCAAATTGTAATACACTACTTTTAAAAAAAAAAAAAAAAAAAAAAAGGACTTAATGGATGCCCTACTCCTCCCAGCACAAGTGGCTATAATTAAGGTAAAGATGCACGGCAAGCTGGTTTCCCAAGAAGCATGAGGCAATCACATGGCAGATACCGCTGGGAAACAAGCTGCAGATTGAACCCGAGAAGTGGTCAGCAGAGTGAATGCACCTATCCTGGATGACCCAATAGACACCCCTGAAGAGACTGTACAAACCACTATGATTCTACAAAACCCTCCTGTAAACAGGACTCACCTCAAGGAGCAACAAGAAACAGCTGACAAAGAAGGAAAAGAAGTGTGGATCAAAAAAGGAGCCACAGAAGTTGAAGGAATCATGGAATTAAACAAGAGACTGTGTCTGCCACGTAGGCCGGAAGCCTTTCCCGTTACCAACATGATGGCAAAGACCTTTTAACAGAAATAGTGTGCAGATATGGTGTCCCAGAGGTTATGGAGAGTGATCAGGGTCCGGCTTTCACAGCCTCAGTAACCAAGGAGATATGGAGGCAGAGGTCACACTAGCTTTCCACACCCCATACCGTCCTCAGAGCAGTGGGAAGGTGGAAAGACTGAATGGCACAATAAAATCTTGAATGGTAAAAATGTCTCAGGAAACGGGAATGAGTTGGCCAGACAGCCTACCCATTGCCTTATTCAGTGTTAGGTACACTCCAAGGGGAAACCATGGTCTGTCATCCTATGGGATATTGTTTGGTTCAGTCCTCAGTCTAGGTTGTTATTTCCCACAACATTTGCAGCTCCAATCTGATGTATTAACTGTGTATGTGACTGTTTTATCTCGGGAATTAACCCGTATCCATTCGGAAGTGTTTTCTTCCATTCCAGATCCTGAGCTAGATACAGGAACGCACAAGCTGGTTCCTGGTGACTGGGTCATGGTAAAGAAGTTTGGGAGGAAACACACCCTTGAACCCAGATATGATGGTCCTTTCCAAGTCCTTCTGACAACTACCACATCAGTAAAAGTGGCCGGAAGGAACTCGTGGATACACGCCTCTCACTGCAAGAAAGTCCCTGTGCCCGAAGAAGAGGCTGAGGAGACCAAGCCATGATCCTGTTTATCCTTTTTAATATGATTTTGTTCAGGCACAAGAAGTAGCCATCAAACAGAAAGATGGCATAACCCAATTCTGGTATAATCCATCCAACACATATGTTGCCACTTTCGTATCCCCTTATACTTCCAGGTACTGATTACAGTGTCAGGTCCAATGAAAGAGCAATAGGTCCCATGACTGTGTATGTATCACTGACACATATTGAAGTCACTCTTAGATAGAATGACAATCAACAAGCACAAAGATCAATACTTCACCAAAGAGTTCAGACTGACCATTGAGAATCCCAGCCCAGGAGACAGTGGGACCTATGTATTGGGCCTATGGTGGGGAAATGGGTTTTACAGTTATAGAAAACCTTTCCAACTGAAAGACATGTTCAATAACCCAGAGTGGACAGTTCCCCAATCTACATCCAACTCTAACCCCCTAAAGCCTCTCATGCAAACATTGGGGGACATGATGGCCATAGCAGACCCTACCTTTGAGGACACCATGGCTGCAGAAACCGGTTTCTCAGATGTCAACTTGTGGCTCGAATGGATGAGGTACAATGCAGGGAAGCACAATAAGACCAATTGCTATGTGTGCGGGGGGCTAAACCACATCTAGGAACAGTGCCCCTTAATGTACTCCCAGAACATGAGACCTGTGTCCTTAGCTTATTTACCAACACAACCACTAACTACTCCCTGTGTGAGCATTGGAAAAGATAGTACTCCATAGTCACTAAGGCTCCCAAGCCAGCAGAAGGTATCACCATATATCCTGGCAATTACACATGTTATGGAAAGTATCATAGAGCAGGAAAGCCCCTTAGAAATTTCACCGAAGGTTACTGTGAGTCTTACAGTGAGGTGTCTGCAGATCTAGCGCAAAATCAAGTTCAGTCCTTAGGGGACGTGTACTGGATCTGTGGGGACATGAAAATTAGAAGTAGAATGACAGGACAGTGGACAGGAGAATGTGCAATGGCTAAAGCCATAATGCCCCTGCATATTCTCTCACAAGACCCAGAGCCAGAAGCAAGTGATGTACCTAAACCAAACAGAAGACGCAGGAGTGCCCTCGCAGGAAGTTTTGACCCTCATGTATACATAGATGCCATAGGGGTCCCAAGGGGGGTGCCAGATGAGTTCAAAGCAAGAGACCAAGTAGCAGCAGGTTTTGAGTCACTGATTATCACTGTAAATAATCACTGTAAATAAAAATGTAGACTGGATAAATTACATCTACTATAATCAACAAAGATTTGTCAATTACACCAGAGATGCACTCCAAGGTTTAGCCGAATAGTTGGAAGCAGCTTCACACATGACTCTCCAAAACCGTATGGTCTTAGACATGCTCCTAGCTGAAAAGGGGGGTGTATGTAAAATGATCCCCAAGACAAGCACATGTTGCACTTACATCCCAGACAACACTGGCCCAAATGGTAAAGTGACTTTAGCCATCCAGAAACTTGAGGACTTGTCCAAAGAACTAAAACAGAATTCAGGGCTGACCAACCCCTGGGATCAGTATTTTACCTGGATAAAGGGAGGATGGCAGGGATTGTTGACCCAGATAGGAATAGCTATCCTGGTAATGGAGGCTATAATCTGCTGCGTTCTCCCCTGCATCAGGAAGTGTGTGGAAAAGGCTGTTGACCAAACTACCCCCATGAACCAAGAGATATCAGATGGTGATGACGATGTCTATGTAAGGCTTGATGAAAATCATAATGAAAATTATGTGTTACACTCCATTACAGTCACCCTCCCCGGAGATGCAACACCGTAGGGCTATAGGGACAGATAGTACCTGGCCGCACTCCTCCAGCTGTATCGAGGGGGGTAGTGAACTAGTAGCTGCTCTTTCTCTACATACGGCTTAAAAGAGTTGCAGAGAGGGATGGGCTGGGTGTAGGTCTTTCAGTGTGAGGGACAGTTTTGTGAAATAAGCATTTCAAGGGGGGAACTGTAATGGATGTGACTATGAGTGTTATAGTGAAATGCCTATTTCCAATATAACCATATAGATATAAGTGCTTACTTCAGCCTCTGCTATCAGCCTTAACCATATTCAATTAGATGTCTGCCAGCTTACCCTCCCTCCATGTGGAACAGAACTGCAAGAGTTAAGAACAAGTTAAAGAAGATTGCGCCTGTTTTCAAGAACTGTAAACAAGACACCCTATTTAGCTATGATAGTTTGCTATTCCCTTATATAGATATAACCCAGCTAAAAGCTTAAACTTTGTCACAAAAATGAATATGTATATCTTGTGGTCCGCATACGCTTGTCTTATTTGATATTTGATTTAATAACAAAATATCTGGCTCACGGTATATTAGCCAGAGTCCAGGAAGTAATAAAAGCAGAATTTATCAAGCTGCTGAACTGTCTCTGTGTCAATAATTTGCTTGAAGTGTGCACACTTTTACATTGAAGGTTAATTTGGCCAGGGGGATAGAAACAAACGTACCGAACGGTTCTGATCAAAACAGAGCCTAGTATATGATGTGCAGAGTCCTGTGTATAATGTAGAGCCTAGTATATGATGTACAGAGCCCTGTGTATAATGTACAGCCTGGTATATGATGTACAGAGCCCTGTGTATAATGTACGGCCTGGCATAGGATGCGCAGAGCCCTGTGTATAATGTACAGCCTGGTATATGATGTACAGAGCCCTCTGTATAATTTAGAGCCTGGTATATGATGTACAGAACCCTGCGTATAATGTACAGCCTGGTATATGATGTACAGAGCCATGTGTATAATGTATAGCCTGGTATATGATGTGCAGAACTCTGTGTATAATGTACAGCCTGGTATATGATGTGCAGAGCCCTGTGTATAATGTATAGCCTGGTATATGATGTACTACAGGGGATTATATATAGTGGGTGGATTATATAAGTGGAGCTTATGAGAAGTGGGAGGGGTCAAAAAGGGTGGGCGGGGTCTTGCGCCCCCCATCTTAAAACTTCACCAGCCACCACTGTGCATGAACAATGTCACTTTTTTACATTGCATCCACAACACATCATGATATATGAGCTGCCATTTTAGGAATATAGCAGAGTTGCTTTGTGTTTTAAATTATTCAGTGTAACACACCTCATAGTTTTGGAGCAAGCATTTTCTTTTGGCACTCTTGTTCATTTTGTGGGACCTCTTCACACTTCAAGAACAAAATGAGGCAGAGAGATGTTGTTTATGGCTAAAGTCAGCAGACCTACAAACAGGACTCTGCAAGTCACATTGGGTTCACATCGGTAACAAAAATAAAGAAAGGAAATAAGACAGAGAGCATTTGAAAAAAAAAAAGAGAAACATTTACCTAAGCGGATATATATAGTTACATAGTAGGTGAGGTTAAAAAAATACACACGTCCATCAAGTCCAACCTATGTGTGTGATTATGTGTCAGTATTACCTTACATATCCCTGTATGTTGCGGTCATTCAGGTGATTATCTAATAGTTTCTTGAAGCTATCAATGCTCCCCGCTGAGACCACCGCCTGTGGAAGGGAATTCCACATCCTTACCGCTCTTACAGTAAAGAACCCTCTACGTAGTTTAAGGTTAAACCTCTTTTCTTCTAATTGTAATGAGTGGCCCCGAGTCTTATTAAACTCTCTTCTGCGAAAAAATTTTATCCCTATTGTGGGGTCACCAGTACAGTATTTGTAAATTGAAATCATATCCCCTCTCAAGCGTCTCTTCTCCAGAGAGAATAAGTTCAACGCTCGCAACCTTTCCTCATAACTAAGATCCTCCAGACCCTTTATTAGCTTTGTTGCCCTTCTTTGTACTCGCTCCATTTCCAGTACATCCTTCCTTAGGACTGGTGCCCAGAACTGGACAGCATACTCCAGGTGCGGCCGGACCAGAGTCTTGTAGAGCGGGAGAATTATCGTTTTATCTCTGGAGTTGATCCCCCTTTTAATACATGCCAATATTCTGTTTGCCTTATTAGCAGCAGCTTGGCATTGCATGCCATTGCTGAGCCTATCATCTACTAGGACCCCCAGGTCCTTTTCCATCCTAGATTCCCCCAGAGGTTCTCCCCCCAGTGTATAGATTGCATTCATATTTTTGCCACCCAAATGCATTATTTTACATTTTTCTACATTGAACCTCATTTGCCATGTAGTCGCCCACCCCATTAATTTGTTCAGGTCTTTTTGCAAGGTTTCCACATCCTGCGGAGAAGTTATTGCCCTGCTTAGCTTAGTATCGTCTGCAAATACAGAGATTGAACTGTTTATCCCATCCTCCATATAAATGCTGGGGTATGTCCCTGTCTCTTGTTAGTGAGTGGTGAAACATCTTCAGCATTACCAAACATCTCCAGTTGAATGTAACTAGCTACTACTAATTATACAATGACCTGGATAAACACCTTGATATTTGAGACAAAGGGGAAGGAAGTGGGAGGTAAAAAATGGATAGCAGTTGGGAAGATACTTGGGATTTCGATAAAAGTCAACTTAAGAAAGGTTTTGATAGAAAACAATGCTAAAAATGATAGTCATCATGGATTCATGCAAGACCAAAGCAGTTAAACAAATCTTCTTTGTTATTATGGGGAAATAAGCACAAAAGAGTGGCTGTGGATATAGTGTACTTGAACTACAAGTGTTTGACACAGTTCCCCAGAGGCAGCTAACGTGTTGGTCTATAGTTTTAGAAAGTTCAGTCTGTAAATGGACAGAAAACTGGCTTAAAAATTGTATTCAAAGAGAGTATTAATTAATGATTCATACTCTGAATGGCCAAAAATGGACCCCATGGACCACAATGATTAGTGTTGGGACCCTTACTTTTTAACCTATTTGTAAATGTTATAGAGTTTGGGATTAAAGTACCATATCTGTGTTTGCAGATGACACAGAGCTATGTAGTGAAATAAAATTAGTGATGAACGAACCAAGCAAAGTTTGGTTTGCTAGGTGTTTGGCGTAAAATATATATATATATATATTGACAAAGCCCATGGAGGCCTATGGGAGCAGAATTTTGTCATTTTTTTGCTAGCCTTTTTTATAGGCTAATTTCCAAGATTATGGGGGGAACTGGGCACTGCCATGGGGGACATGTGCCAATGGAAAAAAAAATAAACATTGTTCACCAGGGAGCAGCACTTTTAAAAAAGACTAATGCCGCGTACACACGAGCGGACTTTACAGCAGACTTTGCCCGGCGGACGGGATTTCGTCGGACAATTCGATCGTGTGTGGGCTCCAGCGGACTTTGTTTTCTCAAAAGTTGGACGGACTTAGATTTGAAACATGTTTTAAATCTATCCGTCGAACTCGAGTCCGGTCGAAAAGTCCGCTCGTCTGTATGCTGGTTCGATGGACAAAAAGCCACGCTAGGGCAGCTATTGGCTACTGGCTATAAACTTCCTTGTTTTAGTCCGGTCGTACGTCATCACGTACGAATTCGACGGACTTTGGTGGATTGTGTGTAGGCAAGTCTGTTCATTCAGAAAGTCCGTCATAAAGTTCGTCGAAAAGTCCGCCGGGCAAAGTCTGCCGTAAAGTCCTCTCGTGTGTACGCGGCATAAGGGCAACAAAATTACACAATTCCTTTAAGAAACTCACTTGGGGTATGCTCAATCCTGCATGTGTAGAGGTGCTTCATTTTATTTGCAAACAGCTGGTCAGGATTCCCCTCAACATCTTATTTAAACCCTTATCCTAGATGAGGATTTTCTATGGATTGTAAGGGTGTAAAAATGTAGTAGAGGGTGTAAAAACCTTCTCTTCTCAGACACGTGTTATGTCAACAGTGTCTTAGGCGTTTTGTTCAAAAGTTCAGTAGCCAGGCTGTCTTAAAACAAAGTGTGAGTTTATTTGGTCACACTTGGCAACAACTTGAAAATATATACAAAGTTAAATTCTTCTTACAGCTTGATGTAGTAAAACAAAAGATAATAGGAACAAAAACTTGTATAAGAAAGTTCAAGAGATGTTTTCAGCTCTGTCTGTGCTTCTCTATGTCAGAGAGATGTCTGCTCTAGCAGCTGTTTGTGACGTAGGCTGTGTATAGGCCTAATGTAAACAAAATGCCTTCTGTAGTATAAGGATGCGTGTGTCCTTCCTTGTATGTGTGAAAAAGTAGTGAAGTCCTTCTGTGTGTGTGTGAAGGACATGTGTTGTGTACTGTAGTGAAGTGTCACTCTGTTTTTATACTATTTCAAATCTACTAGTCAGCAGACTATAGCCATAGCCATATACGGCTAGAACTAAAAATGAAATGATCATATTCGTGATTATTCTAAATATTCTCTTTGCCAACAGCTGACACGTCTCTTAAACTTCTTTGATTGTCAGTAACACACAACAGATTCTTATAAAAAACTCAAGGTGAATGACCTTTCCAAATGGCCGAATTCTTGTAATGGATATACTTTAAGCTACAGAAATGCAATTCTGTACCAAACCTTACAAATGCATATTAAACTATAATTGGATATATATAAATATATATTACTTCACACAAACTCAATCTAGCTAACTAATTAAATAACTATATCAAATAACTAACTATATTATGGATAATATATGTTTTTACCTTAAAAAAGATCTTTACAATAAAGTCTATGACAGATATTCTGAGTATATTCTTATCTGTGAAACCACTGACCTACTGACCTTTAGTCATTAACTCTGTACATGGAGAACAACTGGTACAAAAAATGACACGCACACAACCTAGCTATTTCAAGATTCGTCTTATGCTGAGCTGAGTGAGCTTTTTCAATGTCAAAGCATAAAAGGGAACTCAGACTGCATAAATACAGATCTTGATTATAAAGCCAAATTAATATAATTATTCTACAAAGGGAGAACCCCACAAAAAACAGTATGATGTTCTCACTAAAAATCTATACAGACTCATTTATTTTGTTGATGAAGGTCTGCTATAAATTTTAACAAGGTACCCCATGTAAAAAACAGAATAAGGACAGCCAGCATCCACTCAACCATTTTATTTTCTTTCAGCTTGCAGCTGGGGAAATGTCATCCAAGATGAGTCCATTGGATGCTTATTTTGTTTCAGGAGAGGGTGCACACTCACTGCCCATCCCATTCCTGTCCAGCCAGGCTGCATGCTTGGATAAGGATCAGTTTTGTATTTTGGGGGAGATCCAATGCTCGTTGTTTGTTTTTTGTTTCGGGGGAACCAATGACATCATCGGTTGCTAGGACACAGGCAGCCGGCCTGCACAGTGTCCTTGGTGCAAGGAGCGAGAAGTCATTCATTTAGTGGAAGCAGGGATACTGGCACTAAATGAATGACTTCCAGCTGCATCAGAAAAGGTTTGGTGAGTAAAAAAAAAAATAAATAAATAAATAAAGACCTTACAGGATGTCTCCATCTTAACAACACACCTGTTTAATTGAGCAACTATTTGGCAAATTAGGTTTAATGTTGATAAATGTAAAGTTATTCACTTGAGAGCTAAAATCATACATTGTATGGTGAGTACAGCTGGGGAAGTCAATAATTGAGAAGGATGTTCTGGCACATTATAGACTTAATAACAGCATGTAATGCCAAACTGCAGTTTCTAAAGCAAGCAAAACACTTTCATGTAATAAAAGATGTATGGACTTCAGTGGTAGAAGCATAATCCTCTGTACAAAACATTATCAATACCTCATCTAAAATATTCAGTTCAGTTTTAGGCACCAATTCACAAAATGTTGCAGAACTGGAGAGAGTGTAGAATAGGGCAACCAAACCGATGGGCCTCGTTCACACAAGCTTGCTTAAGCAGACACCCATTTGTGTTTCCCGCAATTGATACACATGTGTTCAGGTCATCCACATGCAGGCAGTCTGTGTGGTTGCGTGTCCTCAAACGCAGACAGTGTGAGTTCAGGTACAAGCACCTGCACACACTTGCACCCACACAGATGTCAAATTGGGAGCAGCAGTTGTGTCTGTGAAGCTGCTGCATCCCAATAGACATGAATGTAACTTGCCTGCACAGATATGCATGGAATACCTGTCTATCCTGTGCAGGCAAACACAACCCTTCACACGAGTGTATGCTTGGAAACAAGGCCTTAAAAGGCATGGAGGACCTCAGGATATAGTTCTAGCCAGTTCAGTTGATTATCTTCTTGTTTTGTTTTTTAACCTGAATGCATTTCAAAATGCACAGAATATAATGGGAGATTGTTGATACAGGGAATATTTCATTGTTTGGGGATTTAGGAAGGAATTTTGCTTCCCCTGCGGTTATGCCTTAATTTTGATCAACTGTAATTATAGGTTTCTGGGTGTTTTCAATGTATTTATTAACCACTTGAGCTCCAGAAGGTTTTACCCCCTTCCTGACCAGGCCATTTTTTATGATACAGCACTGTTATTTTAACTGACAATTGTGGGGTCGTGCGATGCTGTACCCAAATAAAATGTTTTTCCTTTTTTTCCCACAAAGAGAGCTTTCTTTTGGCAGTATTTGATCACCTCTGTGGTTTTTATTTTTTACACTAAAAAAACAAAAATACTGACAATTTTGGAAAAAAAAAACAATATTTTTATTTTCTGCTATAAAACATATCCAAAAAAAATGAATTTCTTCATAAATTTAGGCCGATATGTATTCTGCTACATATTTTTGGTAAAAAAATCTCAATAAGCATATATTGCTTGGTATATTGAGCGCAAAATTTATAGGGGGTTATTTACTAAAGGAAAATCCAGTTTGCACTACAAGTGCACTTGGAAGTGCAGTTGCTGTAGATCTGAGGGGAACATACAAGGAAAATAAAAAACAGCATTTTTGCTTGCACATGATTGGATAATAAAATCAGCAGAGCTTCTCCTCAGATCTACAGCGATCTACAGTGACTACACTTGCAAGTGCACTTTTAAGTGCACTTGCAGTGCAGAAAGGATTTGCCCTTAGTAAATCAACCCCATAGTGTCTTCAAACTATGGGATATTTTTATTTATTTATTTTACTAGTAATGGCGGCAATCAGCAACTTATAGCGGGACTGCGATATTGCGGTAGACAAATCGGACACCTAACTGACACTTTTTACACTTTTTGGGGACCAGTGACACTAATACAGTGATCAGTGCTAAAAAATATGCACTGTCACTCTACTAATGACACTGGCAGGGAAGGGGTTAACATCTGGGGAGATTCAAGGGTTAAATGAGTTCCTAGGTTGTGCTAACTAACTGTGGGGGAGGTGCTTTGACTTGCGGAAGGCAGAGATCCGTGTTCCTGCTTAGCAGAAACACAGGATCAAAGCCTTTTCCCACTGACAGAACGACAATCTGCCCTGTTTACATAGGCAGACTGCCATTCTGCTTGTGTCCTGAACGATCCAGGTGGACATCGAGTCCGCCGGACCCGCTAATTGGCTCCCATTGTGTCCAAACACAGCGGGAGCAGGTTTTCGGTGGTGTACGCACGCTCCCCATACCCGGAAGTGTCAGATCACATACCTAGGGCACAGATCGGCCGCCCTGCCACAGTAAATGTACGTGGGGAGGTCGCTAAGTGGTTAATATATTTTTTCTATTGGTTGAACTCGGTGGATCATTTTTTTTTTTATAACTTGACTAACTATGTAGCTATGAGATAGGCAGAGATAAAGAAAATAGGAAAAAAAGGAATGGGTAAAGAAAGAGAAAAAGGGTTGGAGGGAGAAGATGAAATAGAAAAGCAGAAAAACAAAGGGGAAATGACAGACAAATGTAAAAGTTTAGTTGCACTTCACATGTATATTCCCTCTGCTTCAATGGAGACAATCCTGGCTGCTGGTGTGGGGGAACTCCTAAGAGGATCTCAGCACTGAAGTCTGGAGAATATTCAACAGTCCAGTAAAGAGATTCAGGCTGTTGACATTGATATATTACTGAATTTTTTTTTTGGACTCATCTAATAAATGTGAAGTGGGACACAACATTACAGAGAAATGACTTGTAAACTGGTCTGCAACACGAAATAATGCAACTGTCACAACATCTATATTTGGTTCTATTATCACACAATGTAACATACACAGAATATTATTAAAGAAGATGCATATATCCTAAATATTCAACCATAGACTGCAAAAGACAACAGAATAGTCCTCTGCTATTACTTTAAATAATTTGGTATGTTATGCATGACAGCTCCAAATTGGAAAGTAATTTAGTGTATTGAAGAGAAAATAAAAGAAGGATAATGCTGAATTTTGTTTCCCTCTAGTTGTCAAGTCAACCCTGGAGAGTCGTCAAATCCACTTACACTTCACCTGCATGATGCATCACAGAGAAAATATTAAAGCAAATAAAATATTAATGTTCTGCCATGAAGACTGGCTGAATAGATTGAACATTTGACAATCCTGTCTGTGTTCAATGATTAAGATAAAGAGCCTTATCTGGAAAGTGTAGGGTTGACACAGTTTTATTCCAGACTATGCTTACTGGCGAACAAAATTCAGAGCAATCATTTATGTACCACAAGAGTAATCATGAACATTCAAAATTAATCTAATTATTAGGCTACAAAAGAAAACTAATTTTTGTGTACATGGAGATTAATGAAATAAATGCTCCCCTGGAAGTTCTCTGATCTATAACAAAAATATGCTTCTTTTTTGCTATTGTTACTTTTTTTAGGTGTTTGATAAAAGTAATAACCAAAAGAAATCCTTAAAGGGGCCACTCCAGCTCCAGTTATTCTAATAAAACATTTAGTTGTATCATGGCCTGCAGGAAAAAAACTTGTGGAGTTTTTTTCCTGCAGGCCATGATGATGCTTAGTTCAGTGTGGTTGCTCTTTATGGAGACAAAGTGATTATGCTGCAGAAAGGGGTTAGTTTAGTGTTAGGGGTTACATTTAGGTCATGGTTAGGTTTATGGTCTACAGGACTCAGTGTTAAGAATAAAGAATAAGTGCACTTTCTTATACCTGTATCCACTGCAATATTTACATCCTGCCATGAAATCTTTGCATTGGCCAAATCTGTATTTTTAATCCCTATAAACTTCTATAGAATCATCTTCTGCATGTCTAATCAAGTGAAACAGTAAACGCTTGCACTTGTTCTCTGACTGTGCTTTCAGCTGATGCTGATGCCTGATGTAGGGCATTCCTCTAATTTCTAGATTGAGAAAGTCCAATGATGACTTTAGCAAGACAGTTGATCGTAAGAGTTCTCATAAGGTCTTGACTAGGGACGAGCTTGATGTTCGAGTCAAACATTATGGGGCGTTTGCGGGAAATTCGAGCACCGCGGAACACCCCATAAGGCACTGCGAGATCGCAGTGCATTGCTGTATGATGATTAGGCGAAAGCATGCACCTGACCTGCCTTTGGCCAATCACAGCACGCTCTGGTGTGAGAGCCATGATTGGCCAAAGGCAGGGTTTGGCCAATCATGGCTCAGGGGGATAAGTCCATGCCCCACACTATATAAGTCTGCTTACATAGTAGCCGCGTATAGTGTTGGTGGCGTAAGAGGGGAGATAGCTTGAGTTAAATTAAGCAGGCAGGTTATTTAGTTAGTGCCGGTGTATTTGAGATATATATATATATATTGTATACAGGTGCTGTCCATTTCTTCTGATCATCCTTGAGATGGTTCTACATCTTTATTTGAGTCAAGCTGTGTTTGATTATTCTGATTGGACTTGATTAGGAAAGCCACACACCTGTCTATATAAGACCTTACAGCTCACAGTGCATGTCAGAGCAAATGAGAATCATGAGGTCAAAGGAACTGCCTGAAGAGCACAGAGACAGAATTGTGGCAAGGCACAGATCTGGCCAAGGTTACAAAAAAATCCATAATCCTTAAATGGAAGACATTTGGGACGACCAGAACCCTTCCTAGAGCTGGCCATCCAGCCAAACTGAGCTATCGGGAGAGAAGAGCCTTGGTGAGAGAGGTAAAGAAGAACCCAAAGATCACTGTAGCTGAGCTCCAGAGATGCAGTCAGGAGATGGGAGAGAGTTGTAGAAAGTCAACCATCACTGCAGCCCTCCATCAGTTGGGGCGCTATGGCAGAGTGGCCCGACGGAAGCCTCTCCTCAGTGCAAAATATTTTACAGCGCACATTCAAGAATGATATTTCCTGCAAGGCTAGTTAAAAACACCTGAACATATTCAAAAAATATCGAGGTTTGGTCACACTATATGGTCATATAGTGCAAAGCCCACTTACTGCGACAAAGTACCCCGAATTAAAGCCTAGGATAGGCTGTATCCCCTTCAGCTCTCCCACATAGAGGAGTTCAGCTCCCATGGTTGAGACAAAGGATCTTCCATTCTATTACTAGAGTAGGACCCACTAATTCGGGGTACTTTGTCACAGTAAGTGGGCTTAGCACCATATAGTGTGACCAAACCCCCATACTTTTTTAATATGTTCAGATGTTTTTAACTAGCCTTGCAGGAAATATCATTCTTGAATGTGTGCACTGTAAAATATTTTGTACTGTTTGTAGGTCTTATAGCAGCACCATCTTGAATTTAAACGCATTGTAGGGTGTGCCCCTCAAATATGTACGGCAGATTCGGATTTGGAGGCAGGCGGTGAGTTCGACTCCGATTCCTCAGAGGCCGAAGTAACCCCTGAATCACGCATCCTCGATTATGCATTAGTCCCCATATTGGTGGAAGCAGTGAAAGACGCATTGCAGTGGCAGGAGGAAACCCCTCCGCCGAAAAAACAACAGAAATACTACCCAGAACTGAAGAAGTCCCTGCCTTCCTTTCCCCTCATTTTTGAGATCCAGGAAATATTGGAGGATGAATGGGCTAGGGCGGAAAGAAATTTTAGCATCAATAACAGATTGTCAAAATTGTATCTATTCAGCCAGAAGGATGCGGAGTTGTAGAACACTACCCCCAGGGTGGATGCCTCACTGCAGCGTTTGGCCCATCATATCACTCTACCATTAGAAGATTCGGTCTCTTTTAGAGATCCCATGGATCGTAGAGTGGACACGGATTTAAAACTGTTGTATTCAGTGGCGGAGGCGGCGTGCAGGCCGGCGTTGGCCCTTACCTCTGTGGCTGCAGCCCTCAAAAGTTGGGTATCGGAGTTGGATGGTGGTTTTTCAGAAGAGCTTGGAGCTGGCGGTCCCTCGCCCCTGCAATCCGTTAAAACAGCTGTCGAATTCCTGGCAGCAGCAGCCGTTGACCAGGTCAGAATGATGGCGAAGATCATGGCCCACTCCGTGACAGCTCGAAGAGCATTATGGTTAAGGCACTGGTCAGTAGACAATTCTTTAAAACAGAGCCTATGTTCAATGCTGTTTGATGGTAAACTACTTTTTGGTAAACCTTTGGAGTCATCGATCCAACGCGTATCCGGGGGTAAATCGGGCTTAATACCACAAGAAAAGAGAAGACAGCGGCAGCCTTTCACCCAGTAAGAAGGTCCAGGGAAGTTTTTAAGGAAGCAAGTTCCTACAGACCTGGCAGGCCATTCTCCAGACAATGCAGACCAGTTGGTTCATCCTTTCCTAAGGCCTCCAAGTCCAAACCCGGCCAAGCCATGAAGGCCTCTGACAAGACCTTTTAAAGGTTTCTCCGCAAAAGACCCTCATGTAGGAGCGAGGCTCGCTGAGTTCGAGAGGGTTTGGGCGGACGAAATTTAGGAAGCATGGGTTTTTGCCATAATTCGAGATGTCTATCATCTGGAATTTGGCTCAAGACCGCCACAGTCCCTGTTTATGGAAACCCGACTCCCGCCTTCCTCAGAGAAGAGGCTCTGTTTGCAAAATTATATAGACGAATTGCTGACAGCGAAAGCCATCACCCCGGTGCCAATGCAAGAACGGGGTCTAGGAGTCTATTCTCCGTTGTTCCTAGTATCGAAAGCTTCGGGAGGTTTCAGACCCGTATTGGATCTGAAGGCTTTAAATTCTTACATGAGGGTTCCTCCTTTCAAAATGGAGTTGTTGGAGACAATAATATCCGTGGTGAAAGAGGGAGACTGGATGGCCTGCATCTACCTGGCAGATGCCTATTTACATGTTCCCATCCATCCTGCTCATCATCGTTTCTTCAGGTTTGCAGTGAAAGACTCTCACTACCAGTTTCGGTGCCTCCCATTTGGCCTTTGCACGGCACCCAGAACCTTTTCAAAGGTGCTCTCAGCCGTCATCGCAACACTCAGAATCAGAGACGTTCAAATTTTTCACTATTTGGACGATCTGCTACTGCTAGCCTCTTCAGAACATCTTCTCCTTCAGCATGTGGCCATCACCTGCGAAACACTGGCTCGGTTCGGCTGGCTAGTCAACTACCGGAAGAACCAAATGCAGCCAACCCAGGTTTTAGAATACCTGGTGGTGAAATTTGACACAATTCGGGGTCGAGTCTTTCTCCCTCGGAGGAAGATTCGGGACATTCAGATCCAAACCAGGAGAGTAATGACCAGTTCATTCCTTGCAGCGAGAGAATGCATGTGCTATCTTGGAGTGTTATCAGCCACGACCCCGGTAGTTCCATGGGCCAGGTAGAGAAGAAGAACTTTTCAGTGCAATTTCCTTCTCCAATGGGATTGTCACTCTCTGATGCAGAGGATATACATTTCAAGGTAGATAAGTCAATCCCTCCTTTGGTGGACAGTCCCACACAACTTGGCCCTGGGTGTATTTCTTCAGCCTCCGGATCCGGTGGTGCTGACTACCAATGCCAGTCTCCTGGGTTGGGGAGCTCACTGCCTTGGCCAGCAGGCTCAGGGACGGTGGGCCCCACACATTTCACAAACGTCAAAATTCCTGGAATTAGAGGCCCTTTGGCGTGCTCTTCTAGCCTTCCAACCACTCTTGAAAGATCAAGAGGTAAAAATATTGTTGGACAACAAGACCACTGTCGCGTACGTGTCCCGCCAGGGGGGCACCAGGAGCCGGGTCCTTCTTCAAGTCACGTGCCAGTTGTTCTAGTGGACAGAGAAGAATCTAATTTCCCTGATGGCAGCCTATCTCCCAGGGCCTGAGAATACCTTGGCAGACCAGTTGAGTCGGAACTTTGTGGATCCCGGCGAATGGGCCTTGAATCCGAAATTCCTGCAAAAGATCTTCAGACTTTGGGGGTTGCCTGTAATAGACCTCATGGCATCGATAAAGAACGCCCAGCTTCCTTGCTTCTTCTCTCAAACATACCATCCACAAGCTTACGACCAAGATGCTCTGTCCAAACCGTGGGACTTCCCCCTGGTGTATGTGTTCCCTCCGCTTCCTTTAATCCTCAAGACCCTGTTGAAGATTTACAGGGAGAGGGTCACAGCCATAGCAGTCCTACCATTCTGGCCCAGGAGGCCATGGTTCCCACTAGTGTGGGGAATGAAGTTGTGTCAACCAATCCCGCTGCCACCTTGTCAGGACATCCCGTTCCAAAACGGAATATGTCACCCAAACCCCAGGAGGCTGAGGTTAATGGCATGGAAATTGAGAGGAGATCTCTCAAGGATTTAGGCCTCTCAGAGCAAGCGTTGAACACCTTGTTACAGTCTCGTAAAAAGTCAACAAACTCGACCTATCACCGGGTATGGAAGGCTTTCCGACGCATCGCGGCAGAGAGGGGGTGGCAGCCCGAATCTCCTTCAGTCTCAAACATTTTGGAATTTCTCCAGCAGGGTCTGGACAATGGCCTGGCTTATAATTCTCTGAAGGTCCAGATTTCCGCCCTTTCGGGAATGACAAATTCCAGGTGGGCATTAGATCCTGTCGTGATCCATTTCCTGAGGGCAGCCATTAAAATCAGACCTCCCCTGAAGTCCTACTTTCCTAAATGGGACCTGACTCTGGTCTTAAAAGCTTTGTTGGCTCCTTCTTTTGACCTGACATCATCCTGTGCTTTATTTCATCTAACACTAAGGATGGTGTTCTTGACGGCCATAGCCTCTACTAGGAGGGTTTCCGAATTATGCGGCTTTTCATCCAGAGAGCCTTTTTGTGTGATTTTTTCCGACAAGATTGTTCTTAGACCAGTTCCTAGCTTTCTACCAAAGGTCTCTACTGCTTTTCACATGAATTGGGAGACTATTCTGCCAGCCTTCACCGTGGACCAGTTGCAGGATGAGTGGAAGAGGCTAGACTTGGTCTCCTCTATTTCAGCTCACTTGGAGCAGACTGAGGAGTTTCGCAAGCAAGATCAACTGTTCATCTTCCCTTTGGGACCTAAAAAGGGCATGGCGGCTCCACCTAGGGGTGTCTCATCCTGGATTGTGAAGACCATCCAGATCATTTACAAGTCTCTGGGCCTTTCCTCTCCTGCGGAGATCAGGGCGCACTCAACTAGGGGCATGGCAGCATCATGGGCAGCCTATGCGAAGGTGTCACCGGAGGTAGGATACAGAGTAGTGAGTTGGAGCGCACCCAACACGTTTATCCAGCATTATAGGCTAAATGTAGCCCTCTCTCCTACAGAAACGTTTGGTTCTTCTGTTATTTCTGCGGCTGTCGGCCATTAAATTTGTTTAAACAGCAGTATTATCTCTGACTTCTTTGTTCTTTCCCTCCCTTATTGAAGGTTGCTTGGTACATCCCACAGTAGGCTGACATGGGGAGGTCCAGGAATAAGGAAAACTGTTGCCCATACTTACCGTAATTTTCCTTTCCTGGATCCTCCCCATGTCAGCCAGGGATTCCCGCCCTATCTTCCGTCGCGAGGATGGGTTATTTGAACACCAACCATCACCAGCGTCTGCATTATATGGTGTAGGAATATCTAGGGGCAAGAGCAGCCTTGGAGACCTTTCCAACAGAGCATCCACTGGGTTACTGGGTCTTGAGGATGGAACACTGGCCAGACATTGCTCAATATGCAATCCAGCTATTGGCCTGTCCTGCATCCAGCGTTCTTTCTGAACACACATTCAGTGCTGCTGGAGGGTTTGTAATGGATCAAAGTGTGTGCCTGTCCACAGACTCTGTTGATAGGCTCACATTTATAAAAATAAATCAGTCCTGGAATAGCAGCTATCAAGCACCCGATGCTGATGTAACTGATTGGATTTGCTATGGATCTGGGATCCCTTGAAGACTGCCTATGCTTCCTATCCTATTCCTCCTTAATCATGATGATGCTAGCTTCCAAAATATTTTTGGTTTAGTGCACCACCACCCAAGACCTAATTTTTTTGCCCCTGTTTAACAGGGACATGTAATTACACTTTTTGATATAATATTTAACAGGAGGCCCCGTTCCTGGGCCCAACAAGAGTAACTGTGAGGGGTTATAGTGTTGTGGCACCATCAAAACCAAAGACCCAATTTTTCTGCCCCTGTTTACCAGGGGCATGTAATTACAATTTTTGATATAATATTTAACAGTAGGGCCTGTTCCTGCGCTCAACTAGAGTATCTGTGAGGAGTTGCAGTGTTGTGGCACCAGCACCAGTGCCTAAAGCCCAATTTTTCTACCCCTGTTTAACAGGGGTGAGTAATTACAATTTTTGCTGTAATATTTTGCAGCAGTCATTCCTGCACTCAATTAGAGTATCTGTGAGGGGCTGCAGTGTTGTAGTACCACCACAACCACCGCTGCCTAAGGCCCAATTTTTCTGCCCCTGTTTAACAGGGGCGCGTAATTACAATTTTTGCTGTAATATTTCGCAGCAGGGCCAGTTCCTGCGCTCAGCAAGAGTATCTGTGAGGTTTTACAGTGTTGTGTCACCACCACCGCCGCCTAAGGCCCAATTTTTCTGCCCCTATTTAACAGGGGCGTGTAATTACAATTTTTGATCTAATATTTCACAGCAGGGCTCGTTCCTGCGCTCAACAACAGAGTCTGTGAGGGGTTACAGTGTTGTGGCACCACCACCCAAGGCCACATTTTTATGCCCCTGTTTAACAATGATCTTTTATGTACATTGCCAGGGTCCGGCAATACATTACAGCCACGAACAATTTTAAATGACATTTTTTCCTTTAGAAATGTAATTTTGCTGTGGGACTGTTATGAACATGGGAAAGATGCACTACTTTACATGCAGACTAAGGGAACCCCCCCAGGCATGATATTTAAAAGAATATTTCATTTTTATTGTTTCCCTTTAAGCATTATTAAAATCACTGCTCCTGAAAAAAACTGCCGTTTGTAAAACTGTTTTTTACATTTGTACATGTCTCCTGGGGTAGTACCCGGGTCCCCATACACTTTTTATGGCAATAACTTGCATATAAGCCTTTAAAATGAGCACTTTTGATTTTTCATGTTCGTGTCCCATAGACTTTAACGGTGTTCGCACAAATTTTTTGCCTGTTCGCATGTTCTGTTGCGATCCGAACCGGGGGGTGTTCGGCTCATCCTTAGTCTTGACCACTGCATTAGCTGATCCAGCATTACACAGTTCCATTTCCTAAATCTAAAAGATGCCAGAAATGGAATCTCAGGACTTTAACCACTTCAGCCCCGGAAGATTTTACCCCCTTCTTGACCAGAGCACTTTTTTACAATTTGGCACTGCTTCGCTTTAATTGACAATTGTGCGGACATGCAATGCTGTACCCAAACAAAATTTGCATCCTTTTTTCCCACAAATAGAGGTTTCTTTTGGTGGTATTTGATCACCTCTGTGGTTTTTATTTTTTGCGCTATAAACAAAAAAAGAGCGACAATTTAAAAAAACCAAAACAATATTTTTTACTTTTGCTATTATAAATATCCCCAATTTAAAAAAAAAAAACAAATGTCTTCATCAGTTTAGGCCAATATATATTTTTTTACATATTTTTGGTAAAAAAAATCGCAATGAGCGTATAGTGATTGGTTTGCACAAAAGTTATAGTGTCTACAAACTATGGGAAATATTTATGGCATTTTTATTGTTTAAATTTTTTTTACTAGTAATGGCGGTGATCTGTGATTTTTAGCAGTACTGCGACATTGCGACAGACAGATCAGACACTTTGATACATTTTTGGGACCATTGACATTTATTTATATAAATATGCACTAATTACTGTGTAAATGTCACTGGTAGGGAAGAGGTTAACACTAGGGGGCAATCAAGGGGTTAAATGTGTGTTCCCTAGATGTGTTCTAACTGTATGGGAATAGGACTGACTGGGGGAGGAAACATATCGTTGTTCCTACTTAGTAGGAACAACGATATGTCTCCTCTCCCCTGACAGAACAGGGATTTGTGTGTTTACACATACAAATCCCCATGTTGGCTCTGTTGAATGCGATCGCGCTGGCCAGCGGTGATCGCGGCCACCGGCCACGCACATCGCGTCCCCCCCGGGCAGCAGGTGCGCGCGTGCCTTCTGGCAGCTCTTAGAGGGGACCCGTAACCATACAGGGTTTGCGCAGCGGTGCCATTGTGCCACAGTATAAGTACGCAAGCCAGTCAGGAACCGGTTAAGTACATCATGTACAGAGTAAGTCAGTTTCAATGGGGAATGTACATCAAAGTGTAAAGATTGATGCATTGTGGAATAAGGAAGGGACAGCAAAGTGTACAGAATAAGGAGGAGTGGAATAGGAAATACAGTGCAGAAAATAATTATTTGATCCCTTGCATTCGTTGACCCCTTGCAGTTTTTGTAAGTTTGCTCACTTACAAAGAAATAAAGGGTCTATAATTTTTTATCATAGGCATATTTTAAGTGATAGAGACAGAGGAGTTGATTTACTAAAGGCAAATAGACTGTGCACTTTGCAAAGTGCAGTCACACTGTGCAAGTGCAGTTGCTCCAGAGCTTAGTAAATGAGGTAATGCTTCACTTCGCAAAGAATATCCAACACGTGCAAGGGAAATCTAAAATGAATGCATTACTGTTTGCACATGATTGGATGATGGAAGTCAGCAGAGCTTTTGCTCATTTACCAAGCTCTGGATCAACTGCACTTGCAGAGTGCAACAGCACTTTACAAAGTGCATAGTCTATTTTCCTTTAGTAAATTAACCCCTAAATATCAACCTAAAATCCAGAAAAAACACTTGATACAAATGTTATGCATTATGGTTTATTCACTAAAGCTGGAGAGTGCAGCTTCAGGCTCACTTCTGCATAGAAACCAATCAGCTTCCAGGTTTTATTGCCAAAGCTTAATTGAACAAGCTGAGGTTAGAAGCTGATTGGTTTCTCTGCAGAAGTGAGACTAATTTTGCACTCTCCAGCTTTAGTAAATAACCCCCACTGAGTTGCAGTTCAGTCAGTAAAATAAGTACCGTATTTATCGGCGTATAACACGCACTTTTTTCCCCTTAAAATCAGGGGAAAGTCGCAGGTGCGTGTTATACGCCGATCCCCGCCGATCCCGATCTGTCAAAATGTCAAAATCGCGGTCCGCGATTTGAAAATGGCGCCGCCGGCGCCGAAGTACAGAGAGCCGGTCCTCGGCTCTTTCCGGCGGCTCTCGTTTACTTTCGGCTCCACTCGTAGTCCCGAGCGGAGCTATCCGAACCTACTCGGATAGCTCCGCTCCGGACTACGAGTGAAACCGAAAGTAAACGAGAGCCGCCGGAAAGAGCCGAGGACCGGCTCTCTGTACTTCGGCGCCGGCGGCGCCATTTTCAAATCGCGGACCGCGATTTTGAAGCCCTGGAAGCAGGGGCAGGGGATACCAGGCTGCACTGGGGCAAGGCTGCACTGGGGAAGGCTGCACTGGGGAAGGCTGCACTGGGGAAGGCTGCACTGAGTAAAGGCTGCACTGAGTAAAGGCTGCACTGACGAAGGCTGCACTGGGGAAGGCTGCACTGGGGAAGGCTGCACTGAGGAAAGGCTGCACTGACAAGGCTGCACTGGGGAAGGCTGCACTGACAAGGCTGCACTGGGGAAGGCTGCACTGACAAGGCTGCACTGGGGAAGGCTGCACTGACAAGGCTGCACTGACATGGCTGCACTGGGGAAGGCTGCACTGACAAGGCTGCACTGACAAGGCTGCACTGGGGAAGGCTGCACTGACATCGCTGCACTGACATCGCTGCACTGACAAGGCTGCACTGACAAGGCTGCAATGAAGGGCATTTAAATGTAAGTTTTTTTCCCTTCAACTTCCCTCCTAAAAGTTTTTTTTCCTTAAAATTCCCTCCTAAATTGGGGTGCGTGTTATACGCCGGTGCGTGTTATACGCCGATAAATACGGTATTTGATACCAAAGCAAAACATGACTTAGTACTTGGTGGAGAAACCTTTGTTGGCAAGCACAGAGGTAAGACGTTTCTTGTAGTTAGTGACCAGGTTTGCATACATCTCAGGAAAGATTTTAGCACACTCCTTTTTACAGATCTTCTCTAAATCCTTAAGGTTTCTTGGCTGTCGCTTGGCAACTCAAATTTTCAGCTCCCTCCATAAATGTTCTATAGGATTAAGGTCTGGAGACCGGCTAGGCCACTCCATGACCTTAATGTGCTTCTTCTTGAGCCACATCTTTGTTGCCTTGGCGGTATGTTTTGGGTCATTGTCATGCTGAAAGACCCATCTATGACCCATCTTCAGTGTACTGGCTGAGGGAAGAAGGTTCTCATCCAAGATTTTACAATACATGGTCCCATCCATTGGCCCCTCAATGTGGCAAAGTCGGTCTGTACCTTTAACAGAGAAACAGCCCCGAAGCATCATGTTTCCACCTCCTTGCTTGACTGTAGGGATGGTGTCCTTAGGGTCATAGTTAGCATTTCCCTCCAAGCACGAAAAATCCCCCTCCTCAAGAAGGCACATGCACAGTCATGCCTATTAACATCTAAATGATTCAGAGAAGGATTGGGAAAAAGTGCTGTGGTCAGATAAGACCAACATTGAGCTCTTTGGCATTAACTCAACTGTGTTTGGAAGAAGAAAAATGCTGACTATGACCCTAATAACACCATCCCAACAGTCAAGCACAGAGGTGAAAACATTATGAGAAAACGACTCCTGCGCACAAGTGAATCACCATACAAATGGTACGACAACACAGGCCTTGCTGCCCTCAAGGACGGGGGATCCTAGTAGACACAGAGAGAAAAGAGAAAAGGGGCGCTTAGTGATGCCTATGCGTTCCTCTATGATCTTTGGAAGGTTTTGCTCATCCTAGGTCACATGCTGTTAGTTGGTGTACTTCCACATTGTGCCTTCCTCTACCAATCGCTTGTGATTTGTGTCTTTTTATCATTTTAATTCAATAAATATTTTAAAAGATAATGCACAAGGCTGATGTGCCCCTTTTTTCTTTTCTCTCTGTGAAAACATTATCCTTTGGGGCTGTTTCTATGCTAAAGGTACAGGCCGCTTTTGCTGCATTGAGGGGCCGATGTACAGGGCCATGTATTGAAAAATCTTGGATGAGAACCTTCTTTCCTCAGCCAGAACACTGTAGATGGGTTGTGGATGGGTCTTCTAGCATGACAATGGCCAAAAACATATCGCCAAGGCACAAAAAGGAGTGGCTCAAGAAAAAGCACATTAAGGTCATGGAGTGGCCTAGTCAGTCTCCAGACCTTAAAGCGAAGTTCCACCCAAAAGTGGAAGTTCCGCTTTAAGGATTCCTGGATTCCTGCCCCCCTGACATGCCACAATTGGCGTGCCATTTTGTTTGGGGGGGTGAAGCGGGTACCTAGTTTTGACAGGTACCTAGCTCCCACTTCCGCTTGGGCTGCCTAGGTGGCCCCTCCCTCCTTGCAATCTGCTGGGACACGTCAAAGGTCCCAGAAGATTGCCCAGCCATTCAGGACGTGCAGCGAGCAGTGCGCACCTGGCTGTGAGGCCGCAAGCTGTCACAGCCGGGTGCCCACACTAGTGATGCCGGTGCCGAGGAGAGGCGGGGAAGAGAACCGGCTTCGGATAGCCGCATCGCTGGACAGGTGGGTGTGGGTGTGTGTTTATTAAAAGTCAGCAGCTATACTTTTTGTAGCTGCTGACTTTTAATAAACACAGAAATAGCTGGCACAAGTACTAAGTTGTATCATTTTAAATACACCTATGATATAAAGTATAGACCCTTCATTACTTTGTAAGTGAGCAAACTTACAAAATCTGCAGGGGGTGGAATAATTATTTTCCCCGCTCAGTGTACAGAATAAGGTAGTGTAGAAAAGGGAAGGTATAGCACAGCTCTTACATTCTACTTACTGCTGCACTTTGTACCCTGTACGGTATGATAAATATACTAGACTAATTCATTTTGTATAGTTGTATGGGAGTGAAAGTATATTAGATCCCCCCTTCCCCCCCTTAAAAGATGATTTCCCAATATGGGGCCCAGTCACTCTTCCACCTCTGAAAAGCAGCTTTTTCATCCACAGGGAAAGCAGTTGCCGCTCATTATTACTCTTGTGAACTCAAAGAGGTACAGTATTATCTGGAAGGACGCTTACATGCATACTGCCCCAGCTTCTTTTCTCTTGTTGCTTCTCAAATTTAAATGTCATAAAGCCTGTCTGCCTTCCAAACTGTTGCGGACTCTCAGGTTATTCCCCCTCATAACACCAACAGACGCTGCCTGTAAGCACTGTCTAGATGAATAGATGCGCGACAGCAGTCCAGGAAGTGATGTCATTTCCTGAATCATGCTAGAGCATTTCCTATTATCTGTTTGTCGCAGCATCTCTCAGTTGTGAGTACAACTGTTGAGTTAAGGCAACTGGCTGTATGTAAAGGCCCTATTTATAATATAGAGGCTTTAGATGGCTCACTAGGGGATCCTCCTCTAATTTGTAGACAGTCATAAAAGAACACTTAAACATTACTTAGTATGCATGCACTTAATATGAAAAAAAAATATTTGATGTTAGGTCCACCTTAAATGACAACTGTATCTTTGGAACAATTGTCCTATAATCAGTTCTCACTACCTTCATGAGTGCAATGAGTGTGTTACATTATTACATAGTAATGTTACATTATTACATAGTACATAGTAGCTATGTGTTAATGAACACACATAGCAGGACTCTGGAGCAAGCATGCATGAGTGCCCCCCCCCCCCAAGCAGCTTGCTCTGGGGGCACTCATCAGTGGGAAGGAGCCAGGAAGGCCAGTGGGAGACTGCGGCTGCATTGTGCAAAAGCATTGCACAGAGCATGTACGTATAACATAATTTTTATTTTAATAGAAACAAAATTTGTGCAATTACAATCATTTTAATGATTTCAGTTTAAACCTATGCCTAAATCAAAGGTTATTGTAGATCTTATGTTGCACATCAGTATCATTTAAGAAAAAAAAAAGGTAATTCTTGGGGGTTTATTTACTAAACAAGCTAAAAACTTAGTGAACCTGTGTCATGTGCAGAGAATAAAAATAGTAAGAATTTCCTTTTCACATGATTGGATGACTGAAAAAATACAGCTTTGTGGGACTAATTGAACTAAGGTGATCCTATAGAAACTACAATTTGACATTGTCACCTACTAAAAATATTCAAATCGTGATTCTGTATATAAGCGAAAAAAGGTTGTCACAGGGAAGAAAACGCTTTGAGCTACAAAAAGCATCCTTCATATTTTGATTCTAAAAAGCAATTTCCTTTTCATCAAACTGAATTTTCTCTTCATTTTGAATTGTTATATAATTTAGATAGCATTTAAATAGTTTTAAAAGAAACACACTTCTCTTAAAAGTGACTTTACTAGCAAAGTATGTGATTAAAGCAATTTGAATATCAGTCATGCTTTTCAAGGGTATAATTTAAAGCAGAGTAGCAGTATATTTCCAACTGTACCAAAAAGTATGTAAATGAAATGTGCTGAATCTTAAGGATTACAGCAGTTCTAAAAAGGAAATCTGTGCTGAAATGAAAACCGAAGTTGCCATTGCTGACCTCATCCTGAACATATTATTTGACTAGATATCATGCTGTTGATTTGACTTCAATGGTTCTCAATCACTGACTATGAACAAGCATGCAGCTAGAGAAGTCATAACTCCTGATATGGACTCAAATATGATATGAACTGAAATAAGATTCAACAAGTAATGAAGCAATAAGACTAGTATAACAGACCAGCAACAAGCATCTTCAGTTGGGGAAGTCAGCCATGGCAACAGACAAAATTCTCTGCCCACTGTCCTAAGGTAAGGAATAAACCCCATTAATGGTGATGAAACCCTATTAAGCTTTAGTGATGAAAGTAAATGCAGAGAGTACGCTCAGCCCCCTCCACCAGCCGCCGCTGCCACAGGAAACACAGGAAGCAGCACCAAAACTCACAGAGAAAGAGCTGCAGATGCGGGGGATTTCCTCCCCCTCCCTCTCTTTCCCATGCTGCATACACACAGAGTGGAGAGGATCAGGACTGCCACCCACTCTGCTCCCTCTTCTGCTTTCTCATTGACAGGGAAAAAGGACTAATCTAAAAAAAAAGGATAGCAGGAGCAGAGGATCTTGGGACAAGTAGCCCCAAAGCCAGGTGGCCCAATGAAATTTCCCTGAGTGGATGCCTACATACCCCAGCATGCTAAAAGAGGGGCAGAAAACATGTACTTTCTTGGATCAGGTTGGTTTTTTAGTTGTGGGAGATGTGTGATGTGCAAAACATCCAAACATAGGGTAAGGAAAACTATGGACTTCACTTCACACTCCTCAGGCGAGTCTTTTAAAATTCATGACGTGTGGTACGACCCATGTCACTTACCTCTTGTCCTGTCCCTGCGGTCTTCAATATGTAGGCAGGACAAATAGGGCTTTGGGAGACTACGTGAACATGTCAACAAAGTGGGCTTACCGTCTGTGGTATTGACAGAATTGAAGGGCATTGGAGAGTAGATAATCTTAAAAGAGCCATTTCTCCAATGTGACTCAGTGGATCCATCGTTTAAGAACTATGAGCCCTCAGGGGTTAAACATTGAACTAGACCTGAATTGTTTCTTGTCCAATTTTTAGTATGGGAGGTTTAGTGCTGTTGTTTTGTTAGGGGATGGTTTTTTTAGTTTTATCTTTTTTGTATGTAGATTTTTTGTATGTAGTTATTTTGATTTTGATTTTTGATTTTTTCATCATTATTATTTTTATTATTATTTTTATTTTCATTTTTTCATCTTATTTTTTATTTTTTTATTAAATTTTATTTTTTTTATTTTTTTTTTCATTTTTTTTTTATTTTTTATTTACATTTTTATTTTTCATTTTAATTTTTATTTGATTTTTATTTTCACTTTTATTTTTATTATTTTATTTTTTATTTGTATATATTTTTATTTTTATTCATTTCATGTTTTTAGTTTAGGTATTTTTGTATTTTCATATTTGGTACCATTTCCACCATGTTACCAGAATTGACGTCAAAGTTTTCTCTAAGTTCGTTTTTTTCTAACCAGGTCCATGGCGACCTTGTCTCTCCTATGGACCTTGCTCCACCCATGGTAGCGACAGTTTTTATCCAACCAACAAGATAGTTGCAATGCCATTCTGATTGGTTCTCAGTAGGGGAGTTTCTCTCTCTCTCCTAGTATTTAAGAATGGTACTATCAGCAGGAAATGAGGTCCTTGATGACGCCCTGTGGGAGGGCGAAATGCATTGACATAATTTCCTGTTTTAATTGACGTCACTTCCGGTATGTGGAAAACACGCTATGAACGGCTGTGTCACGAACGTTCGTTCCGTTCCAGAAGGCATGTGCCTATGCGCATGCGCGAGTCATGGACCGCACGCACGAATGTGCGCATGCGCTCGCATTAGACGCGCTTTGGCGCCCAATAGCCTTTAAAAGATGCTCAATGGCGCTGCCCCTTGCGGTTTGATCCACTTCCGTTCCCTGTGTTCCTGATTGTACCAGTACTCTGTTCCTGTGTTTGACCCGGCTTCCTGACCCTGCTTATGTCTCCAATAATGACTTTGGCTAGTTTGACCAAGCTCTGTTACCTGCCTGATTGCCTGTTGCCAAGACCCAGCCCGTACTCTGACTATTCTCTGCCTGCCGTTCCTGCTGTATTCCCTGATGTGTATGACCCGGCTCGTCTGACTCCGCTACTCTGCAAACCTGCATCTGCTGACCTGCACCCGCTGCTCTGCAAACCTGCATCTGCTAACCTGCATCCGCTGCTCTGCAAACCTGCATCTGCTAACCTGCAGCCGCTGCTCTGCAAACCTGCATCTGCTGACCTGCATCCGCTGCCCTGCAAACCTGCATCTGCTGACCTGCATCCGCTGCTCTGCAATCTGCACCTGCTGACCTGCATCCACTCTGCTGCTAACCTGCATCTGCTGAGCTGCAACCATCACTCCAGCTTCCATGCAAGGAGACCACTTCAAGCAATAAGGACTCAGGCACCTTTATCTCACTGTGCTCTTACCGCCACTGTTCTCTTTCCAGTGGTCTTCGAGCCAGGGTGGTACGGGAGGTCTCCCTCCACAAGTCAGGCTCACATCCCAGGTACGTTACAAGCTGCTTCCTGTATTCACAGCTGTATATCCATGCCTGTTTTTAATCGTCTTTTTGTAAGTACCAATCCTATGCACAATAAATAAACTTTTATAACAGTACTTGACTATTAGTCCATCCTCTTTTCATTTCTGGGTGCCTGCATAACCTGTTGAGAGCCTCTGAGTGGAAACTACACCGATCTATCGTCTGATGTTTTGACACCAATCCACATGTGTGGGATACCATTTACTAGCCTGAAGTGACCCCTGGACTGCAAAGCCGGGGGTCGTCCTGTTCTGGTGAGTGGGGATGCAAAAGGGGGTGTCACTGTACTCTTGCAAGTTTGTGAAGCATTTTTTGCACCTACTTCATTGTTGACTTACACTGCAGTCACATTTATTTGGATTTCTATTTGGAATTTTTTTGTTGATTTCACTCATGTTGTATGTTGCGAGCGCTGTATTTTTTATCCACACTTTTTCAAGTGATTAGTACCTTGTCTACAGCAGCTGCATTTCATCATCATTTTAGTTGTTCCCATCAGCGCGAGTTTATATTTAGTAATATATTTTCAAAAAATTTGAACGAACACCGTTAAAGTCTATGGGACTCGAAAGTGTATCAATGCAAAAAAAAGTTTTTAAAATGTCAGTTTTTTCCGGAGCAGTGATTTTAATAATGCTTAAAGTGAAACAATAAAAGTGAAATATTCCTTTAAATATCGTGCCTGTGGGGTGACTATAGTATGCCTGTAAAGTGAAACATTTTTCCCGTGTTTAGCACAGTCCCTGCACAAAATGACATTTCTAAAGGAATAAAAGTCATTTAAAACTCCTTGCGGCTGTAATGTAATGTTGCCCCCCCCCCCCCCCCAGCCCATTACCAGGCCCTTTGGGTATTAAGGGGAACCCCACACCCAAATTTAAAAAAAAAGGGGTGGGGCCCTTAGGCCCTATATACTCTGAACAGCAGCAGTATACAGGCGGTCCCCAGGTTATAAACAAGATAGGGACTGTAGGTTTGTTCTTAAGTTGAATCTGTTTGTAATTTGGAACAGGTACATTTTGTAAGTGTAGCTCCAGCCAAAAAATCTATTTTTTAAGCTATTTTGGATAACATAGGGAAGGGTTATCATCACCTCTGTAACATTTGTTTTGCTGTCTGTGCCCCTGTTGCTGTCTGTGCCCCCTCACTTTCTGTCCCAATGACAATTGGATTTAGAAAATTTTGGGATATTAGGGAAACAAGGATTGGTGATAAAGCATCATTGGAGACACCTTTTCCCATATTAACTCTTACAGGAGAGAATTTCCCTTCCTAGGGGTAGATTTCCTTTCACTTCCTGTTGTCTCCCTCTGTTTCTAAGTAAGAGTCGTTTGTAAGTCGGATGTTTGAAAATAGGGGACCGTCTGTATATACTATACGGCCTGCCCTATACACTCTGTGGAAAATTGGGTCTTAGGTGTTGGTGGTACCAGAACACTGTAAGCCCTCGTAGTTACTCTTGGTGGTCGCTGGAACGGGCCCTGCTGTGAAATATTATATCAAGAATTGTAATTACGCGCTCCTGTTAAACAGGGTAATAAAAATTGGGCCTTAGGCGGTGGTGGCACAACACTGTAAAGCCTCACAGATACTTTTGTTGAGCACAGGAACAGGCCCTGCTGTGAAAGATTAATCAAAAATTGTAGTTACGCACCCTGTTAAACGGGGCATAAAAATTGGGCCTTAGGCAGCGGTGGTGGTGGTGGCACAACACTGTAAAGCCTCACAGATACTTTTGTTGAGTGCAGGAACAGGCCCTGCTGTGAAATATTAGATCAAAAATTGTAATTACGCGCCCCTGTTAAACAGGGTCGTAAAAATTGGGCCTTAGGCGGTGGTTTGGGGGTGGCACAACATTGTAAAGCCTCACAGACACTTTTGTTGAGCACAGGAACAGGCCCTGCTGTGAAATATTAGATCAAAAATTGTAATTACACACCCCTGTTGGCTAAACTGCGGGCATACTTAGCCCCCATTGCCACACCCCTATCCTAGCGAAAAAAACGTTGACCAAACCAGAAGTAGTTGTGCGTAGCGGAAAACTCCAAAAGCTCCATGATGAAACAAATCTGCTCATCAAAGAGACCAGAATCCCGTCTGAGATAAAATTCTACGGCCATTAGGCCTAAATCATGAGGTATTATGGTGTACAATGACGCCACGTCGGCCGTTACTAGCCACATGGTGTCAGTGGGAATATAATTTGAAAGAAAATTTATCACCTGATGTGAGTCTCTAAGATATGATGGCATCTTGGAAACTAAAGGTTGGAAAAAAAATCAATATACTTGCCCACCCGGGACGTAAGGGAATCAATCCCACTAACTATCAATGAGATGCCCTGGGGGGCAAGTTAAATGCTTGTGGATTTTAGGCAAATAATAAATTATGGGTGTACGTGTTGCCTTGGGAATAAGAAAAACTTTCTCTTTTTAGCCAACCGTTTCATGGCTATGTGGGAGGAGGATGTCGTCCATCTTTGCCAGAAACCCCAGCTTCAGCTATGGGCTAGGTACATCAACGACATCCTCCTCCTGTGGGATGGAGGTCGGGATGACCTGGAAATTTTCATGGAATACCTCAATAACAACATTAGACAGATCCGTCTAAACTTTGATGCTAGTCAATCCAGTATAATTTTTTTGGATTTGACCATTGCTAAATCCCATAATCAGTTTACCACCTCCGCCTACTTTAAAGACAACGACAGGAATTCCTATATTCCAACTGATAGTTGCCATCATGAACCTTGGCTCAGATCGGTGCCAAAAAGTTAGTTCATGAGAATCAAACGTAACTGTACCAATACTGATCAATTTTTACTACAGGCTGATACCCTAACTAGACGTTTTCTTGATAAAGGATATGCGGGTGATTCTTTGAAAAGCACACTTGAAGATGTTAAGGCTATGGACAGAGGAGATCTTCTCAAGGAGAAAGTCAAATTGCCTCATGCCCCCACACTCTAGCATTAAAAAATTGATTAACAAACACTGGCACATTTTGAATAATGACCCTGTGTTAAACCCGGTGTTACCAGATAGGCCCCAGGTGATATATAGGGGTGCACCTCCATTCAAAGATAGGTTGGCACCTAATATTTTGAATCCCCCTACCATCAAAAAAAGGTTCTTTGAAAACTTAACTGGTTTTTACCAATGCAGAAGATGTTGGGTCTGCTCATTTAATGGCTGCCCACATAGACAAACCCAAACTTTTGTTTCATCTAGTACGTCCCGTGAGCATACCATAGAGCCTTTCATCACGTGCTCTACAGAGGGGGTCGTCTATTTACTTCAATGTCCGTGTGGACTCCAATATGTTGGAAGAACTAGATGACCCCTCTCTGTTCGCCTAAATGAGCACATTACCAACATAAAAAATGGTTTCCTTAAACACTCTGTATCCAGGCATTACCTCCTGTTTCACAACAAGGGCCCCACCAAAACAATATTTTTAGGTACTGATAAGTACCGCCCACAATGGAGGGAGAGTCCCTTCGTTAGGAGCATATCTGAGCTTGAAATGTCATGGATCCTCAGGTTGAGGTGTTATGCCCCCTTTGGCCTTAACATTGACGTGGATGTAAATTCCTTTATAGACAACTCTTAAATGAATGAATCAGGTGCTTGTGGATTTTGTTATTATCATTATTTTCATATCTATTTTTATATTCTTTTTTGTTATTTTATTTTTATTAGTAATTTATTTAAGCCATGTTATTTATGTAAACTTGATGTGAGTTGAGGTTTGGGACACTTCCACCTAATGGTCCCTCCCACAACTTTTGACACATCAGGTACCATTTAGACAACCCGATTTCCCTTTACCTGTTTTCATCCATTTATTGATATTTATAAACAGCCCTTAGAACTTGTAGAACACCATTCATACATTTGTTTATAGTAAAAAAGGGGGAATTTAGGGCGCTCAGGACTTTAGACTTTATTAGTCTAAAAAACGTCTCTATATAAATAGTCCAAAAAGTGCTGGTGATGACAATGATGTGGTAATATCTTCAACACAGAGGGCTGCAGCTTTAACAGACTGAAGCAGGATCTATAGGAACATAAGCAAAACAAAAGGCACCACTAAGTGTAGAAGAAAAGCTATTTTTAATACCCCAACTGGGTTAAAAACACTTACAGGATGAAGGAAATACGGTAATCAGGCACATTATAAACATGGCTGCATTGGAAGGGGTCACGGTGGAGGAGAGCCTGCAGCGAGATGGAACACTGGAAGCCGCTGCGGCTCCACAGTGACTTCCAGTGTTCCATCTCGCTGCAGGCAGTGACAAATTCAACTAGCCATACATCCATCTCCCTGAAGGCTCTCCTCCACCGTGACCCCTTCCAATGCAGCCATGTTTATGATGTGCCTGATTATTTCCTTCGTCCTGTAAGTGTTTTTAACCCAGTTGGGGTATTAAAAATAGCTTTTCTTCTACACTTAGAGGCGCCTTTTGTTTTGCTTACTTTGCATACATTTGTTTATGCATCTTTTGAATTTGTTTTGGGATTCCCACGTTAAGTCATGAATGTTCCCATTTATTTTCTTCCCTGACGGCCATAATCAGCATCTGGTAACTTATTTATATTAATGTCCCGGTTTAAGTATTTTGTTGATTATGTTTATCTTTCATTTCAACAAATATTTTCTATTTCTGTAGTGTATCTTCAGGTACCGTTACCTTTTATTTTTACTCTCATCTCTCTTGCCATTATTTTTGCCATCATGCACTATGGCGGACTAGGCATCGCCAGCCCATCATGATGAGTCTAACTGTGTCTCCACCCTCTCCTCAGATCGAGGCTTGGTTAATACTGCTGTGTATTTAAGCGTGATGCATCAGTGTGTCGCCTGTGCCCCAGATGATGTCATCTTATGACGAAACGCGCGTCGGGTGGACAGGACGCGCTGACGTCATTGCGTTTGATCTTCTGAGCGAATGGGCGTTCGCATGCCGGCCGGCTGTTCATGCTATTTTTATCTCTTCGTTTGTAAGTGTATCTTTTATCCTTTACATTAAAACATTTGAATCAGTATTACACCATGGGAAGTTCCCTTTTTTTAATTTCTGGGTGACAATCCTGCACACATCCAAGAGTCTCCACAACACCTTAATAGTGGTTTATTGGCCGCATTGAGTCCTGATTTGATACCCTTTGAGATGTATATCCCGGATCCCTTAGGACAAGGCCCTGGCTGGGTGTTTAGCCCCAAGCTGTTCTTTGCTTGCCGTCCGGTAAGTGTGCATTTCTCATGGTGATCAGCACTTAATGGTGATTGAAGATTGCACATTTATATTACAATATCTTAGTTGATAGTTTGGACTTTGTCTAACATTTGTTTTTTTCATTAAGTTTCACATTCACCTTTTGATACTCTGACATTACATTCTTTTGACTTTTTATTTATTTTAACATTTTGTGTGTTGTCACTTTCATTTTTAAATATTGTTTATATTCATGTACACTTATTACTAGTGGTGTCACTGTTTAGCGCAGCTATTTCTCCCCTATTTGATGTTATATGTATGTATTAAATATATTAGTTGCTGCGATATGCACACTTTTAGTTTAACTTATTTTGTTAGGAGTGCGGTATTTCCCCTTTTTTCCATATCAGCATATGCAGTCTTCAAGGGATCCTACATCCATAGAAAAATTAATCGGTTACATCAGCATCAGGTGCTTGGTAGCTGATGATCCAAGACTGATTCATTTTTATGAATGTGAGCCGATCACAAGACTCTGTGGACAGGCGCACTCTGTGATAAGTTACAAAGCCTCCAGCAGCACTGAATGTGTGTTCAGAAATAATGCTGGATACAGGACATCCCAGTAGTTCAATTGCATATTGAGCAAGCTCTGGCCAGTGGTCCATCCTCAAGACCCAGTAACCCAGTGGATGTTCTGGTGGAAAGGTCTCTAAGTCTGATCTTGCCCCTAGATATTCCTGCACCATGTAATTCAGATGCTGGCGATGGTTGCTGGAACCGATCAGACCTGGGCGTTGATGACTAAAGAATTGTCTGAAGGCATCGGTCAGAAGCCTCAGCAACACGTTGTCCAGCACCAGGAAGTTGTAACCTCCCAGGCTCTGGAAACTCATTGCACAAACCTTTCTGCAAGGCCTCCCAAAGATGTTTCATACTCTGCTCCCTCTGCGAAGGCTGGATAAGTTCTGCAACCTTACCCTTGTAACGTGGATCAAGAAGGGTTGCCAGCCAGTAATGATCCCTCTCCTTGATACCACGAATCCTAGGGTCCTTTTTCAGGCTTTGCAGGATCAGGGAGGCCATGCAGCGTAAGTTTGCAGAGGCATTCCATCCTGAGTCCTCTGGGTTACTAAGGATCACATGATCCTCAACCACCTCCTCCCAGCCATGTACAACTCAATTGGTTTCTGGGGACTGCAAACGATCCCTTGAAGACTGCTGCTGATGCTGAGTGTTATCCTCCACCTCCATGCTGACACAATCCTCCTCCTCCTCTTCATCTTCCTGTGTGATCGGCGGGCCTGCAGGAATACTAGTATCTGGATAAAGGGGGCCTTGAGAGGTAAGGAAGTCCTCCTCTTTCTCCCGCTGTTCTGCCTCCTCCTGTTCTGCCTTCTCTGTCCATTATTCCACAAAGCGTGTACTCCAACAGGAAGACAAGAGGGACAGTATCATTGATGCCTGCACTGTCACTGCTCATCATCCTCATGGCCTCTTCAAATGGTGACAGGACAGTGCATGCATCCTTGATCAGCAGACACTGGCGTGGCGAAAAAAAGCCAAGCTCCCCTGACCCTGTCCTGGTGCCATACTCACACAGGTAGTCATTGATGGCCCTCTGCTGCATGTGCAGCCACTACAGCATTGCCAACATTGAATTCCACCTGGTGGGCATGTCACAAATGAGGCGGTTCTTGGGTAGGTTGCATTCTATTTGAATGTCAGCCAGCTGACGTTATATGACCAGCGAAAATGACCACAGACCTTCCAGGCCTGCCTCCGGAGATCCTGTAAGCCAGGGTACCTGCTCAAGAACCGCTGAAACATTTTGGAGGCATGGTGGCGGAACAAGCTCCAACAATACTGAACCCTGTCCTGCATCCTTCCCAGCTGCCAGCAGAGTTACCCAGTGTGCCGTGAAAGAAAGGTAACGTCCCTGTCCATGCCTGCCGGACCATGAGTCAGCAGTTATATGCACCTTACTACTGACCACCCTGTTCAACAGGGCCAAGACATTGCCTTCCACATGCTGGTAGAGAGCTGGAATGGCCTACCATGAAAAGAAATGGCGTTTGGGAACCTACCACTGAGGTACCGCATATTCCATAAATTAATGAAAGGGGGCAGAGTCTACCAGCTGAAAAGGCAGCAGTTGCAGTGCTAGAAATTTGGCCAAGCTAGCATTCAGACACTGGGCATGTGGATGGCTGGGACTGAATTTCTTTCAGTTTACCAACTGAGGTATGGAAATTTGCCTGCTAAAATCCGATGTTGGTGTACCGCTAGCAGATTGGCCGCAAGTACTTGGGACACCTATTTCTATACCTTCATTCATCTCAGTGCAGGTTTCTGAGAGGACTGGAGGTATAGTGGGGTTGGAGATCCAAACTGATGAGGAGCAAGGAGAGGTCCGCCTTGTTCTTTGATGTGGGTCTTTTAAGTGCTGTTGCCAACGGACTGCATGGGAGGTCGTCATATGACTGGTCAAGCATGTGGTGCCCAAGCGGCTGCTGTTTTGGCCATGCTTGATACGCTTCAGACATATGGTGCAAACAGCAAAGGTGTGATCTGCTGCACGCGTGTCAAAAAAGGCCCACACCAACTTTTCAAAATATGTGGGGAGGCAGCAGCGCCCTGCACCTGCTTAGCTCTGCGGTGTGATGCAATAGGGTGGCTGCCCTTAAGCTGCCCCCTGGAGGGCATCCTGCCTTGTTGGAGATGTGACTCCTCCTCCTCCTCTCTTCTATCAGGCACCTAAGTAGAGTCAGTGACATCATCATCCCCTCCCTCCTCGTCACTGGAGCAAACTTGGCAGTATGCTGCAACTCAAGGAACATGACTGCCAGTTTCTTGGCCTTCTTGGGCAGCCCCTCTCTCTAGGCTCATGTTACTCCCTTCCTCAACCTGGGTACCATCATCGGAGCCTTCAGTTGTTGTGCATCCTCCTGCAGCATGTACCCAACACTGTGGTCGAATAGTTCGGGAGACTTCTCTGTGCATGATGGTGGGGCTAGGAAAGAGTGACTGTTGACATGGAGCCGATGGAATAGGCCACTTTGGCAGCTGCATTGGCAGGCAAATTACTCTGTGCCTGGGTGACAGAGGATGAGGAGGATGAGGGGGGCTTTGTTATCCATTCGCCCAACTCTTCTGCATGTTGTTGCTCAATAACACGGCCAGCTGCAGAAAAAAAGGACAAGCATGCCCCACGGCCACGTGCTGAGGATGCACTGTGTCCACGACCAGCACGATCGACTGTAGACACAGAGCCTGCTTGCCCTCTTTTAGTGGCCTGTGAGCATCTGTCTCTCCTTGGTGGCCTTCCGGACATGCTGTAAATTTTGTTTAGTAAAACCTCACTACACTGTATTGTGTATTGTGTACACCACCAGAAAAGTAGTAGCAAGTGCACTAGGGGTGCATAGTACTGTGTACGCCAACAGAAGTGTAATAACAACTATGGGTGTACTGTATGTATTGTGTACTGTGTACACCACCAGAAAAGTATTAGTATTATTATTACTAGTCAACCAACATTAGAATTTTTCTATAGCCTATGGCACTTGACACTAAATGTCCGCTCGCGGCGACTACTTCGTCGAATCTTCATGTCGAATCTTTTCTATCTATGTCAAATAATCTTGGACTAATAGAGTTAGGTTAGGCACATTCGACCTTTTTTGCTATTGTCTCTATAATGTCAAATTTTTTCTCTCTATGTCAAATCTTTTTTCTCTATGTCAAATAATCTTGGACTAATAGAGTTAGGTTAGGCACATTCGACCTTTTTTGCTATTGTCTCTATAATGTTGAATCTTTTCTCTCTATGTCGAATCTTTTCTCTCTATGTAGAATAATCTTGGACTAATAGAGCTAAGGTTAGGCACATTCGCCCACAGGTTCGATGGACACAGATCACTATTGTCACCGTCATGTCGAATCTTCTTTCCATATCGAACTGTTGACGCAACGAAAATGAAAATAAAGCATTTGTTTATGTCGGATCTTTCGTTTTTCGGATTCTGCACGTTCGTTATCGTTTGTTAAAATGATAACGAAAATACCCGAAATTCGGACGAAAATGCATTTGGACGAAAACAAATGCACATGTCTACTGTGTACACCAACAGAAGTGTAATAACAACTATGGGTGTACTGTATTGTGTACACCACCAGAAAAGTAGTAGTAAGTGCAGTAGGGGTGCAGGGTACTGTGTACACCAACAGAAGTGTAATAGCAACTATGGGTGTATTGTGTACTGTGTACACCACCAGAAAAGTAGTAGCAAGTGCACTAGGGGTGCACGGTACTGTGTACACCAACAGAAGTGTAATAACAACTATGGGTGTACTGTATTGTGTATACCACCAGAAACGTAGTAGCAACTGCACTATGGGTGCACAGTATTGTGTACTGTGTACACCGCCTGAAGTATATTAGAAAAAGTACACCAGGAACGGCCTTCAGTAAGATATAGCTAAACTGGATACAGTGGATACTGTATCATACCTGGGGGGTGTCTATAGTATGTCTGTGAAGTGGCGTGTGTTTTCCGTACTTAGAACAGTCCCTGCACAAAATGACATTTTTAATGGAATAAAAGTCATTTATAACTGCGGCTTTAATGTATTGTCGGGTTCCGGCAATATGGATGAAAATCAGTGAGACAAACGGCATGGGTACCCCCCCCCAGTCCATTACCAGGCCCTTTGGGTCTTGTATGGATATTAAGGGGAACCCCGCACCCAAATTAAAAAAAGGAAAGGCGTGGGGCCCCAGGCCCTCTGAACAGCAGTATACAGGTGGTGCAAACAAGACAGGGACTGTAGGTTTGTTGTTAAGTAGAATCTTTTTGTAATTTTGAAATGGTACATTTTTAAAGTGTAGCTCCAGCCAAAAAATATATTTTTAAGCTTTTTGGAAAACATAGGGAAGGGTTATTACCCCTGTAACATTTATTTTGCTGTCTATGCACCTCTTCAGAAGATTTCACGTCACTTTCTGTCCCAATGACAAATGTTTTTTGAAAATTTGTGGTTTTTAGTGAAACAAGGATTGGTGATAAAGCATCATGAAGAGGAGACACGTTTTTCCCATAATAACTCTTACAGGAGAGAATTTCCCTTCCTAGGGGTAGATTTCATCTCACTTCCTGTTGTCTCCTTCCATTTGCAAGTAGGAGTTGTTTGTAAGTTGGATGTTTGAAAGTAGGGGCCTGCCCTATATACTCTGCAGAAATTGGGGCCTTAGGTGTTGGTGTTGCCACAACACTGTAAGCCCTCAGTTACTCTTGGT
Source organism: Lithobates clamitans (assembly GCA_037952925.1). Taxonomy (NCBI): domain Eukaryota; kingdom Metazoa; phylum Chordata; class Amphibia; order Anura; family Ranidae; genus Lithobates; species Lithobates clamitans. The sequence continues at coordinate 48,277 of JBBGZY010001117.1, forward strand.
GGGCACAGGAACAGGAACGGCCCTGCTGTGAAATATTAGATCAAGAATTGTAATTGCATGCCATTGTTGAACAGTGGTAGAAAAATTGGGCCTTTGGATTTGTTTCCATATTTTGTCTCTCATAGTTGAGGTATACCTATGATGACAATTACAGGCCTCTCTCGTCTTTTTAGGTAGGAGAACTTGGTGGTTGACTAAATACTTTTTTGCCCCACTGTGTATATATATATATATATATATATATATATATATATATATATATATATATATATATATGAGACTGTCTGTATATATACATATTAAATACACTGCAGCTAACTGAATAACCTGCCTGCCTGAATTATATTAGAAAAAGTACACCAGGGACAGCGTGCAGTAAGATATAGCTAAACTGGATACAGTGGATACTGTATCATACCTGGGGGGTGTCTATAGTATGCCTGTGAAGTGGCGTGTGTTTTCCGTACTTAGAACAGTCCCTGCACAAAATGACATTTTTAATGGAATAAAAGTCATTTATAACTGCGGCTTTAATGTATTGTCGGGTTCCGGCAATATGGATGAAAATCAGAGTGAGACAAACGGCATGGGTACCCCCCCCCAGTCCATTACCAGGCCCTTTGGGTCTTGTATGGATATTAAGGGGAACCCCGCACCCGAATTAAAAAAAGGAAAGGCGTGGGGCCCCAGGCCCTCTGAACAGCAGTATACAGGCGGTGCAAACAAGACAGGGACTGTAGGTTTGTTGTTAAGTAGAATCTTTTTGTAATTTTGAACTGGTACATTTTTAAAGTGTAGCTCTAGCCAAAAAATATATTTTTAAGCTTTTTGGAAAACATAGGGAAGGGTTATTACCCCTGTAACATTTGTTTTGCTGTCTGTGCACCTCTTCAGAAGATTTCACCTCACTTTCTGTCCCAATGAAAAATGTTTTTTGAAAATTTGTGGTTTTTAGTGAAACAAGGATTGGTGATAAAGCATCAGTGAAGAGGAGACACGTTTTTCCCATATTAACTCTTACAGGAGAGAATTTCCCTTCCTAGGGGTAGATTTCATCTCACTTCCTGTTGTCTCCTTCCATTTGCAAGTAGGAGTTGTTTGTAAGTTGGATGTTTGAAAGTAGGGGCCTGCCCTATATACTCTGCAGAAATTGGGGCCTTAGGTGTTGGTATTGCCACATCACTGTAAGCCCTCAGTTACTCTTGGTGGGCACAGGAACGGCCCTGCTGTGAAATATTAGATCAAGAATTGTAATTGCATGCCATTGTTGAACAGTGGTAGAAAAAATGGGCCTTTGGATTTGTTTCCATATTTTGTCTCTCATAGTTGAGGTATACCTATGCTGACAATTACAGGCCTCTCTCGTCTTTTTAGGTGGGAGAACTTGGTGGTTGACTAAATACTTTTTTGCCCAACTGTGTATATATATATATATATATATATATATATATATATGACTGTCTGTATATATATATATATATATATATATACTAAATACACTGCAGCTAACTGAATAACCTGCCTGCCTGAATTATATTAGAAAAAGTACACCAGGAACAGCCTGCAGTCAGATATAGCTAAACTGGATACAATTTAGCTATATATATATATATATATATATATATATATATATATATGGATGTCTGTGTGTATATATATATATATATATATATATATATATATATATATATATGTATAATACACTGCAGCTAACTGAATAACCTGCCTGCCTGCTCAATCTAAATGACACTCTCTCTCCGTCCACGCCAACAACACACTGCATGGGGCCGATGTGCAGGCAGCCTTATATAGTGTGGGGCATGGACTTAGTCCCTCTGAGCCATGACTGGCAAAAGGCACCCTGCCTTTGGCCAATTATGGCTCTCTTAGCTGAGGGCGCTGGGATTGGCCAAAGCATGCAGGTCATGGTGCATGCTTTGGCCAATCATCATACAGCAATGCAATGCACTTCTGCAGTGCATTGCATTATGAGCCATTACGCGCCACTCGAATTTGGCGCGAACGGCCCATAATGTTCGGTTTTCGATGAACGGCAAACCGTGGAACAGAAAGCTCATCCCTAATCACCATTATTGATGTTACCTAGAATCATTTACACCAGCAGAAATATGAAATTGTACAAGACACCTGTTGCCGCCCTGGCCGTAACTTTGGCAAAGAGCATGCGCGCTTGCGCACATGCACGCAAAAGAACAGAACAGTGGACATTTGAAGCAATAGACCTCAGTGATTTCCCTTCCCTCTACGGCATGGCATTGATGTCACAGGAGGTGCGCAGGCGCGCTGAGTGTATCGACTCTGCTCGGTTTGGTTGTTCTCCCTGGAGCGGTCACCATCACACAGGCTGCCTAGTTTTTTCCTCTATCCAGCCACAGAAATTACTCCAAAGCTAGCAGTTCCAGCTATCAGCCAGTACGCTCCCCTTCCGGGACCCAGAATTCCTCTCCACTCCTCCGGGTGCTGATTCGTTTTTTACCACCCCCAAGCAAGCTTCACGAATGATTGTTTTTCTCCCTTTATCTATCCTGAGGTCACTGGTAACGTTCACCACTGTCAGTCATTCTTATTTTGATTGTTATATTTTTCTTTGACTTTTATTAATCCTATGGAATAAACAGCACTATTCATTAATTTGACTGGTAGCAAGCTTTATTTATGCACATAGCATCACTTTGGATTGCAATCAATCAATTTTTCAGAGCACTGCAGTTTATTTTTTCTTTGTCTATGTACAAAATGAATTGCAGCGATCTGGATGGTAATCTGTTAAGCTATCCATAGTTGAAGATGTTTGCCCATCCAATCTTAGCCAGGCTTGGGCCCTAGTTAGCCAAGAATTACAAAATTGCATGATTTTACCATGCAGAGCAGATTCAATTAAATCAGAACTCATGGTTTTTACATACTCCTCACAACCATCCCCCCCATCACTGTTACCCCGACACCAAATACTTAAATACATTTATGACAACATGGATACTTCCTCTTCTCCTTGGGTGGAGGTGATGGGTGATCCCTAGTCTTGCACTGAATAGTGCTGCTATAATGATGTGCAAGCACCATTCAGTAATCTAAACTCAGGTTGCATGATTACCGTATATACTCGAGTATAAGTCGAATTTTTCAGCACATTATTTAGTGCTGAAAGTGCCCCCCTCGACTTATACTCGAGTCAAGCACTTTTCTGCAGCAAAAAATTTCATTTTCCGAACCGAATTTGGGGCCCCGTATCTCAGGGCCACTTGGTGCTAGGAACTCCAAATTTGGTGTGCAAACCCAGTGGACCTGGTACCACAACATATCCAAAGCTGAAGTTCCTAGCACTAAGTGGCCCCGAGATACGGGGCCCCAAAATCGGTTCGGAAAATGTCATTCTCTGCTGCAGAAAAGTGCTTGACATTTTCTGAACCGAGTTTGAGGCCCCATATCTCAGGGCCACTTAGTGCTAGGAACCCCAAATTTGGTGTGCAAACCCAGTGGAACTGGTACCATAACATATCCAAAGCTGAAGTTCCTAGCACTAAGTGGCCCTGAGATACAGGGCCCCCAAACCGGTTCGGAAAATGTCATTCTCTGCTGTAGAAAAGTGCTTGACATTTTCTGAACTGATTTTTGGGGCCCTGTATCTCGGGGCCACTTGGTGCTAAAAAACCCCAGCTTTGGAAATTTTATGGTGCTAGTTCCACTTGGTTTGCACACCAAATTTGGGGTTCTTAGCACTAAGTGGCCCTAAGATACAGGGCCCCAAATTCGGTCAACTGTGTCCATCTGCTGCAATGTCATTTCGGGACCCTTTGGGTTCAGAGACCCCAAATTTTGGCTGCAGCTAGGGGGCATCTAGGAACCCTTAACTACCAAGTTTGAAGTTCAGGGGACCTATGGCTGCAAATGGGCACAGTGAGGCTGCAAATGGGCATTGTTGACCCTCTTTTCCACTTACAGTAGCTGTGCATTTCTCACCCTCGTCTTATACTCGGGTCAATAAGTTTTTCCCATTTTTTTGTGGTAAATTAGGGCCTCGACTTATACTCGGAACGACTTATACTCGAGTATATACGGTATATCACCTCAGAGGGTGGGTCTATGGCAACCTTTGTTGAAAGCATGTGGGTTGAATGGGGACATTTAGTGGTGGAAGAGAATTACTGTGGGGAGCATCTCCAGACTAAAGAGAAAGTATTGCTGAAAAAGCAGTTTTTATTTTTAGCACAGCTGGCCTCTAGATTTTTTCTACCTTATACTCCTCTGTGGCCAATTGTGGTCGTTATTACATACATAAAGGAGATGAACAGAATGCAGTCAGTCAGCCCTTTATTTAATCCATGTATGGCATGTTTTATTTATTTTGTAGCATGTACCACAAAGAGTATCTCCCAGGTAGACCTTCTCCCAAATCAGTACAGCCTATGCATGCTAAGCTATTTTATTGATTATAGTAGCACTGCAAGTTATCAGGACCTTGACATACCAAAGAAAATACTGGTTATTTTTAAAGCATATTTTTTTTAATTGTTTCTTTCAACTGGCCATACTTTTTCCTGCATAGTGCTGTGCAAGGATATTCACTGCCTCAAACCATGTGTTAGGCAATAGAACTTAATGAAATGTCACTGTGTGGCATTTCAAAAAGTTTGTTTATAAAAAAAGTCAACAGTGCAATATGCCACGATCGGTGCATTGGCACTGCAGTTATCCAGCCAGATCACACTGCATTATTATGCTGGATCAGTACTAGCAACGCCTGTCATTGGTCCTGTTTTTCAGTCACTGAACTAATGGTAAACTCTGCTCCTCCCGCCAAGTGCTGGAGTTGGCAAGCAACCAACAGGAAGCTTTATGTCCCAGATTCTGCAAGATAGTCCCAAAATTATCTCAAAGAATATGGGACACTTGGACTTTGCAAACAGACAAGGGTGTCTGGAGCCAGAACTATCTATGTGTTCCAGCACTAGGCACTGAGATACTGAGTGATCCTCATCTGACAGTACAGCTTTAGTCCTAGCCCTATGTCTTCCTGGAGAAAGGCAAAAATGCAGGAGTCAGTGCTCAGGTAATTAGAAACACATTGAACACCAATGCAGGGGCACTGCCACTGACCACTAATGCTGGGGGGGAGGTGTAAATTTCTCTGCCACTGATCACCATTGTAGGGGAATAAATATCACTGACACTGAGCACCAATGATGGGGATTCAATTTTACTGCCACTAACCACCTAATATGGGTTGTCAGTTTCACTGTCACTTACCATTAATGGAGGGGGTTTAATATTATTAAATGGTAATGCTACTGATGCCATTACTGGGGGAGTACTTTGCGACAACTGACACCAATTATTGCTTTTTCTAACACCAACAATGGGGAATATTTAACACCCACTTTCTCTTCAGTGTACCTCCAGGCCCTATTTTGTCTAGATGTTCTGCCCCTGTGCTAGGCTGGCTAAATTTAGTTTTTGGCTAGGGTGTACTCAGTTGAGGAGCATTTTTTTATTCAGATATGATCAGGTCTATGACTAAACCTGGGGGTTGATTGCTCCTGCCTGCCTCTAGAAGAAGCTTCCAGAAATAAAATAGAAAGATCAGTCTTTGGACTATGAAAACTTATCTGACCTCAGACAATCCCTGGGAGGGGGCACCCAAAAGGTATGGCTGGAGTGAAGATAAATATTTGGGTGGGTCTGTTCAGAGATCTATCCTCTGGGATCTTTGCCCCTGGGTGGCAGCCTGTACTACTGAAGATCTGTTGCTGTTAGGCCTCAACATATGCTTGGCTGAGGGCCTGAAAGAAATCTGCTGGAGGACACGTTAGAAAGCTGGACTGGAGAAGGACCCCTTTTACTGAAGAATGTTGCAGGGAAACTGGTTGGGGTACATCTGGACATTGTTTGTGAGTAGGACCTTTTGCCTACAGCTGCAGGTGTGCTTACACTTTGATGGTTAGATGCCAGAGGTTGCTACAAATATGGTGACTGCTTGTATAGGGTCTCACTAGATGGCTGCCCCCTTCAACTCCAACATTACTTAAGCCTGCTACTGAAAGGCTTTCCCTAAAAATCAGTCCTCCTGTACCTGATTGTCTTTTTGGAGTATCCTGTACCATCATCCCTCTCTTCTGTTCAAGTACTGCAATAAAACTTCAAAATGACATCACACAGACTGAGCTTGTGTTTGTTGGTGTGCTCTGGAACCCCTCTGGGGGTAAGCGCTATATAAACTATAGCAAATAAAAGTGGAGAAGGTGTAACACTACAAGTAATATGCTGTGAAGTGATACCCACTTGATTGACCATGGCCAGTTTTGGCCACACCTACAGGGTTTCAGGGAGAGAGGAGTGAGAACCTCCATCTATTCTCTGACAAAAAAAACCTTAATATAAACTTCACAATTGGCAGATACTGTACGTCAGAAGGAACTCCTGGCAGTCCAGAGACCCAGCAATCAAAATCAAGTTGAAAAATTGTGCTACTACCTAACTCTATGAACTTTGTACCATGTTGTGTATGGTAGCTTGCACAGTTAGACACATAAGCTTGAGTGCACCATCAAACATGCATTTAACACCACATAGAAATTTACTATAACAAACATGTTCTGTACTGTGCATAGTGCGAAACACAATATACTGTCAGTACACCTAGACATGATAAGTAGAAGAGTGGGGAAAACTTGCACCCTATTCTGCCCACACTTCAGTTCTTGTAGTTCAGAGCGAAGATAGATTGCTAGTGGGTTGACAGGCAAGGCAGCATTCTGGAACCTTTTACTATACATAGGAATATGTTATTGGCAGACAGGAACATGATGCATGTGAATCGCCCATGCTGACTGATCTGAACTGTGGCCTAGACCACAGTTTAGATTTGCTATATAGAAATTTGTCCCTGAAATAGAAAGTGATCATTGTTACAGTCCAGATATTGACTAATTGATTATTTAATTAATTAGTTACTGTATGTATAATAAAAGAATAGAAATCTGAACTATTGCAAAAAAGTGACATCATTTACTACTGGGAGTATATAAAAAATTAAGGAAAAAAAAAGATACATAAATATAAGAAAAAAATTGCGCTGTGTGCATACACAACATTGAAGTCTGATACATATGTCAGGAACACAATTGGCTCATACAAATAACCAATCAACACTGTGTGCACAATTATTAGGCAAGTTGTATTTTTGAGGATTCATTTAATTATTGAACAACTACGGTGGTCTCGGTCAATCCAAAATGTTAATAAGCCTCAAACCTGAATATTTAAGAAAGTACAAGTGAGGTTTTGGCTTTCTTAGGAGAATATCTATGTATGCACATTTATTGGGAAACTATTATGCCCCGTACACACGGTCGGATTGTTCGATCGGAGTGTGTTGTCGGACATTTGACATTTTCCATCGGATTTTCTGACACACAAAGTTTGAGAGCAGGCTATAAAATTTTCCGACAACAAAATCCGATTGCGTCAATTCCGACCATGTGTAGCCAGTTCCGACGCACAAAGTGCCATGCTCAGAAGATATTCCGAGACGGAACAGCTCGGTCTAGTAAAATTAGCGTTCGCAATGGATACAGCATTTTCGTCACGGTGCAATGTAAAAAATAGTTTAATACAGCGCACTCTCTTCTTCTTTATAATGTGAGAAGAATTAAGTAGTTTTGCTGCTCATATTCACACAGACTTCTCACAAACTTCTTTCTTTATTATTTATCGGGACTCCCTCAATATATTTGGATTTGTCACATCTGACAAAATTATTTTTGGGTTGTTTCCTATTTTTTTTTTTTAAAGGCTGTTATTTGTTGTTTTTTTAGGTTTGTATTTTTTTCAAGTCTGATCTTTGTTCTATTTTATTTTTAGTTTTACTCCATAATATTTTTGTGTGTGTTTTGTGTGTCAAGTTACCACAACACCGATGATATCTTATATTATTGATTCTCAAGGAGATTGCTTGGTGTTTGTGTCCCTTGTTAATTTCACATTGTACTTTAGAATAGTACCTGAATCCTCACAAACAAACTGTCCTTTTTGAAGGAAAAAACACATAGGAGAGTATAATTGAAACAAAAAATTCTTTATTAAGGGCTCACAACCAAAGAGGGAGGCAACACTGGAGAAACAGATTAAATTAGCGAAGCCTTGGACCCCCAGGGCAGACATCAATTCTTTAACAACAAAATTGGTGGCCTGAGGAGTCCTTATCTAAGGGAGTGCAGTCTGATCCAGAAGTCCCAGAGATCCGGAAAGCAGCAGATGACATCTGTGTCCCCAGGCTGTGGTACTACAAGAGCCTGCATTTTTTGCCAGACCAGACTGGACCCAGGGTCATCACTTTCTGGTCTTCTTTCCACGCTTCCTTCCTGGCTGTGGCTCAGGTGTTGGAGATGTGGCAGGAGGAGGAGTAGGACCTGGAGGAGGAGGAGGACTAGTAGGACCTGGAGGAGGAGGAGGTGGAGGAGGAGTAGTAGGACCTGGAGGAGGAGGAGGAGGACCATGTTTGAGGTCACAAATGTGGATAGTAGATGTTATTTGGCCCCTCAACCCCTTATTGAGAGCTTCCAAAATTAAGGACTCACACAGGAGTCGTTGGTCCTCCTCCATCTGCCTCAATTTGCAGGCAGTTATGCAAGCAAAGTCCTCCTCCACAGTGTGGGTGATTCTCAGGGCCTCTGTAGCCTTCCAAAAGAGGCCTATGGCAGCCTTCTCCAGGGTACTCCTCTTCCTGCCACTTTGTCTTTGCGGGTGTAGGGGAGGGACCTGCATATCAGGCAGCCTGCTTGGCCCAGCCACCTCCTGGCTGAGACTTCCCTGTGTATGAAAAAGGGACATGGTTTTAGTTTTTGCATCATCAATCACAATCATAAATTAGTACTCCAAACTAACATCTAGTTAACATCATTGATTGGACAAGCAGAAATATTTAGAGGAATGCTATACCTGGCTCAAGCTAAGCTCCTCCACATGTTGCTGCCTGGAAGGCCCAGGTTGGGCATCAGAAGCCTCAGCTGAGGGGGAAGGAAGCGTGGAAGGAAGACTGGAGAGTGATGACCTGGGTTCAGTCTGACCTGCCAGAAAATGCAGTCTGTCATAGTACCACAGCCTGGGGACATAGATGTCATCTGCTGCTCCGGATCTCTGGGAATTCTGGACCTTCTTGTGCTCCCTTAGATATGTATTCCTCAGGCCACCAATTAGGATCTTCAAATAGGTGATGTCTGCCGTGGGGATCACCGTCTTCACAAATTCCAGCAATTGATCCAGTGCTGCCTTCCTCTTTGTTTGGTTCTTATAATGTGGGTGGTTTATCTGCCACAGACAAGGCAGCTCCCTGAACATATCAATGAAGATTGCCATAAAGTCGTTATCTTTCAAGATATCCATTTTCACTGCAAGACACAACACAAGACAAACCCTAATGTCAGGCCAAACTCTCCTAATCTTGTTACAATATAGGCCTCAATCTAGAAGCAGTATAGGCCCAAGTCTCTTACCTTAGTTATCACGATCGGCGCCTCCGATACTCCTTCCTCCGCTCACAGATCGTACGTACTACGCACGCATGTTACGCTTTATACACACTGCACATGCGTGTAACTCCGCCCACCTCTGACGTTCTTTCTAGTCTATTCCCCGCCCCTTTTCGTTCGGCACAGTGGGGGAAGAGCACATGGCGGAGACACAGCAGGTGCGTTCTAATTACAGCAACGAGGAGGAGGGGGAGGAAAGCCCGGAGCTGGTCGATGGTCGACATCCTGAAGAAGGCCGACTATGATGGAAAGTATGGACCTTACCCCAAGCCCAATGTCAGAAAGGCCAAGATAATGGCGAAAGTGGTCAAAAGTCTGCACCGGAATTTCGGGGTATGACGATAGAAAGATCAGCTCAGGAAGCGGTGGTCGGACCTGAAATTAAGAGAACACGAGCAGTACCGAAAGATCCAGAGAGTGCTGCAAAAAAGTAAGTAGTTGTGCTGTGTTCCTATTCTTTTTGTGTTTATTACATTCGTGCTGCTCCATGTGCTTTTAGGAACTGTTGTACAGTTTAAAATGGCAACTTTAATGTTCATGGGCACATTATTCATTCGTATCAAACATTTTTCTTTCGGCCTATAAAACACCATTGTTTTTGCCATATGCATTTGACCACATTTTTTAGGGCCTACTTGTATGAAACTAATTTGGTTGTGTAGATGTGTTTGTTACTAGAATGAAATGCAAACTAGATTCTGTGTAAGGAGAGGACACTCAACAGCAGTTTCTACATCTGGACGCTGGAGCACTAGTGTGGGACACAAGAACACCCTTTTTATTAGGGGTCCCACACAGGTGCTCCAGTGTATACTATAGGGGGGTCTCCATCCGTGAAGCTTGTACAAAACAGGTAAAGTATTGAAGCTTGACAAAGGACACTCAAAATTCTACATCTTGGAACTCTGCCAAAATAGACAATTGTACCCCACTTCCAAGCAATGTTTCATATTTATAGTTCTGCCATCAAATATCTGTGTGCTAAGTATACCTTTTTTGTTTTACATAGGGGAGAAAAGACTCGGAGGACACCCCTCATCCGAGGGGACCAGAGACCCCCCACCTCTGGAAGAAGGGGAAATACCCCAAACACAAGAAGAGCAGGAGGAAGAAGACGTGGTGGAACTAGTCACCACAACAGGTGAGTGTCTGCGACCACAGGCTCAGGTAAGTGATGGATGCCGGCATATTTATAATACATGTTTTTTTTTTGGTTTCTCTCTTTTTAGGTGATCGTGATGTTGTGGATCCAGATCCTTTCACCTCAGAAAGTGCCCAGATCCTGATTGGGGAGATCATGGGGTGTAATGTTGCCTTGGAAAACATCACGAAAAACATCAATGATGTTATTAAAAAAAATAAGAACATCATTGATGTTTTGGGGAGAGTTTAAAACCCCTCCAAAGCCCTTTCTTTTATGGTGTGCTACAATTTTAAATTTTTTTCGCGAATTGTAGAAAAGCCAAATTTTGAAGATGCACACAGTGTGCCAACATGTGTTATCTGCCATCACGGGAGATCAATGGACGCGTTTTGGGGGTGCAACCCCTTCCTCAATAACAAAGTAGCTGTGAGGAAGGGGTTGCACCCCCAAAACACGCCCCTTGATCCCCCGTGATGGCAGCTAGCACATGTTGACATTCGTAAATTGGTGTGCATCTTCAAAATTTGGCTTTTCCTGGGGTGACTTCACCCCATCTGAACGCAATATCAAACACAGTTCCTAAATACTCATGTCTGACATTGCCTTCAAGTTCTACCAAATGTGAACTTTGTAAGTTCAAGATTTGTGTCTTTCTTGTTGGTTTGAAACATGCCCGTTTTATCTTAAATGGACATTTGTACTTTTTCTAATGCCACCCCAAAAATTGTTATACAACAAACATGTTGGTTTGTTTTAAAACCCTTTTCTAAATGCACATGTGATTGTGCTGGTATTAAAAAGATTGTTAATCAAGAATGTGTGGATAATTGTCTCAACGCTACAACACTTTTGTGGTGCTCCAATTGCTGCTTTATGTGACAATGGGGGTTATTTAATAAGGACCAATCCACTTTGCACTACAAGTGCAGTTTCAGTGCAGTTTCAAGTGCACTTGTAGTGCAAAGTGTCTTTGCCTTTAGTAAATAACAGCCAACAGTGCTTTGTAAGGTAACACAATCATGCCATTTCAGGACTCACCACATTTCTGTCAGGGTCAGCTAAAACAAACACAAGCAGTAAATGTCAACAAAGATTTGCTTAATTTTTTTTTATTTGATAAAGGTTTCACACATTGTCTGGCATATTGATGGCCCCCCTACCCGCAAAGAATTCAAGGTATCTTAGCCGTACATCACTGGCACTGAGGGAGGGCAAGCCAGGACGGCCACTTTCAAGTGCCGTCAGGGTTGTTTCATTTAGAATTCTGGCCTCAGGCCCAACTGAGCAAGCATAGTTGGCAGAATGTTGACGTAAAAAGTTATGTAGAACACAGCACGCCAGGATAATATGATTCAGTTTATACTCTGCCATATGTATGGGTGTAAGAAATAGGCGAAACCGGCTGGCCATGATTCCAAATGTGTTCTCCACCACTCTTGTGGCTCTGGCCAGCCGGTAATTAAAAACACTCTGGTCCGGGGTGAGGGTCCTCATCTGGAATGGCCGCATAAGATGGTCCCCCAGCGCAAATGCTTCATCCGCAACGAAGATGAATGGGAGTCCTTCCACATTGTCTTCTGGAGGTGGCAAGTCCAAGCTGCCATTCTGGAGATGCCTGTAAAACTGACTGTGATGACTCCACCATCGGACATCCGGCCATTCTTCCCCACGTCCACATACAGGAACTCGTAATTAGCTGACACCAACGCCAACATCACAATACTATTGAACCCCTTATAATTATAATAGTACGACCCCGAGTTGGGTGGGGGAACGATGTGGACATGTTTCCCATCAATTGCCCCACCGCAGTTAGGAAAGTCCCACCGCTGGGCAAAGTGGGAGGCCACAGACTGCCATTCCTGTTCCGTGGAAGGAAACTGTTGAGGAAAACAAAAAAAAATTAGTCTTTTTGCACATAAACATGGAAAGCAGATTAGACACAAAACTTCTTGGCCAACATCATGATAACATTTATTAATGGGAATTTTTTAAGACCAAAGCATAAGGTACACCTATCAGATTCCCCCTCCCCCCCTCTCATGGGCCATTTCTAACATTATAGGGGGGGGAGCTCTTGGCCAGGTAACCCTCTCCACTTCATTGAGAGATGAATGCCTAAATAATGGGTATTACTTGGAACAGCCCCTCCTTAGTTACACTACTGGCAGCCCACTGGACAGGTAAGAAGTGTCATAATACAAAGATATAAATACACACTGTACACATTTGAGCACATTTGGACATTCTGCTATTACCTAGCAAGATAATAATAGGATACAAAAACTTGAAACAGTACCATTGGAAAGTATACAGGCAGGCCCTTGCACTACATGCTTTGGGGAATTCATCCATACATCTGACCACAAAAGAGATGGGTATAGTGTGTATGGGTTTGGCAACGTCAGCACACAGATGATTGAGGATAGATAAAGAATTGTTATCAGCTGACTTAGCAGTTGGGGGGAGGGAGGGTTCCAAATGATTTGGGGACCCCCCAAAAAAAGCCTCTGGCACTCTGCCAGAATTTAAAGCACAAATCACATTTAAAAACATTTTAGGGAGTATTTAGGGTAAAGCACTACTATGGAGCTGATAAAATACATTGTTAAGTGACTACATGAGGTGAATATAGGGGCAGGAGACCATGCTGGGGAGGTAAATGAAGGCAAATATGTATGAAGGACAAAAAAAATAAGTACATAAAAATCCAGCATGCATGAGGACAAAGGGGACATTCACAGCATATTACAATCATGGTAATTAGGGAATGAGGAAAGAAATACAACATATTATCAAACATTAAATACAATAAAATGTGATATTAAAGGATAAATCTTACCTTAATATACTCCTTCTGCAGGTCCTGGATGATGGCAGAACAGGTCTCTGGGATAATGATACCCAGAGCCTGGGGGGAGATGCCTGTCGAGAACTTCAAGTCCTGCAGGCTTCTCCCCGTCGCCAAGTACCGCAGGGTGGCGACGAGCCTCTGCTCTGGAGTAATGGCTTGCCTCATGCAGGTATCCTGCCTGCTAATATAGGGGGTCAGCAAAGCCAGCAAACGGTGAAAAACGGGGTTCGTCATCCTGAGAAAGTTCCTGAAATCATCAGGATTATTCTCACGGATGTCACAGAACAAAGGCATATGACAGAACTGGTCACGCTGAAGCAACCAATTCTTGGTCCATGAACTCCTCCCCACCCTGTTCATGGACTGGACTTGTGTCAAGGTCAGGACCCCAAAACCAAGCCCCCGCACAGCACGAACTTTACGAGGAGTACATATACGCAACATGGCTAGAAAAAGGTCGGCTGCTCAGAACGAAGTAACAGAACGCACTAAAGAACAGCAAGGCCTGTGAAGAGGGACCTGAAAAACAGTAACGAACAAACAAGAACACAATGACTAATCAAAGTCAAGCGTAGCTTGCTGCACGCACTGAAGAGCAGATACAAACCCACAAGCACAAACTGAACAGCAGAAAACAATCTGAAAACCACGAGTTTGAAAAAGCGCGAATCGTCTCTCACCAAACTTTTACTAACACGAGATTAGCAAAAGGAGCCCAAAGGGTGCCGCACTTGGTTCTGAACTGGCCTTTTCTAGTCTCGACGTACGTGGTTGACATCACCGCAATCTTGGCGATCGGAAATTCTGACAACTTTGTGCGACCGTGTGTACGCAAAACAAGTTTGAGCCAACATCCGTCGGAAAAAATTCTAGGATTTTGTTGTCGGAATGTCATATCAATGTCCAACCGTGTGTACGGGGCATAAGTGTGCAGAATTAATATGCGGCTAAATGAAAAATGAACATTTTCCCATCTCACTTGTTTCTTTTCTGTTAAATTGAGAATAATAAACAAACAACTCAAAATTTACAATAAAAAAAAAAAATCAGTACCAATACAGCCCCCCTTCTTTTCAATAATAGTCAAAAGCCTTCCATTCATGGAGTCTATCAGTTTCTTGATCTGTTGACGGTCAGCTTTTTGTGCAGCAACAATCACAGCCTCTCAAACACTGTTCAGAAAGGTGTCCCTGCATATGCATATGCAGTCCCTGCTGTCAGAATACGGTGTCTCAGCTGGGCGGATTCCTCTATCCTCCTCACTTGTGTGGATGGAGGAATCTGTTTGTTTTTTCAATCAGCCCATTGGCTAGTCGAAAAAAAGGGAGTCATTTATGGCTAGCCAGACTGAAAGTTCAAGTCAGTTCTTAAAACTATCACTCTGTAAAAGCAATCAATCACACTTACAAGTATGTAAACATATAAATACCAAAGCATTTTTGGTATACATATGTACTACAAAGCCTTTTTTATATTTTGCAATAAAGATTTTTTTCTAAAATATTAATATATCATGAGGGTGTATCAACTATACACAACTCAAAACCACTTAAACACCCTATAGAAAAAATATGGTGGTTATGCAGACATTACATTTGACAAGGGTACTAATGATACAGACCATTTGTACTTACACATTCTGTTGTATCACATCAGAGGGCTGATATTTTTATACCTGAGCACAGTCAATGGCTACTGCAAATCGGAAGAAAATGGAAGATAATGATTAAATTAGCACAACAGAAAAGGATTCCCTCCGCCTTTTGACCCCAGATCTCATATTTAAGAGGTCCTGTCATGCTTTTTTTCTATTACAAGGGATGTTTACATAAATAAGAAAATAATTTCTAAGCGTGCCCCGTCCTGCCAAGCTCACGTGCAGAAGCAAACACATACGTGAGTAGCGCCCGCATATGAAAACGGTGTTCAAACCACACATGTGAGGTATCGCCATTATCGGTAGAGCAAGAGCAATAATTCTAGCCCTAGACCTCCTCTGTAACTTAAAACATGCAACCTGTAGAATTTTTTAAATGTCCCACATGGAGATTATTAAGGGTAAAAGTTTGTTGCCAATCCACGAACAGGCGCAATTTTCAAGCATTACATGTTGGGTATCAATTTACTCAGCATAACATTATCTTTCAAAGTATAAAAAAATTGGGCTAACTTTACTATTGTCTTATTTTTTAATTCAAAAAAGTGTATTGTAATACAACTTTGGAAGTGATAAGTGTACAGCAATTGTAATGTGCTGTATTTTATTGTAATGCATTCTTTAATTTCCGAGCATGCGTGGTCTTGGTCTTCCGACTTTTTTTTTTTTTTTGACAAATACTGTACTGATTTAACGAAAATTATTCATTCTGGTATCATACGAGAACAATGTTTATGTTTGTCCGTTCGGATAATTGTGTATGAACTGTCGTGATTGTCCCTCAAAAGCTGTATTCTAATCAGATTATCATACAATCACTGTATTTTTCATCCAATTTTCTCATCATGTGTGCTAAGCAGCAGGGGCATATGTACCGTGAGGCAAACAAGGCAGCCGCCTAATTAAAGAGCCGCTAATGAGCTCCTAAACAGGACAGCTCAGTCCTCTGCCAGTGCCCCTGTCTGTGATTATCAGCCCCTGTCCTCCCTGACTCCTCCCTCTGTCTCGCCCACCCAGGGCTTTGCTGTGGGGGTCAGGAGATCCCGGATCGGTCCAATGCTGACCCTCAGAGAAAGCTGGCTAGGGGGAGGCTGTGAGCAGAGCAGAGCCCGGACAATGTGTGCAGTAATGGGGCAGTGCAGAACCGAGCCATAGCATTCCACCTCCTTCTGCTTCTCCTCCTGTCGGGACACTCACACATGCAGAGCCATTTAGGGAAGGAGCCGGGATGATGATGCTGCTGTTGAGGGATTTACAATGCCAAATTCCTTATGAGGAGGTCTCCGAGTGAGCAGTTAAAGGATTCCACCACCAAAGCCTGGGACCTGCTATGGAAGAACATCCAAGAGAAGCGCCTGGCAGGTCAATGATGACACCTGGGGTTCCCCACCTGGGCTGTGTCTGGGGGTGATGGGGACAAGGTGACTGCAGATGGGACAGTATGAGGTTACTGCAGTCTGTGTCCTTGCTGCCTGTCACTGAAGATTAGGAAACTAAACTTTCAGATGCAATCATTACATTGTATATACTTACTGAGATCATACTGCGATCATTGGTCACAGATAGGAGATCATACTGCGACCATTGGTCACAGGCAGGAGATCATAGTTCTATCATTGTTCACGGTAGGAGATCATACTGTGATTATCAGTCACATGTATGAGATCATCGTCCCATGCCCTGCTGGCCCCATCCTCTGCCCCATCGACCTCTTGCTCTGCCCTACAGACCCTGTCCTCTGCCGCGCTGACCCCATTCCCTGCCGCTCTGACCCCGTGCTCTGCCCTACTAACCCCTGTCCTATGCCCTGCTGACCCCATTCTTTGCCCTGCTGACCCCATCCTTTGTCCAGCTGATCCCATCCTCTGCCCCATTGACCTCATATGTGGCACTTGGCTGAATCATGTCTCAGGGTCTGATGAGGAAGCCGCAGCTGGTCATTTTGAATGGTTGTAGCTTCCACATCAGACCCTAAGACAAGAATGGTATACCGTGTCTGGAGTGGGACAAATTTAGATGGGGGGGTGTCCGATTTTTGTTTTGCCTAGGGCAGCAGGCAGCACAAAACCAAAATACACCACTAACTAAGCATAAAGATTCAACAAAATTATTTGAATTATATAGGCATGTACGACAAAGCTTGAGTATTTCAGAAGTGAAATGGGTACAGGTTTCCTTTTATAATGAACAACAATCTATGTATAATGAAATTCTGACAGGAACAAAAAGAAATCAAGGGCACGTCTATTTCTCAGATAACAGCAAAATGAACATATTGAAATTTTGACAGAAGCCTAAATGAAGGACAAATTTATTTCTTAGATGTACTCAGATGTACCGGGAAAAAAACATTATTACCTACGAATTAAAATGGTTCTAAATTCAAATCATTTTTTACCTTAAAGGGAAACTCCACTTTCTTGAGAAAAAAATAACAAATAAAAAAATGTATACAGTGCCTTGAAAAAGTATTCATACCCCTTGAAATTGCCTAAATTTTGTAATGTTACAACCAAAAACATAAATGTATTTTATTGGGATTTTCTCTGATAGACCAACACAAAGTGGCATAGAATTGTGAAGTGGTAGGAACATGATAAATGGTTTTCAACATTTTTTACAAATAAATATGTGAAAAGTGTGGCGTGCATTTGTATTCAGCCCCCTTTACTCTGATTCCCCTAACTAAAATCTAGTGGAACCAATTGTCTAATTAGTAAATAGAGTCCCCCTGTGTGTAAGTTAATCTCAGTATAAATACATATGTTCTGTGAAGCTCTCAGAGGTTTGTTAGAGAACCTTAATGAACAAACAGCATCATGAAGACCAGGGAACACACCAGACAGGTCAGGGATAAAGGTGTGGAGAAGTTTAAAGCAGGGTTAGGTTTAAAAAAAATTCCAAACTTAGAACATCTCACAGAGCACTGTTCAATCCATCATTCCGAAAATGGAAAGAGTATGGCACAACTGCAAACCTTTCAAGACATGGCCATCCACCTAAACTGACAGGCAAGGAGAGAATTCATCATAGAAGCAGCCAAGAGGCCCATGGTAACTCTGGACGGGGAAGCTGGTCAGAGTTGATGGGCAGATGGATGGAGCCAAATACAGGGCAATCTTAGAAGAAAACCTGTTAGCATCTGCAAAAAACTTGAGACTGGGCTGCAGGTTCACCTTCCAGCAAGACAACGACCCTAAACATACAGCCAAAGCTACAATGGAATGGTTTAGATCAAAGCATATTCATGTGTTAGAATAGCTCAGTCAAAGCCTAAATCCAATTGAGAATCTGTGGCAAGAGTTGAAAATTGTTGTTCACAGATGCTCTCCATCCAATCTGACAGAGCTGGAGCTATTTTGCAAAGAAGAATGGGCAAAAATGTCACTCTCTAGTTTTGCAAAGCTGGTAGAGTCATCCTCAAAAAGACTTGCAGCTGTAATTGCAGTGAAAGGCGGTTCTACAAAGTATTGACTCAGGGGGGCTGAATACAAATGCACGCCACACTCTTCAGATATTTATTTGTAAAAAATTTTGAAAACCATTTGCCATTTTTCTTCCACTTCACAATTATGTGCCACTTTGTGTTGGTCTATCAAATAAAATCCTAATAACATACAGTATCTTATTATATCTTTACTTGTGACAACACTGAAGAAATGACACTTTGCTACAATGTAAAGTAGTGAGTGTACAGCTTGTATAACAGTGTAAATTTGCGATCCCCTCAAAATAACTCAACACACAGCCGTTAATGTCTAAACCACTGGCAACAAAAGTGAGTACACCCCTAAGTGAAAATGTTCAAATTGGGCCCAATTACCCATTTTCCCTCCCCGGTGTCATGTGACTCATTAGTGTTACAAAGTCTCAGGTGTGAATGGGGAGCAGGTGTGTTAAATTTAGGGTTATCGCTCTCACGCTCTCATACTGGTCACTGGAATTTCAACATGTCACCTCATGGCAAATAACTCTCTGAGGATCTGAAAAAAAGAGTTGTTGCTCTATATAAAGATGGCCTAGGCTATAAGAAGATTGCTAAGACCCTGAAACCGAGCTGCAGCATGGTGGCCAAGACCATACAGTGGTTTAACAGGACAGGTTCTACTCAGAACAGGCCTCGCCATGGTCGACCAAAGCAGTTGAGTGTACATGCTCAGCGTTAGGGATGAGCTTCGTGTTCGAGTCGAACCCATGTTCGACTCGAACATCGGCTGTTCGGTCGTTCGCCGAATTGCGAACGATATGGGCCGTTCGCGCCAAATTCGCGTGGCACGTCACAGCCCATAATTCACTGCGGCATCGCAGTGCATTGCTTGCTGATGATTGGCCAAGCATGCACTATGACCCGCATGCTTGGCCAATCACAGCGCCGCCTTAACAGAGAGCCGTAATTGGCCAAAGCCAAGGAGGCTTTGGCCAATTATGGCTCAGGGGATTTAGTACACGCCCCACACTATATAAGGCCGCCTGCACGGCGGCCCTGTGCAGTGTGTTCCGGTGTGCTGAGAAATAGAGAGAGAGAGAGAGAGAGACAGTGTCATTTCATTTGAGTTAGCTAGATTAGGCAGGACAGTCAGTCAGTTAGCTGCACTTAAAGTGTATTGTGTATATATATGCATCCCAGATGTTGCATATATATATATATATATATATATATATATACACTGTATTCAGTTTAGCTAGATCCGTTCCTGTTATCTTCTAGACTATTTACATTTAGTGCAGTGCGTCCTGCTCACAGTGTTCAGCTAGATCCGTTCCTGTTATCTTCCTACTGACAGGCAGGCTTGTCTTGTTACAGTATTTTGAAGAAAATTACTGGTGTTCTTTTGATCCTATTAGTACCACAGTCAGGCAGCTAGACTATTTACATTTAGTGCAGTGCGTCCTGCTCACAGTGTTCAGCTAGATCCGTTCCTGTTATCTTCCTACTGACAGGCAGGCTTGTCTTGTTACAGTATATAAAGCTACCTGAAGAAAATTACTGGTGTTCTTTTGATCCTATTAGTACCACAGTCAGGCAGCTAGACTATTTACATTTAGTGCAGTGCGTCCTGCTCACAGTGTTCTGCTAAACCTACAAGTTAGTGGGGTGCGTCCTGCTCACAGTGTTCAGCTAAACCTACAAGTTAGTGGGGTGCGTCCACCTCACAGTGTTCAGCTAAACCTACAAGCTAGTGGGGTGCGTCCTGCTCACAGTGTTCAGCTAGATCCGTTTCTGTTATCTTCTTACTGACAGGCAGGCTTGTCTTGTTACAGTAAATACAGCTACCTGAAGAAAATTGCTGGTGTTCTTTTGATCCTATTAGTACCACAGTCAGGCAGCTAGACTATTTACAGTTAGTGCAGTGCGTCCTGCTCACAGTGTTCTGCTAAACCTACAAGTTAGTGGGGTGCGTCCTGCTCACAGTGTTCAGATAAACCTACAAGTTAGTGGGGTGCGTCCACCTCACAGTGTTCAGCTAAACCTACAAGCTAGTGGGGTGCGTCCTGCTCACAGTGTTCAGCTAGATCCGTTTCTGTTATCTTCTTACTGACAGGCAGGCTTGTCTTGTTACAGTAAATACAGCTACCTGAAGAAAATTGCTGGTGTTCTTTTGATCCTATTAGTACCACAGTCAGGCAGCTAGACTATTTACAGTTAGTGCAGTGCGTCCTGCTCACAGTGTTCTGCTAAACCTACAAGTTAGTGGGGTGCGTCCTGCTCACAGTGTTCAGCTAAACCTACAAGTTAGTGGGGTGCGTCCACCTCACAGTGTTCAGCTAAACCTACAAGCTAGTGGGGTGCGTCCTGCTCACAGTGTTCAGCTAGATCCGTTTCTGTTATCTTCTTACTGACAGGCAGGCTTGTCTTGTTACAGTAAATACAGCTACCTGAAGAAAATTGCTGGTGTTCTTTTGATCCTATTAGTACCACAGTCAGGCAGCTAGACTATTTACAGTTAGTGCAGTGCGTCCTGTTCACAGTGTTCTGCTAAACCTACAAGTTAGTGGGGTGCGTCCTGCTCACAGTGTTCAGCTAAACCTACAAGTTAGTGGGGTGCGTCCACCTCACAGTGTTCAGCTAAACCTACAAGCTAGTGGGGTGCGTCCTGCTCACAGTGTTCAGCTAGATCCGTTTCTGTTATCTTCTTACTGACAGGCAGGCTTGTCTTGTTACAGTAAATACAGCTACCTGAAGAAAATTGCTGGTGTTCTTTTGATCCTATTAGTACCACAGTCAGGCAGCTAGACTATTTACAGTTAGTGCAGTGCGTCCTGCTCACAGTGTTCAGCTAAACCTACAAGTTAGTGGGGTGCGTCCACCTCACAGTGTTCAGCTAAAGCTACCTGTAGAAGGTTGGTGGTGTTCTCATACTACAGGCAGGCAGTTGATTTTGCTAGCTGCAGTATCAGTACATATATATATATATATATATATATATATATATATATATATATCCCAGCTTAGTGCAGCTACAGGCCATTAGTATGTCTAGAAGGCCAAGAAGGCAGACAGTCACAAGCCAATAAGAGAGGGCAAGCAGGCTCTGTGTCTAGTGCTGGTCGTGGAGACGGTGCATCCTCATCAGCACGTGGCCATGGGACACGCTTGGCCTTTTTTTCGGCAGCTGGCCATGTTGAGCAGCAACATGCGGAAGACTTGGACGAGTGGATGACCAAGCCGTCCTCATCCTCCTCATCCTCTCTCACCCATGCCCAGGGTACTTTGTCTGGCAAAGCAGTGGCCTCTTCCCTCGGCTCAATGTCATCAGTGACTCCTTCCCTAGCCCCACCATGTCCTCCTGAGGAGTCCCTCGAACTGTTTGACCACAGTGTTGGGTACATGCTCCAGGAGGATGCCCAGCGTTTGGAAGGCTGTGATGATGATACTGAGCTCGATGAAGGCAGTAACATGAGCACGGACAGAGGGGGTGCCCAAGAAGGACAGCAATCTGGCAGTCATGCTCCCCCTGCTGCAGCATACTGCCAGGTTTGCTCCAGTGATGAGGAGGGAGGGGATGATGAGGTCACTGACTCAACGTGCGTGTCTGATAGGAGAGAGGAGGAGGAGGAGGAGGAGGCGGCACATCACCAACGAGGCAGGATGCCCTCCAGGGGCCAGCCTAAGGGCAGCACATTGACTGCATCACACCCCAAAGCTCCACATGTGCAGGGCGCTGCAGTCTCTGCGCGTTATTCAAAAAGTTCTTTGGTGTGGGCTTTTTTTGAGACGAGTGCATCAGATCACACCGCTGCTATTTGCAACATATGTCTCAAGCGTATCTCACGTGGCCAAAACATCTCCCACTTGGGTACCACATGCTTGACCAGACATATGTTGACCTGCCATGCAGTTCGTTGGCAAGCGTATCTAAAAGACCCACACCAAAGAACAAAGAGGACCTCTCCTTGCTCCTCATCAGCTGAGATTTCCAACCCCACTAGACCTTCAGTCCTCTCTGAGACCTGCACTGGGAGGAATGAAGGTGTAGAATTAGGTGTGTCACAGCCAAGTACTTGTGGCAATCTGCTTTTGGTACACCGACGTCAGATTGTACCAGGCAAATTTCCCTGCCCCAGCTGCTGCACCGCCGAAAGAAGTTTGCTCCCAGCCATCCACATGCCCAGCGGTTGAATGCTGGCTTGGCAAAATTGCTAGCACTTCAACTGCTGCCTTTTCAGTTGGTAGACTCTGCCCCCTTCCGTGAGTTTGTGGAATGTGCGGTTCCTCAGTGGCAGGTACCCAAACGCCACTTTTTCTCACGGAAGGCGATTCCGGCTCTCTACCAGCATGTGGAAGGCAATGTCCATGCCTCGCTGGACAGGGCGGTCAGCGGTAAGGTGCATATTACCGCTGACTCATGGTCCAGCAGGCATGGACAGGGACGTTACCTAAGTTTCACGGCGCATTGGGTGACTCTGCTGGCAGCTGGGAAGGATGCAGGACAAGGTGCAGTAGTGTTGGAGGTTGTTCCGCCACCACGCCTCCAAAACGCTAATGATTGTGACACACCTCTCTCCTCCACCCCCTCCTCTTCTTCTTCCTCCATGGCCTTTTCCTCGGAACCAGCGGTGCTCCGTAGTCGTTCAAGGGCGCAAGTACGCAGGCCAAAAGATGCCATGCGGTGCTTGAGCTGGTGTGCTTGGGGGACAGGAGCCACACTGGGGCAGAGGTTCTGTCAGCTCTGCAGGGGCAGGTTCAGAGGTGGTTGACGCCATGCCAACTTAAGGCAGGAATGGTGGTTTGCGACAATGGCACCAACCTCCTCTCTGCCCTTCAACAGGGACAAATGACCCATGTGCCCTGTTTGGCTCACGTCCTTAACTTGGTGGTGCAGCGGTTTTTGGGCAGGTACCCGGGCTTACAGGATGTCCTGAGGCAGGCCAGGAAAGTCTGTGTGCATTTCTGCCGGTCATATAATACCAGTGCTCGGCTGACGGACCCCCAAAAGGAGTTTAACCTGCCCAAGAACCGCCTAATCTGTGACATGCCCACCAGGTGGAACTCAACGTTGGCCATGCTGCAGCGGCTGCACACGCAGCAGAGGGCCATCAATGAGTACCTGTGCGACTATGGCACCAGGACAGGGTCAGGGGAGCTTGTTTTTTTTTCCCCACGCCAGTGGGCCATGATCAGGGATGCATGTACTGTCCTGTCACCATTTGAGGAGGCCACGAGGATGGTAAGCAGTGACAGTGCATGCATCAGTGACACTGTCCCCCTTGTCCACCTGTTGGAGCACACGCTGCGTGGAATAATGGACAGGGCACTTGAGGCAGAACAGAGGCAGGAAGAGGAGGACTTCCTTAGCTCTCAAGGCCCCCTTTATCCAGACAGTGTTCCTGCGTGCCCGCCGATCACACAGGAAGAGGACGAGGAGGAGGAGGAGGAGGAAGATTGTGTCAGTATGGAGGTGGAGCCTGGCACTCAGCATCAGCAGCAGTCTTTAAGGGATCAGTCCCAAGAAACACATGGACTTGTACGTGGCTGGGAGGAGGTGGCTGCAGACCATGTTGTCCTTAGTGACCCAGAGGACTCCGGACCGAATGCCTCAGCAAACCTATGCTGCATGGCCTTCCTGATCCTGCAAAGCCTGCGTAAGGATCCTCGTATTCGTGGTATCAAGGAGAAGGACCAATACTGGCTGGCAACCCTCCTTGATCCACGTTACAAGGGTAAGGTTGCGGACCTTATCTTGCCATCGCAGAGGGAGCAGAGGATGAAACATCTTCGGGAGACCTTGCAGAAAGGTCTGTTCCCAGAGACTGGGAGGTTACAAACTCCTGTTTCTGGACAACGTGTTGCTGAGGCTTCAGTCAGTCAAAGAAGGAGCGGTGGAGAAGGTGGCCGTCTGACCGATGCGTTCAGACAATTTTTTGGTCCGCAGCCCCAAGGTATGATCGGTTCCAGCAACCATCGCCAGCGTCTGTTTTACATGGTGCAGGAATACCTAGGGGCAAGATCAGACTTGGACACCTTTCCCACCGAAAATCCTCTGGGTTACTGGGTCTTGAGGATGGATCACTGGCCAGAGCTTGCACAGTATGCAATTGAGCTACTGGCCTGTCCTGCATCCAGCGTTCTTTCGGAACGCACATTCAGTGCTGCTGGAGGCGTGGTAACCGATCACAGGGTGCGTCTGTCCACCGACTCGGTCAATCGACTGACCTTCATAAAAATGAATCAGTCTTGGATCACCACCAGCTACCAAGCACCTGATGCTGATGTAACCGAATATTTTTTTTTTAAATCTCAGATCCCTTCAAAGACTGCCTATGCTGATGCTGAGTGACAATCCCTGAGTAATTATCCTCTTCCTCCTCAATCATCACGCTGATAGCTTGTAAGAACATTTTTGGTTCTGGGCGCCACCAAGAAAAAAAGATGCTTGTAGCCCGGATCAACCTCCAAAGGAAGATAATGCTAATTTATTGCGTATGAACAGATATTCATCCAGAAAAATAGTGGATGCAGTTTGGGTCGCCTTTTAAGGCATACAAAAATAACAAGGAAAAAGAGATTCCCCAAAAGAAGGCAAAAACCCAAACACGATCTGTCAAAAAAACAAATTTATTTAATAAGCTATACACCACACAAAGATACAAAATGAAGACAATAATGGGCAATTCAGGGAAGATTTTTTCAGATGATTAATAAAAAATTGATAACGTTATCATTAAAAACAACGGAGCCGCGGCCAAACATACCCCATACACACACCAATCACAGCAGCAAATTCCTACTAAATAGGCAAGTAATTGGATGATATGAGTCCTCAGATCAACAGTATAGATGGTATGGTGGTGTGGGGGTGGGTGGATGAATGCAAGTTGACTTTAAATTACTTTATTACAAGAGGTTTCAATGTTGTATGAACACCAATAGAAGGTTAATGACAGTCCGGGAGCTGAACATATGACATATGCAGGCTGATCACAATGACCGGCAACATCTACTGTAGGCGATAGTAACTCAGGACATTCAAGCAAAGCAGTTCATGTAAATGGCAAGCAAGTGAGGGGGAGCAGATACGACAAAGCTGCACTGGTATTATAAATAGGAGTGATACTACTCTCACCAGGTGGATCAGCAGCTCACAGGATCGCAGGCTCTACCCCAGGTGGTTACTTGTTGATGAAGAAAATTGCATTTGCTTGTGCCGTCTGGTGGAGAAAGTTCCGCTGTGTCAGCGCCTTCTATCAGATGGTATAGGCCGGTCGTCAGCTGTAGGTTCCCGGTGAAACATTCAAACGCCCTGTGATCGCGGCTCCGAGATGACGTGAGACTTTTTCTGGGCGCCACCACCAGTGCCTAAGACACAATTTTTCAGCCCCTGTTTAACAGGGGCGTGTAATTACAATTTTTGATGTAATACTTTGCAGCAGGCTCGTTCCTGCATTCCAACTAGAGTGTCTGTGAGGGGTTGCAGTGTTGTGGCACCAGCACCAGTGCCTAAGGCCCATTTTTTCTGCCCCTGTTTAACAGGGGCGTGTAATTACAATTTTTGATGCAATACTTTGCAGCAGGGCTCGTTCCTGCGTTCCAACTAGAGTGTCTGTGAGGGGTTGCAGTGTTGTGGCACCAGCACCAGTGCCTAAGGCCCATTTTTTCTGCCCCTGTTCAACAGGGGCGTGTAATTACAATTTTTGATGCAATACTTTGCAGCAGGGCTCGTTCCTGCGTTCCAACTAGAGTGTCTGTGAGGGGTTGCAGTGTTGTGGCACCAGCACCAGTGCCTAAGGCCCAATTTTTCAGCCCTTGTTTAACAGGGGCGTGTAATTACAATTTTTGATGCAATACTTTGCAGCAGGGCTCGTTCCTGCGTTCCAACTAGGGTGTCTGTGAGGGGTTGCAGTGTTGTGGCACCAGCACCAGTGCCTAAGGCCTAATTTTTCAGCTCCTGTTCAACAGGGGCATGTAATTACAATTCTTGATTTCACAGCAGGGCCCTGTGAGGGCTTACAGTGTTGTGGCCACAGCAACACCTAAGGCCCAAATTTCTGCTGAGTATATAGGGCAGGACCCTACTTTCAAACAACTAACTTACAAACGACCCCTACTTGCAAACGGAAGGAGACAACAGGAAGTGAGATGAAATCTACCCCTAGGAAGGGAAATTCTCTCCTGTAAGAGTTAATATGGGAAAAACATTTCTCCTTTCCACTGATGCTTTCCAATCCTTGTTCCACAAAAAAACCCAAATTTTCAAAAAACATTTTTCATTGGGACAAAAAGTGAGGTGAAATCTTCTGAAGAGGAGGAAAGACAGCAAAACAAATGTCACAGGGGTGATAACCCTTCCCTATGTTTTCCAAAAAGCTTAAAAAAGATTTTTTGGCTGGAGCTAAACACGTTAAAAATGTACCCGTTCAAAATTACAAAGAGATTCTACTTAACAACAAACCTACAGTCCCTGTCTTGTTTGCACCGCCTGGATACTGCTGTTCAGAGTATATAGGGCCTGGTGGCCCCACACCTTTCCTTATTTTAATTTGGGTGCGGGGTTCCCCTTAATATACATACAAGACCCAAAGGGCCTGGTAATGGACTGGGGGGTACCCATGCCGTTTGTCTCACTGATTTTCATCCATATTGCCAGGACCTGACATTACATTAAACCCGCAAGCAGTTTTAAATGAGATTTTTTCCTTTAAAAATGACATTAGGTGCAGAGACTGTTCTAAACACGGGAAACATGCGTCACTTTACAGGCATACTATAGACACCCCTCAGGTATGATATTTAAAGGAATATTTCACTTTTTTTTTTTTTACTTTAAGCATCATTAAAATCACTGCTCCCGAAAAAACGTCCGTTTTTAAAAGTTTTTTTGCATTGATACAAGTCCCCTGGGGTAGGACCCGGGTCCCCAAACCCTTTTTAGGACAATACCATGCAAATTAGCCTTTAAAATGAGCACTTTTGATTTCGAACGTTCGAGTCCCATAGACGTCAATGGGGTTCTAACGTTCGTGCGAACTTTCGGTCCGTTCGCAGGTTCTGGTGCGAACCGAACCGGGGGGTGTTCGGCTCATCCCTACTCAGCGTCATATCCAGAGGTTGTCTTTGGGAAATAGATGTATGAGTGCTGCCAGCATTGCTGCAGAGGTGGAAGGGGTGTGTTGCGTTATTTTGAGGGGACAGCAAATTTACAGTGTTATACAAGCTGCACACTCACTACTTTACATTGTAGCAAAGTGTCATTTCTTCAGTGTTGTCACATGAAAAGATATAATAAAGTATTTACAAAAATGTGAGGGGTGTACTCACTTTTGTGAGATACTGTACATTTACGTTTTTGGTTATAACATGACAAAATGTGGAAAAATTGCAAGGGGTATGAATACTTTTTCAAACAACTGTACAGTATATAGCATATACAATTTCGACACAAGTCATAATGTAATTGAACGTTGTTAAAAATTACCTTTCCTTTACAATCTGTAGCTATATCATTTTCTGAATCGTGCAATGCAATATGGCAGCCTGGAGGTTCTGTACACATATGGTGTATAGAACGTCGTTCAGAAATGTAATTTCCTGCTTGTGTGAATGGCTTACTGATTTTCCCTAAAAGTCTGCACTAAGATTAAAGTCAGATTTTGGACATCCCCTGCAACAAAAATGTCATTTTTGGTGACATACTCTCAAAGGGAAATCACATCTAAGGGGATGCAGACTATGTCACTTTCCTCATTATAACGCTGAAAGTGCAGCAGCTGATTGATAACTATAAAATCACACACATTCGTGACCACGGGTCCAAAGGACCCAGCATATCACGGATCACGGTAAACGGCCGCTAATCGCAGCCGTTTACCATGTGATCGCTCCGGAGCGATCACATTTAAACAAACCAACGTCATGTCATGACGCCGGTTCCGCTCTTCCCCCTCTGTGAACCGATCGGTACAGTGTGGGAGGAGAGGGGGAGAGAGCGGATGGCAGCAGCGCTGTGGGCTGGATGTGTAGTGCCCACAGCGCTGCTCTGTGACACAGAGCCACAATCCATCCATCCATGCTCAGCCATCCCTCCATACTCTAATACCCTGCAATGCCCCGCACTAGCACTACTCTGCAATACCAAGCAATACTCTGCAATACCCTGCAATACCCTGCAATACCCTGCAATACCGTGCAATACTCTGCAATACATTGCAATACTCTGCAATACTCTGCAATACTCTGCAATATCCTGCACTACTCTGCAATACCCTGCACTACTCTGCACTACTCTGCAATACCCTGCAATACTCTGCAATACTCTGCAATACCCTACACTACTCTGCAATACCCTGCACTACTCTGCAATACCCTGCAATACTCTGCAATACTGTGCAATACACTGCAATACCGTGCAATACTCTGCAATAATGTGCAATACTCTGCAATACCGTGCAATACCCTGCAATACCCTGCACTACTCTGCACTACTCTGCAACACCCTGCAATACCCTGCAATACTCTGCAATACTCTGCAATACCCCGCAATACGAAAAAATATAAAAAATCGCACTACCCTTAAAAAATATATATAGTACTGTGAAAATATATATGTGAAAACCTGGGTGATAATAGTAACATACAGGTGATAAGTTAAATTGGTGAATTAATATACGGCGTGAACAATGAAGAATGTCCAGTGATCGATAAACATAAATCAAACAATCAGTAATCAATGGACAATATAGTGTAGTGAGCACCAGTGAAAATATAAAATAAAGTCCAACAAAATAGCATAAATCGATAACAACAATAAAAAATGTCCAGTGGTCAATAAATAGTAATGACAAACGATCAGTGATCAATGATCAATGATCAGTGATCAATGAACAATATAGTGTAGTGAGCACCAGTGAAAATAAAAGTTAAAGTCCAACAAATTAGCATAAATCGGTGAATCGGTTCCTGTTTCCCAATAGTAAGTGAGATCCACCACCACAAATCAACGAGAATGCGCCCTTACCGGAATACCATGACCCCCCCAGAGGATCAGAGAAGACATCACTGAAAGTAACAGCAAAGGAGCTGCCTTGGGTGATTTCCTACCATCTGGTGTCTGCTTGCCGTCCCATGGAGCCGGGGTTTAGGACAATACATGTCTTCCCTGATCCTCTGTGATGGGGGATCATGGTATTCCGGTAAGGGCGCATTCTCGCTGATTTGTGGTGGTGGATCTCACTTACTATTGGGAAACAGGAATCGATTCACCAATTTATGCTAATTTTTGGACTTTAACTTTTATTTTCACTGGTGCTCACTACACTATATTGTTCATTGATCACTGATCGTTTGTCATTACTATTTATTGACCACTGGACATTTTTTATTGTTGTTATCGATTTATGCTATTTTGTTGGACTTTATTTTTTATTTTCACTGGTGCTCACTACACTATATTGTCCATTGATTACTGATTGTTTGCCGATTTATGTTTATCGATCACTGGACATTCTTCATGGTTCACGCCGTATATTAATTCACCAATTTAACTTATCACCTGTATGTTATTATTATCACGCAGGTTTTCACATATATATTTTCACAGTACTATATATATTTTTTAAGGGTAGGGTGATTTTTTATATTTTTTCCTATTTGTATGTGTATTGATGTGTACATATTAATTGCTGCTCCCTACATGTGGGTCGGGTATCAATCATCCTGCTACCACTTTTTCAATTTAGTTTAATTTAGTTTGGTTTTTATAGCACGTTTTTTTACACTATTTTCAATACTCTGCAATACTCTGCAATACTCTGCAATACCCCGCAATACTCTGCAATACCCCGCAATACTCTGCAATACTCCGCAATACCCCGCACTACTCCGCAATACTCCGCAATACCCCACAATACTCCGCAATACCCCGCAATACTCTGCAATACTCTGCAATAACCTGCCATACTCTGCAATACCCAGCCATACCTAGCCATACTCTGCAATACTCGGTGATACCCAGCCATACTCTGCCATACCCAGCCATACCCAGTCATACTCGGTGATACCCTGCAATACCCTGCCATGCTGAGCCATACTCGGCCATGCTCTGTCATGCTCTGCCATGCTCAGCCATACTCGGCTGTACTCGGCCTCTGTACGTGGCTAGGCTGTGGAAGTCTCACACATGTGATATCTCCTACTCCTCCTGAGTACGGTGATATCACATGTGTGATATCTCCTACTCCTCCTGAGTATGGTGATATCACCGTACTCAGGAGGAGTAGGAGAATCTAATTTGGGGTGTCATTTTTGGTATTTACATGCTATGTGTTATAAATATTGTATAAATGAACAACTTTGTGTTAAAAAAATATGCGTTTTAACCACTTCCCGCCCACCGGCCGTCATATGACGTCCTTGACTTTGTGTGGGGATATCTGAATGATGCCTGCAGCTACAGGCATTATTCAGATATCAGCTTTTTCAGCCGGCGATTCCCTACACCATAAGAATGATCATAGAAGCTGTTCCACTGCTTGATCATTCTTACGGGAGGCAAGAGGGGATGTCCCCCCTTCCCGCCGCCCTCCGGTGCTTCTACCGACTCACCGCTATGATCGAAGCCAGGATCATTTTTTTTTAATTATCATTTCAGGCTTCCCAGCCTAGAGGTGAGATATGGGGTCTTATTAATTCCATATATCACTGTAAAGAGGACCTGTCATGCCATATTCCTATTACAATGGATGTTTACATTCCTTGTAATAGGAATAAAAGTGATCAAAATTTTTTTTTTTTGGAAAAAAGTGTCAGACTAAAATAAATAAAGTGAAATGAACAATAAAAAGAAAAAACATTTTTTAAAGCACCCTTGTCCGTGTGCTCGCATGCAGAAGTGAACGCACATGTAAGTCCGCCCACATATGAAAACGGTGTTCAAACCACACATGTGAGGTATCGCTGCAAACGTTAGAGCGAGAGCAATCATTTTGGCCCTAGACGTCCTCTGTAACTCAAAACATGTAACCAGTAAAAATTTTTAAATCGTCGCCTATGGGGATTTTTAAGTAGTGAAGTTTGGCGCCATTCCATGAGCATGTGCAATTTTGAAGGGTGACATGTTAGATATCTATTTACTCAGAGTAACTTCATCTTTCACATTATGCAAAAACATTGGGCTAACTTTACTGTTTTGTTTTTTTTTTAAAGCACAAACAACAAAACAAACAACAAAACAACCACCATTGTATTCTCTAGGGTCTTTGCTAAAAAAAACATATATAATATTTTTGGGTTCTATGTAATTTTCTAGCAAATAAATGATGATTTTTACATGTAGGAGAGAAATGTCAGAATTGGCCTGGTTGCTCCAGAACGCCTGAAGGTGCGCCCTGCATGTTGGACCTCTCTATGTGGCCACGCTGTGTAAAAGTCTCACACATGTGGTATCGCCATACTCGGGAGTAATATCAGAATGTGTTTTAGGGTGTAATTTGTGGTATGCATATGCTGTGTGTGAGAAATAACCAGCTAATATGACAATTTTGTGAAAAAAAAAAGAAAAGAAAAATCTTAATTTTGCAAAGAATTGTGGGAAAAAATGACAACTTCAAAAAAACTCACCATGCATCTTTCTAAATACCTTGGGATGTCTTCTTTCCAAAAAGGGGTCATTTGGGGGGTATTTGTACTTTTCTGGTATGTTAGGGTCTCAAGAAATTAGATAGGTCGTCAGTACTTTAGGTGTGATCAATTTTCAGATATTGGCATCACAGCTTTGGACTCTATAACTTTCACAAAAACCAAATAATATACACCAATTTATACTTATTTTTACCAAAGATATGTAGCAGTATAAATTTTGGCCAAAATTTATGAAGAAAAATTACGAATTTGCTAAATTTTATAACAGAAACAAAGAAAAAAAACTTTTTTACCGAATTTTCAGTCTTTTTTCTTTTATAGCGCAAAAAATAAAAATCGAAACGGTGATTAAATACTACCAAAAGAAAGCTCTTTTTGTGTGAAAAAAAGGACAAAAATTTCATATGGGTACAGCATTGCATGACTGAGTAATTGTTATTTAAAATGTGAGAGCACCGAAAGCTGAAAATTGGTCTGGTTGGGAAGGGGGTTTAAGTGTCCAGTTGTCAAGTGGTTAATATTGCTCTTATTCTTGCTACTGTACAAACAGTGAAGCAAATAGAATTAGCAACTGTATCACTTGGTATAGTCACTGCTCTGATTCCTTAAATCAGCTGCAGCTCACAACTTGTTTCAGTTTGCCATTAACATCACAAAGGAAAATCCTGTTTGAAGCATTCACTGAAACAAACAATCCTCAAGCATTAATTCTACACAAATGCACATTAATAGTATAGGATGAAAGTACCATTGCAGGGGATATTACTTTAGAAGCACTCAGCACATCACTCAACACATAATTCGTGAAATTTCAAAGATGTCATTAGAGAAAGAACTGTATTACCACCCGATAATTTTAGATAAATGTTTTATATTATAACAACAGTTACACAAGCAAATCAAACAAATGTTGGTTTAAAGTGAATCTGTGCTTTGCCCATGCAGGACAAGCCAATACATCCATTTTACTGCAGGCTTTTGCAGTCAAGGGAAATACAAGCAATTGAAGGGGCCATCATTGCATTGAACCTGTTGTATTGCCCTGCATGGGCAAAGCATAGATTTACTTTGTGATGCCACAAATCCTCAGCTTCTGACACAGCTTCCTCAGGTGAAGAGGATAGTCACTATGACAGATTTGATTTCACCCTTATTCAACCCTTCTTGAAGGAAGTCAGGCAAGTCCTACTCTGGGAGGATGCGGTAGAAGAGTCACAGACAAAGCCAAGGAAACATTTTAGAAATGTCAAGAATGAGGGGCTGAATTTCACCTTCATGGAGGGAAATCAAAAGATTATAGCCAAGGAGTGGAGGCAGGTTGACAGGGGAAAAACAGTTTTGCAAAGCTGTATCCCTTTAGATACGAGGATATGAAGAACCTAGAGGACCTGTCAGTGGTCGATGCAGCCCTTATGCGTCTGGCTATACATGTTATTCTATCTCTTGATGACACGGTAACCTTTAAAGACGTACTTGATAGACTGGCAGACATGGATCTTAAAAAGATCTATACAGTGGCCGGTTGAGGCATGCAAGCCTTCTATGGCATTGCCATAGGCCATGGATACCTGGATTCAATATTCTGAGGTAGCAGTGGAGAATGATCTGAGCAAGGCCAAGATCTTAGCTTATTTTCCCAACCTAAGGCTAACAGCTTCCTTTATGGCTGAGGTGTCAATTGATTTAATTAAAGCTTTGGCCAAAACCATGTTAAGAGCAGTGACAGGCAGAAAAGCCATATGGCTTAGGTATGGGTGGCGGACTCTGCATCCAAGAAGGGATGGTGCACGATTCCCTTTGAGGAGCAATCCTTGTTCAGCAATAAGTTAGTTGCTGCCATTGTTAAGGCCACGGGCAGCAAATCAGGATTTATCCCCCAGAATCAGAGGCTACTCCATCAAGAAGGCTCTGCTTAAAGATGTCCATCAACAGTCAGAGGCGGACAAGCCAAGTCCTATAGGCCAGGGTAAGAATTTCATCAGCAATGGGGCAAGCTCTTTAATGGGACATAAATCAAAGAGGTCCCCTTTTTCCCTGGGACAAGAGGCCCAAAAATCCTTTTAACAACTCATCAATCCACACATGTGAGGAGGGGACCGGATTCTTCAAGTTCCAGCAGGTGTGGGCAGAGAAGATAAGACAGCAATGGGTACTGTCAACCACCGGGTATGGGCATGCTTGGAAATTCCTCAAACAGTCTCTCAAGTTCTTTATACCAAAAAATTCCTCTGTCCATTAGACATGTGCACATGGAAATATTTTGTTTAGGAATTCGGTTTCGTCCAAAAAATAAAATAATTTAATTACTTCCGAAATTTGTTTTTATCTATTTTGTTTCTTAAAAAAATGCATTTGTCCGAAAATCCAAATTAATTAAGGTCAAATCTGTCAATTGAAGGCTTATGGTGTCTGTCGGATGTTCTAAGAAGATTCGACGAAGAAGCTAAAGTAAACTGCACGACACCGCAGTCGTACATTTATAGTCGAATGCTCCGCCCACAAGTTATAGTAGAATTCTAATGTTGTTTGACTAGTAATATTATAGTTATTAATTATTATTATTATTACTAGTCAAACAACATTAGAATTCTTCTATAGCCTATAGGCGGAGCATTTGACCGTAAATGTCCCCTCGTGGCGATCGTATGTTTTTAGCTGCTTTGTCGAATCTTTGTCGAACGGTACTATACATATTTTTGATCGTTTTGAATTATACAATACTTGTTTGTTTCTGTTCATGTTGAACAGTCTACCCCAACAGTCAGCCAATGGAATTGCATATCGAAATTCAAGCATATGACTTCCTTCCTGTTCGCTCTGTGCTCCTAACGGTTCTGGTTTAAGTGCAATGGCAACATCCAATGGTGGCTCCAAGCAGTTCGACCCCATGGAGGTTCCTGGCCCTTCTATGGAGGCAGCAGCAGCACCACCCCCAATATCAAAAAAGTGAAGGAGGGGGACACAAGCTGCAACCAGCAGGAAGCGTAACCTTACGTGGACACACTTTGAGTCCCAGGTCCTTTTAAGGGAAACGCTTCCTTGCTGGATGCAGCTGTGTGGCACCCGCTCCAGGGAGACCACTTCGGAGTGGAAGCAGGAGAAGTGGAAGGAGATCTCCCAAAAAGTTGAGGTGATACAGCGCCATCAGCATGACCCGTCTGCCTGCCTTAAAAAATTGAGTGACATAAAACAGGAAGTAACATGTGGACGACACGTTTGTGGCAGTAGAAGTGTCAGCAGTACCTAAGGAAGAGCTAGTAGCAGAGACCTTGCCACGTTTTTTAGCAAGGCCTCCACCATGACCGCGACCATGACCTCTACCTGCCTTCACTTTTCCATTTGAATAGTACATTGCTGTGTATTTAGTTCAAACAGGAATTGGACTGATGATAGTGATCAGACACTAACAACACTAGTAACACAACACTAACACAACACTAACACAATAGCAGATTAATAGCAGATGAAATAAAAAAGCTAAGTTGAACTATAGCTTGCTTCACTATCTGTTTTGCTGCTGTGCTTATGCTTAATTGCTTAATAATTCAGGTTCTCTGTTATCAAACAAACAAACCAGCTAAGATTGACTGTCTAAAATGATTCAGTGTGTGTCTCTCTGTCTCTCTTTGCTAGCAATTGTAAGTGAAAGTAAGTTGGCTGTACGTGTGTACTTAGTTCTAGCTTTTTTACTGCTCCTCCTCTTTGGTTACAATTTGGTTACATTCATCATCATCATCATTTTACTTCCCCCTCCCATTCCAGCAGCGACCACTAACAGCTCTTTTTTTTTAATATTTTCTCCATAATGTCAAATCTTTTCTGTCTATGTAGAATAATCTTGGACTAATAGAGTTTAGACACATTCGACCACAAGCTCGATACACACAGATCGCTATTGTTTGTCACCGTCATGTCGAATCTTCTATCTATATCGAACTGTTGTCTAAACGATATGAAAATATAATGGACACAAAAATAAAGCATTTTTTTATGTCGGATCTTTCGGATTTGGAATTCTGCAAGTTCGTTAGCGTTTTGTTAAAACGAACACGAAAATCCCCAAATTCGATAAAAATGCATTCGGACGAAAACAAATGCACATGTCTACTGTCCATCGAGAAGCAGTATGTTCTCTTGACATACCTTGAAACTCTGCTGAATTATGGAGCGATAGTTGAAGTTCCGCCGCCGGGACATATTTTTCAGTCTATTCTGCCCTTCTTTTGGTGTAGAAAAAATCGATGTTTTGCTGTAGGACAGCTTCATTACCGACTTGTATGTCTGCCCTTTAGGCTGACCACATCGCCCGGGGTATTTACGAAATTCTCTTTGGCTCTCGTGGTTTACCTGCAGTCTAAGGGATCCAGATATACCATTACTTGGACGATGTCCTGCTCATGAATCAGGACAGGGGCATGTTGCTTTCACACCAAGAGATAACAATCTCAGCGGGGAAGAGGTTCAGTTGGTTAATCAACTGAGAAAAGAGCCATCTCATGCCTATTCAGATGCTGGAATATCTCGGAGCAAAAATAGATACTGCTTGAGGCAAAATTTAGCTCCCAGCGGTGTAATGCATGCATCCCCATAGTATCATGACCTTGACCATTCCAATGGTCAAGTACGCCCAGTGGAATCCTCTGTCTTTTCAAATCAGATTTCTGGATCAATTGTGGTAAGAGGACCTTAGGCAGTGGATAGAAATCACACCTCGCATGAGATTGAACCTGGACTGGTGGTCGAAAAAGCAGAATCTCCTGCAATGTCATTCCCTGCTAGCAACTCAGTGGCTGGTGGGTCAGTCAGAGGCCAGGGAAGTAGGTTGGGAAGCACTATTCCAAGACCATTGTGCTCAGGGCCAATGGCCTTTTCAAGCCTCCAAGGTGGTTTCCAACATCCTAGAGTTCAGAGCAGCTCTCCTAGGCAAGCTCTCCTAGGCTTTGAACATCTAATTCAGGGCAGATCTGTGCTGATAAAGCTAGACAATATGATGGCTGTGGCCTACATATGGAAGCAGGGTAATTCTCACAGTCTCTCCCACTTGAGAGAGGTAACACCAATTCTATAATGGGCTTAGGTCAATCTACTTCAGCTATCAGTAGTCTATGTGCCCAGCCAGAAGTATCTTCAAGCAGACAACCTGTCCAGGGACTGTCCTGAATGAATGGTCTTTAGTCCTAATAGTCTGGTCTTTTCTTCCTGAGGTGAATCTGTTTGCCTGCCCATTTAACATTAAGTTGCCACAGTTCTACTCCAGGTCCCATCAGCTACAAGCAGTGGTGGCAGATGCACTTACCTCAAAATGCTTTTCCACCAATTCCGCTGACTCTCAGCTTCCTGTGGAGATTGTGGCATGAAAGAGTAACGATTTTGATGGTCATTTCGTATTGGCCAGAGAGGCCCTGGTACCCTCTGCTCCTCTTGTTGAGTGACAAAAAGCCATTCCCTCTGCCAGTGAGATCTGACCTAGTTACATAGTTACATAGTTGGTGAGGTTGAAAAAAGACACACGTCCATCAAGTCCAACCTATGTGTGTGATTATGTGTCAGTATTACATTACATATCCCTGTATGTTGCGGTCATTCAGGTGATTATCTAATGGTTTCTTGAAGCTATCAATGCTCCCCGCTGAGACCACCGCCTGTGGAAGGGAATTCCACATCCTTGCCGCTCTTACAGTAAAGAACCCTCTACGTAGTTTAAGGTTAAACCTCTTTTCTTCTAATTGTAATGAGTGGCCCCGAGTCTTATTAAACTCTCTTCTGCGAAAAAGTTTTATCCCTATTGTGGGTTCACCAGTACAGTATTTGTAAATTGAAATCATATCCCCTCTCAAGCGTCTCTTCTCCAGAGACCTGTTGACCGATTTCCTCATCCAGCACCGGAAAGGCTCAGGCAGATGGCCTGCGTCTTGAAAGGCAGAGGCTGATGGATCTTGGGTGCTCTGCTAGGCTTCTGCATGTCATGAATACTCATAAAAACAAGGTAAGACACCACTAATAGTGTCTATAGTAGGGTATGGTGTACATTTGCAGAGTTTGTGGCGGTTCAGAATTTTCCACCAAATTGTGTGCCACGTTCTGGATTTTCTGTAGGTGGGGCTTGAGTTAGGCCTTTGCATAAGTAAGGTTTCGTATCACAAAATAAATTGTTCTCCCTACGTTATTTTCTGAAAATGCACAAGAAGAGAGCCTTCTGGTTGTGGACCAAGCATTGAGATCCAATACCAAAGCAACAGCTGATATCAGGAAAGTGGAGCATGTGGCGGGACACAAATATTTGAGTTAAGGTCCTCATAGTGTGTGTGTGTGTGGGGGGGGGGAGTCCCCTACCCAGGTGTGCTGCCATGGAGCTCATCGGAAAAGGAAAATTGCAGTATTTGAACATTTTCCTTTTTTTGCTTGCACATGATTGGATGACAAAAGTCAGCAGAGCTTCATCTCATTCACCAAGCTAAGAGAAAATTCCCCTGCAAAGTGAACAGCTTGTTTTGCCTTTAGTAAATCCACCCAGTAGCTTTGATATTGCAAATACCACTTTTTACTACTAATTTAAGGTCAGTACATTGATGGCCTTCTGTCTGCAAAAACACAGACTTAATGGTACCACACAAGAATCACTGCCACGCTATACATTTGTACTTAGCTGTGCAATGAGAAGCATCTTAGTTGGTACATTCAACTTTGCACTCAGCAAAACAGGCACACACAAGTAAGAGCAGCCTCCCAGGAGCCTAAAAGCATTGGGTAGGGCAGTGTTTCTTAATTCCAGTCCTCAAGGCGCCCCAACAGGTCATGTTTTCAGGATTTCCCTCGGATAAAACCTCAGATGTGGTAATTACTAATGCAGTGAAACTGAAAGAAATCACCTGTGAAAAATAATGAAAAGCCTGAAATCATAACCTGTTGGGGCACCTTGAGGACTGGAATTGAGAAACACTGGGGTAGGGATGCACTGTGTTCCATTTGGCTGTGGTGAAAACAGTAATATGCAAGCAGGACTTCAAGCAGCTTAAGACTGCCCATGTTACATGTTTTCTATTCCCTAACATTACAGTTAACAAGACTCAAGATCAAACTCTTTTTCTGTTGCTGGTGTGCATTGTCATAGACCTTTACTTGGAAATTATACAGTACATTTCAGTTGCCAGAGTAAATTAAAGTGTATGTACAGCCACAGTTTTTATTTTTCGTTTTGTCAGGTTTTGATTGCCATCTGTGTCAGTTTTCCCATTGAATCTAACTGAAATGTGGCAATCTGAGCAAAAGTGTAAATTTTAGGAGAAAACATTGATGAATAGACACGTTGGTTTTACAGGTAACTTAACTGTAATTTAATGCAAGAAATTAATATGACACAACTTTTTGTATTTAACGTCCTTCAAAATATTACTTACTGCCATACAATATTAAACGTGACAGTTTTAGCCTTCTATGAGAATTAATATGACATTTTAATACTGTATGAACATCCATACCATTTACTTTCTTTGCATTTACTCTGAATGTTACTGGGAGTCTAAATTTTAAGGCTTATAAATAAGAAAACTAATGCATCTAAATGGTTGGTTTAAATGTATACACACTTAAAAAAAAAAATGCATTCATAAATAGCTCTGATTATATAAATATAAATCTGCAGTTGTATCATTTAATTTTGGTTTTGATAAAGGTTTTAATATTTAGAGAAGAGCTTTAACTCATAGCATGCATGCAACAATCCTCTCTCTATTTTGACTGCATAAATGAGGAAAAAAGTTGCTTGATGGCTGAATTTTAAGTTAATATATTATACTGTACGGCCCAAAAAAAGCAAGAGATAAACATCACTTGTGGCAGTCAAGCTTTTGGCGAGATGGGGGTGTATACAGTGTCACTTAGAGAGTGACAAGTGGAAAGTAGGATAGTGTTAATATTAGTATGTGTATCTATAAAGGTTATAAATAGTGATACACAACATGTAATATAGAAGAGACATAAGTTGGGGTAACTGGGTACTCCTGGTTGGCTTGTGCGCTGCTGGTGACTCGCTCGCTCCGGGGGGTTCCCAAGGCTCTGAGTGGATCCGGTAGTCATCTCCTCGTCAGCTGTGACGTCACTGGGCGTAGGGCACAGGACCATCAGGCACGCATTCAAAGCATGCGTACTCCTTCTTCAGGCTGTAAATCCGCCATGATGATGTGGGGCAGTATTTATATTAAAGGGGAGAAAACTACAATTTCTTGTATGCGGTGCAAGCTGCTTCTTTGAAACCTTTATACTGAACGAGAAGCTACTAACAGAGGACATTGAGGGATATGTCTATGTACAATCAAAAGAACAAAAATACAATAATGAAGGATAAATGTAGATATATAAACTGTATAGACACTAAATGTGTAATACCTAAAAAGATCAAACCTATGTGAAGATATATTGGGGCGATAGATGCAAGGGGAGCCATCTGCTGGTGGATCTCAATAAAGCATGACATATTCTGAGATAGACATTGCATGAATAACATTAGTGATGATTGCTTACACGAGAAGATCAAATTCAAGAAATGACCATAAGGCTCCTGTTGGGAGTAAGAATTTTGGAAAAGAAATTAGTGTATAAAATATAGATAATTCAGATTATATGTGTATGAATCATTATCATAATAATATTGAAATATTACATTATAAAAATGTAGTGGTACCCTCATAAGGGCTGCTAAGTGTTGCAGTCCGTCTGTCACCATGCCCAGCCAGGCATCCAAAGGCATGAAACAGTCCTTGCACTTCTTTTTATGTTTTTATCGAGGGGAATAAACTTGGATGGGGATAGGGAAATTAAAGGTGGTGGAGGAAGTGGCTGAAATACCTAGAATTACATGCTTACAAGAATCACGGCCGGTGGGTTCTGAGGTAGCACCAACAGAAAAAAATCGTAATAAAGAGTGGGGTTTTATTTCTCAATTTCATACTCAATACAAGGAAGTGGAGGAGATCTTCAGAAGACACTGGCATATACTCCGGTTAGATAAGAAACTCACCACAGTATTACCTTCTGAGCCCCAGTTCATTTATAGAAAAACCACGAGTTTTGGAGACAGAGTGGTGAAGAAAGTGATTGACCCTCCTAAACGTCCTCCGACATTTTGAGATCGCAACGGCTTTTTTGCATGCAGGAGATGCAAAGCCTGCAGGGAGGTTTATAGACCTCATAGAGTAATTGATAGTTTCCTTTCCCCGATTAATAATCGCAATTTCGGGATTAAACAATTCATTACATGCAACAGCACCTTTGTGGTGTACGCATTGAAATGTCCTTGCGGTTTAATCTATATAGGCCGTACAAAAAGGCTATTACGGGTGAGAATAGCTGAACACATAAACAACATAAAAATAGGCTATAAGGATCATAACGTCTCACTGCATTTTAGATTAAAACATGATAGTGACCCGACGGGATTGGAATTTTGGGGGGTTGAACATCTCCAGTCCCATTGGAGGGGCATAAATCGCATCCGAGAGTTATCCAAACGTGAAACCCATTGGATCTATTCTGTGGATGTGATTGCCCCCAAGGGTCTTAACATAGAGCTTGACATAAATTGTTTCATCAGTGACACATAGACATACCCTGGGGTATGGTTCCAGTTTCATTTTATCACAGTGTAATGTTTTATTATAATGAAATTTTGACTCCAATATGATCACGTTTTACATAAATGTTTTATATACATATATTTACATGTGGATTGTCATATATTTTATATATGTACATATATACATTTTAGATATACAATTTTAATACATATTTATTTTAATATTTCAACATGTGTTTATCAGGTGCAATTTATCGTATGCGATTATTCAATACGTGCTAGGAAATCGCTATGCAGTTTTTATCTTTTCATAGGATAAGCAATGTATGATGTAAAATTGCTAGACAATATATTTATTTTAATATTCCAACATATGTTTATCAGGTGCAATTTAGCGTATGCGATTATTCAATACGTGCTAGGAAATCGCTATGCAGTTTTTATCTTTATTCATAGGATAAGCAATGTATGATGTAAAATTGCTAGACAATTCTTGTTTACTGAAAACTTTTATATTTTGAGAGTGAATATTTTAATCAGTTTTAATGAATACCGAAAGTGTGCTTGCTCAATGATAGCGCTGCGGATCAATGTCCGCGCCGCATACACTGAATGATTGCAGGTATTCAAGGTACTTGTTTTTTATGCATTAGGTCATCTTCCACTAGAACCGGTATTGTCATGCTTAATACGACCTGTGGGAGCAGAATGTCCAGATGATGTTATTTCACACATTGCTGACAGTATTTAGCATTAGGGGCGGGGATGTGTGAGTCATCCGGGCGTCTGCTTCTGCTGATTGGCTGTTCCGCCTGCCACTTATATAAATACCGGCCTCCTTTCTTGTGTGTCACGCCCTCAGAAGAAGCCCAGGAAGTGACGAAACGTTAGGGACGTGTCGCACAGGGAGTGACGCATGTGCTCCACCAACCGAGGAACCAGGAAGCGTGTGACTGTGGTTACACACAGGGAGCGCTCCTGACAGGTTTTCACGACTGGAGGACGCAATCAGGCACAGTGCACTTTGTTATCTTTGCTCAATGTTTATTAAATTTT
Organism: Lithobates clamitans; assembly: GCA_037952925.1. Lineage (NCBI taxonomy): Eukaryota > Metazoa > Chordata > Amphibia > Anura > Ranidae > Lithobates > Lithobates clamitans. The sequence continues at coordinate 91,181 of JBBGZY010001117.1, forward strand.
GGTACGCATGGTTTTAAGGGGATGTTTGGATGGTTCAAATAAAGATGTTTAGCAGTATCACGCTATGTGAGCATTTTTGTTTCTTCTACATATCCTATTGGAACTACTGGGAATAATACTGACATCTGGTGGTCGCTTTGGATATTGATGCAGATTTACTACTATTAATCAAGGCTTTTATTGATCTGATTTCTGGTGAGTGAGTTTTCATTGGGGACCCCAGCACGTGGTGTATCGCTTGGTGAAAGGATTACTACCCTCACAGAATACATCTTGATTATTTATTGGTGGGACTCTGGCTATCAGATCCGTGTTTGAACTTTCTGAAATAGATTAAGAAAGAGACCCTGTTTAATTGGGGTGCACAGCGCTGCTGCAATACTGAAGAGACACTTTATATATTTATATATTTATAGTTGTGTATTTATATATTTATCTAATTTAATTGATTCATTATTGCCTATATACATGTGCCCTGAGTTAGCCCAAGCTGTGTGGAGATGAACCAGTGATCAAGAGTATGCAATATTGTATAGCCAGGTGCTTGGCTAAGAATGGAGAGTGAGAAAAACACTGCTCTCTTTAGCTGCTGCCCTGTGATGCTGAACTGGTCAATAGCTGTTTCCAATGAGAGGAGGGAGCTACTGAACAGGAAGAGTTCAATAGACCGAGTCAGAAAGCACTGCACTGTGGGAACTGTAGTCCAGAGCAGAGACTCTACTGAGATAGTCACGAGCTTTTGAACTACTTTGCCCAGAGAGAGATGACTAGGAGGAGGGGAAAGAGCTGCATTTTCCGGGCTGTGCGGTACTTAACTTGCTCTTGACATGAGGGAGACTGGAGAGTGCACATCGCTGTCCAATGTGCACCATCACTTTTGCATTTCGGCGGCCTGAATGTGATCTGTGGGGGCTGAGTTTGGGGGTGCTGACAGAGTCACCTGGATGCAGAGCATAGAGTAGACTAATCACTGTGTGTGACCAAATGGTGAGTTGCAATATTGCTAGGACTGGTGGCTGCTGCCATGGGGATTTACTATCTGCTGCTAGAGAGACTGAGCCCTTTAGAAATTGAGAATACAGCTGTAGTACACCCCCGTAGGGTCTGCAGATGAACTGGATCCCCCACTCCTGCACAGCCAGGCACAATAAATTTTCACAAGCACCCAGAGTTAAAGAACAGTCCTTGGCTTTGTTTTTGTTATTTGAGTTGAATTTTTTGAGGGTTAATAACTTGGATAGGGATGGGAAATTATGGGATGCCCACTCAACTACAGTAAAACTTTTAGCAAAACTTCAAGGACATCTTCCTATATACACATATATACAGTCTCCTCTACTTTCCTCCTGCACACGCTTGCTTGTTTCAGCTGAATCACTGCAGAGTAATCTGACAGGCTCCCAATAGGATTTTAGCAATAGCCCTTTACAGGCAAGAAATCATAGCCCCTTCATAGCAAGAATGTAGTGAAACAGCTTGTAATTTCTCCTCTATGGCTACTGATCCCAGCACCATCTCCTCAGGCACTGCCAACCCACTTGGCTGCAGCTGCAGGTGCCCCTTTCACTAGCTCTCCAGCCTAACTCTCCACATCAGTCCACCTGACTGACTCTTCACCAGCCCACCCGGCTGACTCTCAGGAGATCTCTCGGGGAGGGATGAAGACTTAAGCACACAGCTGTCCTCATGGAGACTGGCTACATGTGGCAGTCTCCCCCCTTGTTAGTCCCCAAAAGTGTTGGTACTCACTCTGTCCTGTGCCTCCAGGAAAGACTCCTTCCGTGTGTCATGGCAGAATCCTTCCAGCATCAAGCCCTGGGCCAAGGCAGGACACCACCCCAGACCAGGGGTCACCCCTGAGGGCCACCGACAGCCTTCTAAACACTGTATCTCCATCTTCCACCAACTGCTCCTGCTGGCATGACCCATGACTATTTAGGAGGTGGCCTCAGCCCCCTGCCTACTCACCACTGGGGGTTGGCCGGGGCCTCATAAATATGCATGGCAGCTCCTCTTTACCTCCACCCTCTAATTCTAGAAAACTCTACAACCTTCTAGACCAGGGGGAGACTCCAGATAGCTGCCAGGATGAGACATCAGGCCCTGAACTTTGCTGAACCCTGACCCAGATTCCATAGCTCAGGCCTAATATAATAATATATATTAGTTATATAATTGACCTACTCTAGCACACACTAGAGGGTGCTACACAGCCCTCTAGTAACCTTTTTGCTGCCTGCAGGATTGACTGGAACTATTCTCGTATGCATCAACTGTACAACAGGGCCCCAATGCTAACCATATGAAAAGTTAGGACTAAGAACTGCCCCTTTAGAGTGGCTACACAGAAAGCTTTACCTATTGCTCATGCAAAGAGGTACCTCTCAAGGGACATTGCACCATATCCTAGTCATTCTCCAAGTTGCACTCTAAACTAGTTAAAGTATTCTTATTCACATTGCAGTTAATTCTTATATGCACTGTTTATTGCTGCCTTTGTTGATTCATGTGTATTCCAGTCTGGTGGTACAGAACTCTATTCTAAGTTATTTTGGCATAGTGATTACACTGTCTTGCAGTCTGTGTCTGAGCCTACTTTCTGTATACTCATTTATGCTCCAACCTCCATTTACTCAAACCTGTATCAATACATTGAGTTCATTTACCACCAAACAGTCTTGTATGTATTTCCTGGTGCTAACTTACATTAAAGTTAAAGGTACACATACTGGTGTTCTTATAGGTGCTTGAAGCAGTTTTCATTCAACTAGTGTTGAGTCGAGTTAAAAAACAGAGGGCCCAATCAACCAAGCAGCTCCTACAGAGGTAGTACTGCACATGGGGGTTTCTTGTCTGGGATATTTCTATTCTACAAGCAAGTTTCCAGCAAAACAAGCAAGAGACAGCAAACATGGACGCCATCAAGTGGTGCCAAGAGCAAAATGGCTGACTGGAGTCAAGTGTAGTGGCTGATATGCCCAGGGACACCTTAACAGAAGAACAGATCTGCCAAGCATAAAATAGAGGGAGTTTTTTTGACTTTTAATGAGGCGCATAGCGTAATAGGCATAGCGCCTCTATCCATGATTGATTAAAAAAGAAAAAGAAGGTTGGGACTTTAAAGAAGGTGCATGAAAAGCAGTAGGTAGATAAAAAGTGTAGGACATATAGATAAAACATACGTATATAAATCAATAGAAATCTACTGAAAAAAAAATATGTATATAAAGATAAAGTCATACAGTAATTCAATGCAAAGTAATAATATTGAGAAAAGTTTATTGTTAAACAACCTCTTAAAAAAATGTAACAAAATCATGTTTACAAAATGTGTACATGTAATAAAACCTTGATAAAAGATTCAATGGAATCATGAAAGGCTATAGCAGGTAGATATTGAATTAAGAGCTGATGCTGTGAATAGGTTGAAATAAAGCAATACATTGAGTTCATGATTAGCAAAGAGTACATATATAAATGTCAAACATATAAACGAATGATGGTAATGAAATATTTGCATCTTAAAAGGCTCAACGCGTTTTGTGGAGAATTCCACTTCATCAGAAGCAGGTGCAATGTGCGTAACTATAAAAAGTATAAAATATTATTGTGATCTCATGATTATACAAAAAATGGGGGGGATTAGCCCACCCAGAAAGAATCCCCTTGCCCTACTTTACTCACACGCTCACAGGTCAATATGTAGTGCTATGGACAGAAAGTCATCTGGGGATGCCTGCCCCGGGAACTGTGGGAGTGCTTCCCCACGAACGCCAGGCACACATGAGAGAACCTCACAATGAATGCAAATCTCCATTGTGTAGTCAGGGGTAGCATAGTCAACAATCCCAAAGGGGAGTCTATGAAAAAAATTTTAATATGTAGTAAATATATAGATTAAAATATAGCTAATGCCTTAATAGCGTAGATAATGTGACTAGTGATTAGATCCCAAAAGAAGGAGATCAGAAACCCCAGTATGAGGATCTGTGCTAGTATATCTCAACGTGAATATAAAAGTAATCCAGAATAGAAGTGCTCCCAGATTAATGCAACCTGGGAGTGGGTATCATGTGTATAGTTGGACAGGTGTCCAAAGTCAAAAGTAAACTGAGTATACAGAAGGTACTGTAGGTTCAGACACAGTCTGTGAGACAGTGTAATCACTATGCCAAAGTAACTTAAAATAGAGTTCTGTACCACTAGGCTGGAATAAACACATATATCAGCAAAGCCAGCTATAAACAATGCATATAAGCATTAAATTCAATGTGATTATTAATACTCTAACTAGTCTAGAGTGCACTCTAGGAGAAAGGCCACAATATGGTGTAAAGCCCCTTGAGAGGTACCTCTTAGCATACGCAATAGGTAAAGGTCTCTGTGTAGCAGCTGTAAAGGGGCAGTCTTAGATATTTAAGTAGTCATAGGCAATACAGTCTTGTTTGCTGAGTTGCAGGTCGCCTGCCAGTAAGAAGATTTTGAAGAATGCCTGGAACAAGCCGTGCAAGCCTGACATGAATTCCCAAGGCCCAGAAAAAACTGAGGATCACTGAGAGCTTAAGGGGCCTGCATCAAAACCTATCCCCAACCTGCAACTCAGCAAATAAGACTGTATTGTCTATGACTACTTAAACAACTAAGACTGCCCTTTTACAGCTGCTACACAGAGATCTTTATCTATTGCTTATGCTCAAATATGTACCTCTCAAAAGAAATTGCACCATATTGTGGCCTTTTTCCTAGAGTGCACTCTAGACTAGTTAGAGTATTGGTATTCACATTGCATTTAATGCTTATATGCATTGTTTATGGCTGGCTTTGCTGATTTATGTGTTGATGGAATAATAGTGAAGAAAGGAACTATTGAGAGGCTAATCCTGAGGGTCTCTGCCACATCCCAAGAAAATGTAGAGAAAAGGAGATGCCCCAAGGGATATTATGGGCAGGGAACCACCACAGGATCAATAGATTATGAATACAAAAGGAGTATATAAAAATATAAATTGTATTAAATATACAAAAATACTAACATCTAAAAACATAAATGGAATAGGAACAGTTGCTGATTTTATGTGTAGATTCCAGCTTAGTGGTACAGAACTCTATTCTAAGTTACATTGGCATAGTGATTACAGACTGTGTCTGAACCTACAGTACCTTCTGTATAATCATTTATGCTCAAACCATAATTTACCCAAACTCATATCAATACATTGAGTTCATTTACCACTAAACGGTCTTGTGTCTATTTCCTGGTACTAACTCACAGTCAAGTTAACCATTTCCCGACCAGCCGCCGCAGTTGTACTGTGGCAGAATGGCACGGACAGGCGAATCGCCATTATCTTACATTGAGCGCGCGACCGCCGAGGGGGGGCGCACGCGCCCCCTCAGCGGCCACAATGATCGGATTCAATCCAGAACCGATCAATCTCCAGGCCAATGAAATCTGGCCTGGACCTGGTGATCGGTCCTGGCAAATGAGATCCTTCTGTCTAAAAAGTATGTATACTTTGCGCTAACCAAATATATAAAAATGCAGTGCAGCTGCTTGTGCAAGCCCCAAATACTACAAGACCCCTAAACCTATCATATAATGTTACAAGTGCGCATCCACAAGTGATATTGCAATAAGAACCTTTTTATAGGTAACTTCTATATGTGCAACCAAGTAACCAAATTAAATACTGAAACAAATCTTTCCTCAAATAATATTTACCACAAACCTGTGACTGTTTATGATGTGAAACAAATAGATACAGATCGCAAGATCCGTGTTAGTAAAGTTCAAGAACCTTGAGCAAATTAATTAGTGAATAAATAATAGTCCCATCATATAGTGAAAAAAATGTGTAATAAGAACATAAGTATCAGCCGTAATTCTTCTGTGCTTGATGGAGTATCAGTGCTTTTTCATCCAAAAAATATTTAAATTAGCTGCTTACCAGATACGTCGGATCTCAGACTATAGAGATCAAGTATGCCAGGTGCATTAGCCTGCTGGCACCGAGGGTCTCCACCTCTGCTTCACTCAAGAGAGAGGGATATCCTTGTCTGGTTTTAACAGTCAGTATTCCAGATATTCCACAGCTAGGATCCACAGGTGAGCATAGCAATGGTATCCTTAATAGGATTTTCTCTCCAGAAACTGTCCTGACATTCAGTCCCTCAGCAGAGATAAAACAAGGGGAGACTTCATAATGCAAATGTATTCAAAAAAGGGGGGTTTTATTAAAAATTGTCACTCATATACACTGCAATCTGTCATGGCAACAGTTCACAACAAACAGAAAAAAGCTTTAAAATTCCAAACCACACGGCAATCAACAGGAACAAAAGAGAACGGATAAAAACTATTTTCACTTTAGCATGAAAGCAGCAGAGGATCAAACCACCTGACTGCAAAAGAAAAAGAACTTGATGGCGTCACAGCCACTTGCTCCACCCGATGCGTTTCCCCTCAACAGGCTTCCAGGGTACGGCCGAACCCGGAAGCCTATACTTTCGTTGCTGATTGCTTTTTATTTTGATGTAAGTTACTACAGCGCTTTTATTAAAATTCATTTTAACTTACTAGACTATGGAGCCCATTCTTTTCCTTTCACTATTTATCTGAGAAACACCGGCTGAGTGTGGGAGAGTGCCATTTCTTCCTTTACCAACCTATACTCCCCTGGGAGCTGGGACCACGATTGGAAGTCGATTCTGGAAGCCTCTTCGGTGTTTACATCCCTGCCCACCTGTGGATTTAAGCTGGGGGCCGCCACTGCAGGTGAGAGGCTGGGGCAATTGGTCACCGCACATCGGAACAAGATTGGATGAATTATAGACATCTGCTACCACTGCACTTGCACTTTTCTCACTTTTAGAAAGATTTCTTGCTGTTCACATTGGAAGTCGCATTGAAAATCGCATTGCATGGTTTTGGACTGCACAATATATTTTCACCTTTATTTCGTTTGATGGTATTTTTTTCTACCAGTTCACAGTTGATTGGACACAAACTATATCACATGGCAATACTGACATTATTTGTTTCATTTGTTTACCTGCATAATATTTTTTCATATTTTTTATTGTATGCACACTGCACTTTGTAAGAATTCCTTCTTTGGGAGTCGCATTGAAAATCGCATTGCATGTTGGTGAATTGCACTTTAATATTTTCACATATTATTATTCCATTTGATGTTAGGTTATGTTAGATGTTCACATTTGATTGGACACGCATTATATCATGTGACATTGTTCACACTGATTGTTTCCATATACTTGTTGCATAAAATTGGGTGTATTTGTTTCATTGTGTGCACATTGCACTTTGTTGGTATATTTACACATTATTTTTGCACCTATTTTCATTTAATATTTTGGCATCTTATTTAGGTTTTAGACCATTCCTTTTATTTTATTTTGTCACATCGAGATTGAGGTAGCGCTACATATCTTATTACACTCCCCCAGTTAACCCCTTCACCTTCTGTCACTGTGTCATCCAGTGCAGCATTCAGATTTTTTTGTTGATTGCTGTACTGGTGTCATTAATTACACTAATCAGTGTTAGGGTAATTAGTCTTAGGCTCAGATAGGTCTAGGGACCCCCCCCAACCCCCCCCCCCCATAAAGGTTTAACCCCTTGATCACCCCCTGTCACCAGTGATCACTGTATAAGTGTCACGGGTGACACAGGTTAGCTAGATTTTTCTATAGCGTCAGGGTACCCGCCGTATTTTACCCAATAAAGGTTTAACCCCCTGATCACCCGGCGGGTGATCAAAGTTAGCCCAGATACCTGCCCAGATACCTGCTAGCACCTGCGTTTAGCCCCTCTGCCCAGCCCAGCCCACCCAATTGCAGTATCAATCGAACACTGTCACTTACAAAAACACAAAACACATAACTGCAGTGTTCGCAGAGCCAGGCCTGATCCCTGCGAACGCTAACAGTTTTTTTGCTAGCGTTTAAAGCAGTCACTGACAGTCAGGAGCTCTTTTTCTTGTGAGTCTCACTACTGTGCCAGTAAATTTAGAGACCAAAATGTCAAATCGAAGGTACAGTAGTGAAGATGCCTACACGTTTCTGAGCATGACAGATAACGATGAGGAAGTCACTCATCTGTCAGATTCAGGCTCAGAATACGAATCTGTGGACAGCAGCGGCACCCTGACAGATAGCTCTGACGACGGAGTTGTGGTCCCTGCCAAGGTCAGGCGAACCAGACCCTGTTCTTCTACTGTCATTGAGGTGCAAGAACCGCAGGTCCCTTGTATGGAGCAGAGAGCCAGTACTAGTACCGCTCATCCTTCTGGTGAACTGGCAAGCACCAGCGGCCTAGTACATCCTGGTCGTACATCCAGCACTGCAGTAACACTTGGTGACGTGGCGAGTCCCATAAGTGCAGTTCAAGCTGGCGAGGTGGCAAGCATGAGTAGAGTCCTGCTGCCACCAAGAAGAAGATAAAGACAGGCCCGTGGAGCCCATAGTGCCCTTCCTGCTGCATTTGCCAGTCCTAATTGGGAACCCACCACTTCTGCAGCACCCGTACTTCCCCCATTCACCGGCCAACCCAGAATTCAGGTGGAAACAGTTGATTTTACGTCACTTGATTTTTATTCGCTGTTTTTTACTGAAGATCTCTATAGATCTATTGTGGACAAAAGCAATTTTTTATGCTGGTCAATTCATCGCCGCTAATCCCCAACTGACCCATAGAGATTGGAAACCAATTACGGTTTCCGAATTTAAGACCTTCCTGGGCCTATCCCTCCTTATCGGCATAACTAAAAAGAGTGAGTTGCAGTCATATTGGTCCACTGACCCAATTCACCATATGCCCGTGTTCTCTGCCTCCATGACCAGGACATGATACAAGCAGATCTTGCTGTTCATGCATTTCAATGATAATGAAGTCTGTCGTCCTCGGGGTGACCCTGAATTTGAACTGCTCTACAAAATTTGGCCCCTCATAAACCACTTCAACCAACGTTTTGCAGCCTTGTTTACTCCCCATTAAGTTGTTTGCATTGATGAGCCCCTGATTAAGTTTTCTGGCCACTTGTCATTCAAACAGTATCTGCCCAGCAAGAGTGCCAGATACGGGGTCAAGATGTATGTATAAGCTCTGTGACAGGGCCACAGGCTATACATATAGTTTTATGGTTTACGAGGGAAGAGATAGTTACGTAGACCCAGAGAACTGCCCAGACTACATAGGGAGCGCTGGTAAGATTGTGTGGGACTTGGTGTCACCCTTATTCGGAAAGTGGTACCACTTGTATGTGGACAATTATTACACAAGCGTGACACTTTTTAGTCACTTGTTTGATCATCAAATTGACGCATGTGGCACCGTGCGATCCAATCACTGGGGCTTACCCCAGCGGCTTGTAGATTCCCATCTGCTTGCCTGCTTGAGATGTAATAATTTGCTCGCTGTGAAGTGGAGGGATAATAAGAATGTTTTCGTTCTGTCCTCCCTTCACGCAGACACGACAGGCCAAATTTCCACGGCGACTGGTGTTGTGAAGAAACCCCTCTGTGTCCACTAATATAACCTTAACATGGGAGGGGTGGACCTCAACAACTAGTTGTTGGCGCCGTACCTAATTGCCCGTAAGGCCAGACGCTGGTATAAAAAAGTAACTGTATATTTTTTCCAATTGGCTCTGCTGAATGCTTTTGTGCTATATAAAGCTGCAGGACAAACTGGATCCTTCCTTAAATTCCAGGAAGAGATCATCACAGCCCTTCTGTTTCCAGACGGTGCTGTGGCCCAACTTCCCAATCCAAATGCAGTAAGCCGGCTGCATGAGAGGCATTTTGCGCATGTCCTCTCTGGTACCCCTACCAGAAACCCCAAAAGAAGATGTTGTGTCTGTAGAAAGCGCGGATATAGGCGTGACACGCGCTTTTATTGTCTCTCCTGTCCTGACCAACCTGGTCTTTGCATTGGTGACTGTTTTGAACGCTATCACACACTAGTTGAGTATTAGCGTAGGGTACAGCACCACACAGTCCTAGGCACATGTACACAGGGTCTCGAAAGATGTGATGGCCATCACATTTTGAGAGACCCTAATCTGCAACGTTCAGTTTACAGTTTTTTTACAGTTTTTATAAAAGTGAAAAAAGTGAAAAAAAAATAAACCACAAAAACACAAAAAAATATAAAATAAAAAATCCAAAAATAGTTGTGGTTGTATTTTTCTTCTCTCTCTCTATTATTCTCTCTCTTAAGTTCACGCTCTACTGTCTGCTCTACTGTTTGCTCACTATTGTTCTATATCTATCGGTCTCTCTCTGTTTTATTTTTACTATGATTTATTGTATTTGCTTTGCAGGTATGGTGTGTTATACTGTAATGTTTGTTTTATTGTTAACCATCATTTGCTTAGCAGATACGCCATTCAGCTGTAGAATGGGTGTATTTATCTTGATAGCAACAGCTTTTGCTCCCACGATACATAAAGCCGTGACTCCAGCGCTGTTGGAGGTGATTTCACCGCCACAGTTAAAAAAAAAATGGTGCATGTATGCCCATCATTAGAAGTGGGTGGATGAAGGGCTGTAATGGTGGGCATACCCACTGATCAATCTCTTTTTTTCATGCAGCCCACAGGCTGCATGAAAAAAAGAACATTACAATGTATGCCCAACAAGGACCAGCAAGGTACTGGTATGTTGCTGGACTTTGAGTGGTTATACCAGAATGATGCCTGCAGGTTTAGGTATCATCTTGATATCATTCTTTTCAGCCAGCGGTCGGCTTTCATGTAAAAGCAATCCTAGCAGCTAATTAGCCTCTAGACTGCTTTTATAAGCAGTGGGAGGGAACGTTCCCCCCCTCCCACTGTCTTCCATGGTTTTCTCGAGCTCTCCTGTCCAAACAGGGAACCCGAGAATGCAGCCGGTGGTTCAGTGGTTCAGCCAGCTGACCACAGAGCTGATCAGAGACCAGAACAGCTCCAATCATCTAAACTTAGGTTTCGCCGGATCTAAACAGCGCCATTGGGAAATTGGCAAAGCATTTTATCACACTGACCTTGGTGTGGTCAGATGCTTTGAGGGCAGAGGAGAGATTTAGGGTCTAATATACCCCATTTTTTTCAAAAAAGAGTACCTGTCACTAACTATTGCTATCATAGGGGATATTTACATTCCCTGAGATAACAATAAAAATGATTTAAAAAAATGAAAGGAACAGTTTAAAAATATAATAAAGTAAATTAAATAATTAAAAAAAAAAAGCACCCTTGTTCCCCCATGCTCACGCGAAAAGGCGAACGCAAGCGTCAGTCTGGTGTCATATGTAAACAGCAATTGCACCATGCATGTGAGGTATCACCGCAAAGTTCAGATCGAGGGCATTAATTTTAGCAGTAGACCTCCTCTGTAAATTTAAAATGGTAACCTGTAAAGGCTTTTAAAAATGTATCTAGTTGCACGTTTGTGCGCAATTTGTTTGGTATCCATGTACTCGGCATAAGATCATCTTTTTTTTTATTTCATCAAACATTTGGGCAATATAGTGTGTTTTAGTGCATTAAAATTAAAAAAAGTGTGTTTTTTCCAAAAAAATTGCGTTTGATAAATCGCTGCGCAAATACTATGTGAAAAAGAAAATTGTAACACCCACCATTTTAATCTGTAGGGCCTTTGCTTTAAAGAAATATATAATGTCTGGGGGTTCAAAGTAATTTTCTTGCAAAAAAAAATGTTTTTTCATGTAAACAAATAGTGTTAGAAAGGGCTTTGTTTTCAAGTGGTTAGAAGAGTGGGTAAAGTGTGACAAAAGCTTCTAAATGTTGTGCAAAAAAAGCCAAGACAGTTCAAACCCCCCCCCCCCCAACCCAAATGACCCCTTTTTGGAAAGTAGACACCCCAAGCTATTTGCTGATAGGCATGTTGAGTCCATGGAATATTTTATATTTTGTCACAAGTTTCGGGAAAATTACACTTTTTTTTTTGCATAAAGTTGTCACTAAATGATATATTGTTCAAACATGGCATGGTTATATGTGGAATTACACCCCAAAATACATTCTGCTGCTTCTCCTGTGTAGGGGGATATCACATATGTAGGACTTTTTGGGAGCCTAGCCGCGTTTAGAAAAAAAAACAAAAACCAAGCACCGCCTTCAGGCTTTCTAGGCGTAAAATTGTGATTTTACTCCTCACTACCTATCACAGTTACGGAGGCCCTGAAATGTCCAGATAGCACAAACCCCCCCCCCCCACATGATGCCATTTTGGAAAGTAGAAACCCCAAGGCATTTGCTAAGAGGCATGGTGAGTATTTTGTAGATCTCATTTTTTTTGAAAATGAAGAAAGAAAGAAAAAAAAATGTTTTTTTCTTTTTTAAATATTCAAAACTTTGTGACAAAAAAGCTAGATCTGCAAAATACTCAACATGCCTCTCAGCAGATAGCTTGGGGTGTCTACTTTCCAAAATGGGGTCATTTGGGAGGGGGTTGTGCTATCTGGGCATTTCATGGCCTCTGAAACTGTGATAGGCAGTGAGGAGTGAAATCAAAAATGTATGTCCTTAGAAAGCCTGAAGGCGGTGATTGGATTTCAGGGTCTTGTACGCGGTTAGACTGCCAAAAAGTTCTACACATGTGGTATCCCCATACTCATGAGAAGCAGCAGAATGTATTTTTGGGTGTAATTCCACATATAACCATGCCATGTTTGAACAATATATCATTTAGTGACAATGTTGTGTCAAAATTTTTTTTTTTAATTTTCCCGAAACTTGTGGCAAAATATAAAATATTCCATGGACTCAACATGCCTATCAGCAAATAGCTTGGGGTGTCTACTTTCCAAAATGGGGTCATTTGGGGGGGGTTGTGCTATCTTGGCATTTTATGGCCTTCAAAACTGTGATAGGAAGTAAGGAGTAAAATCAAAAATTTAGACCCTTATGCCGCATACACACGAGCGGACTTTACGGCGGACTTTGCCCGGCGGACTTTTCGTCGGACTTTGTTGGCTCCTTGCGCCGGACTTAAAAACGGACGGACTTGGCCACACATGCTCACTGCAAAAGTCCGCTGGTTTGGAACGCGGCGACGTATAGCACGTACGACGAGACTAGAAAAAGGAAGTTCAAGCCCCTCTACGGCACCCTTTGGGCTCCTTCTGCTAATCTCGTGTTTATCTCGTGTTAGTAGAAGTTTGGTTAGAGACGATTTGCGCTTTTCACACTTCAGCTTATTTCGTTCGTTTTCTGCGGTTCAGTTTGTGCTTGTGAGGTTTGTATCTGCTTTTCAGTGCGTGTTGGTCAGTTCGTAACCTGCCTTGCAGGCCGTTCTGGTCCGCTCGTTCCTGATTTTCAGGTCGTTCTTCATAGGCCTTGCTGTTCTTCAGTGCGTTTGTTATAAGTTTGTTTGAGCAGCCGACCATTTTGAAGCCATGTCGCGTGGACGTTCTCGTTCTCGAGTTTGTGCTGTGTGGGGACTTGGTGTTGGGGTTAATACTTTGACCCGAGTTCAGTCCATGAACATGGCGAGGAGGAGTTCATGGATGAAGAATTGGTTGCGCCAGCGTGACCAGTTCTCTCATATGCCTTTGCTCCGTGAGCTCCATGAGAATAATCCTGAGGATTTCAGGAATTTTCTCAGGATGACGGACCCCGTCTTTGAGCGTCTGCTGGCTATGCTGACCCCCTATATCAACAGGCAGGATACCTGCATGAGGCAAGCCATCAGTGCGGAGCAGAGGCTAGTTGCCACATTACGTTACTTGGCGACAGGGAGAAGTCTTCAGGACTTGAAGTTCTCAACAGGCATCTCCCCCCAGGCTCTGGGGATCATAATCCCAGAGATCTGTTCTGCTATTATTCAGGTCCTGCAGAAGGAATATATGAAGGTAAGTTTTATCCTTTAACATTACATGATATGAATAAAAATGATTTTTGATGTATTGTATAACTGTCCTCCTTACCTAATTGCCATGCTTTCAATATGCTGTGAATGTCCCCTTTATCTTCATGCATGCCTGTTTTAATCATTTATTGCCCTACATGCATATTTTCTTTAATTAACCTCCCCACCATGCAATCCTGGGTCCATTTATATCTCTAGCCTATAGTCCCTTGAACAATGTATATTGTCTGCTCCATTGTCTTGTTTGACCCTCCCCCACCCCTCAAATGTTTCAACCAGTCAGGTGTGTTTGTTAACCTAATTTGAACCCCTCCCCCACCCCACAAATGTTTCAACCAGTCAGGTGTGTTTGTTAACCTAATTAGAACCCCTCCCCCACCCCTCAAATGTTTCAACCAGTCAGGTGTGTTTGTTAACCTAATTAGAACCCCTCCCCCACCCCACAAATGTTTCAACCAGTCAGGTGTGTTTGTTAACCTAATTAGAACCCCTCCCCCACCCCTCAAATGTTTCAACCAGTCAGGTGTGTTTCGGGCCCTAATTAGAACCCCTCCCCCCACATTCAAATGTATCAATGGGCCATCAGAGGGGGTGATTAATCTTATAAGTGTGCCTTATGTTTTCCAACATTTCAATTACAAACACACATATTAATAATGTTTGACTGCTGTTGTTTACTAATGTTTTGGTGTAATCTGATATACAATTTATGTTTTAAAGTCCTTATCTTATTTTTTTTGCACTCCACAGTTTCCTTCAAGTACACAGGAATGGCAGACTGTGGCCTCCCAGTTCGCTGACCGTTGGGACTTCCCCAACTGTGTAGGGGCGATTGACGGGAAGCATGTCCGGATTGTGCCACCACCGCATTCGGGGTCTTATTTTTATAACTACAAGGGGTTCCATAGTGTAGTTTTGATGGCGGTGGTCTCGGCACATTTGGACTTTATGTTTGTGGATGTGGGGAAGAACGGCTGGATGTCTGATGGAGGAGTCTTTGCACAGACCGAGCTGTGCCATCGTCTCCAGACCGGTGGCCTGGAATTGCCACCTGATGACGAGAATGTGGATGGACTCCCCTCAGTTTTTATTGCTGATGAAGCATTTGCTCTCGGTGAGAACTTGATGAGGCCGTTCCCCCAAAGGACACTCACCCCTGAGAGGAGGGTATTTAATTATCGGCTGGCCAGAGCAAGAAGAGTTGTGGAGAATGCCTTTGGGATTCTGGCCAGCCGGTTCCGTTTATTCCTTTCTTCAATTAATTTGGCGGACTATAAACTAAACTACATCATCCTTGCTTGCTACATCTTGCATAAATTTTTAAGGAGACATTCAGCAACATATATATCCTCTGTTGGGCCTGAGGCCAGACTGGAACAGGATAGCACTTTGACAGGCCTAGAAATTGGCCGTATTGGCTTAGCCCCCCGAACCGCACGTCAAGTGCGTGACCGTTATGTCAATTATTTTAATGGTCGGGGGGCCATTGCTATTCAAGCAACAGCTGTAATTTTCTTCCAAAAATTAAAAATAAAAAATTTTTCTCTAAATATCTTGTTTTTATTGTTGTTTACATTTAGTTATGTCTGTCTCCTAGTGCACTTGTAGTAGTGTCAAGTGCATTTAGCTTTAGTTAATCAGGCCCACAAAAACAAACCACAAAATTTGACTTCAAGAATCAGCCACACACATTGTATTCCGTAAAATATTTACTTTGTGCACATTGAAAGGTGCATTTTTGATAATTTTTTTTTTTTTTCTTTTTTTTTTTAAATTATTTTACGTTGTGTAAATAATTTTTTTTTTTAATAAATTATTCAAGGCATATTTTCACAAATATATAGACCTTTCTATAAAAAGATTTACATACACAACAGTGTTTTTATAAACCAACAAAGAAAATAAAGAACTTACAAAGTTCAACATTTAGAGAACGGTGCATGTGATGTCACCCTTGGAAATTGTTCATTTTGAATATGCTCAAAATTGAGCTTTACAAAAGGGTCAAGTCAACATGTGCTATCTCCTATCATGGGTGAGCAATGTACGTGTTTTGTGTGTGCAATCCCTTTTTTGGTTCCTCTCACCACCAAAGAATTTTCAGGATGAAGGGGTTGCAAACACAAAACAAGTACATTGCTAACCCATGATGGAAGATAGCACATGATGACACACCGTGTGCATCAGAATGTAAATTTGGGTATACCCCAAAAATTAAAATAACAATTTTTGCACAAAAAAAAACTTTCCAAGGAAATGAAGAACATGATTGATTTTTTTAGGCCAAACGTGATTATATTCGGCCCAAAACATCAATCATGTTCTTCATTTCCTGTTGCATGGAGTCCAGGCGAAGTTGCATGCTGTGAGTTTGGTCACGCATTTTATCGATGTGGCCATTCCACAGCATTATCTGGCCAATCAGTCTTTGTGCACTGTCTGTGGTGAAGGGCTCTGCCGCTTGGCCTTCCACAACCAG
Organism: Lithobates clamitans; assembly: GCA_037952925.1. Classification (NCBI taxonomy): domain Eukaryota; kingdom Metazoa; phylum Chordata; class Amphibia; order Anura; family Ranidae; genus Lithobates; species Lithobates clamitans. Next base: position 107,553 of record JBBGZY010001117.1, read on the forward strand.
AAACTCACCAAAAATGAGTGAATAAAAACAAGGTTTACAATATGCACGCCAAAATACAGTAACTCAAGCTGGGGTGTCAGTCACTCACTTGGTGGGCTTGAAACCTAGCACACTTCCTCCACCTCTCCTTCCTCAAGGTCGTCGGGTGGGCGTGGTCTTGGGCTGGGGCTTGGGGTATCTTCTGCCTCAGGCTGGTGACTTGGGGGGGTCCTGAGATCCTTGGACTGTTGTCTGAGTCTTTTCTCCCCTATGAGAATTGAACAAAAGGTATAGTTAAAACACACTGATATTTTAGCGTTTAATAAATAAACGTAAACGTTGGTTATGAGTTGTGGCCAATTTTTCATCATAATAAATTTTGAAGACAGGATGAACATTCCCTCTGAACAACAATTATAAACAATGCTCATTTTCTGGCAAGTTTCACAGATGCAGACACCTCAATGATCTCCTATGTGTATAACCCCTCTAAAATTTATTTATGGTCACATAGTACACTATAGTGCTCGTGAGTCCAGATGTGGAAACAGCTGCTGTGTCCTGTCCCTACATTACACTGAATCATTTTTGAAGAAGCATTATATTTTAAAACACATCTACACCACATCAACTAATTGTGGGAATTTGACAAATTAGCAAGACATAAATGTATGTCCAACCCTGTCCCATCGTATTTGGCGAAAAAATAACGTCACTTTCTAAAGTATCATATATATTCTAAAGAACGGTCTTTACGAACGATGCTGACTAAAGTCCAAAAATAAGGATCAGCATGCAAGTTAAGGATCTCAATAGTAAAACACAAGTACTTACTTTTTTTAAGCAGCTTCTTTATTCGCCAATATTGTTCTGGCTCCCGACTTTTGATGTCAGACCACCGCTTCCTCAATTGTTCTTTCGAACGTTTTGTACCAAATTTTTCTTCAAGAGCGGTGACAACTGAGGACATTATTTTGTCCTTCCTCATATTCGGTCGTGTGTACAGTCCTTTTTTGCCATTGTAGTCCTCCCTTCTCAATATGGACACCATCTCCACCATCTCTTCAAAAGCCATGTTGGTGGCCTTACATCTCCTCCGGGATGTGGATGTTTGGGGCTCCGGGCTTTCCTCCGTGCTACTTCCACTGATTCTCTCCGCCATCTTTTGCTATCTACTCCCACTGCGCAACGAAGAGTGAAGGGGCGGGGCCAAATCGTACTTACGAACGTCAGGGGCGGGCGACGCAGGCGGAGCATGACACATGCGCAGTGTATATAAAGCTATTACGATGGCCTACGTATGTCCGTGCGGAAGTAGCGAGCGTCACAAACGAAGGTAAGATTAAAGTGTGTGTGTGTGTGTGTGTGTGTGTGTGTGTGTGTCCTAGATTACAACCAAAACTAATCCTGTGATTTGGGATTGACATTTAAGTTTGGATCTTGTGTCTTGTCTTGCAGAAAAAATGAATCCCTTTAAAGAGGAAGAATTTTTGTGCCAATTTATTGAGCTCTATGAGGACAAGAAAAACCTGTGGGAGGTCAAACACCCCCTATATTATAATAGGGATGTTAGGAAGGCAACACTGGGCACACTTTTAGAATTTGTGAAGACTTGACTCCCCCAGGCAGACCTCAAGTTTGTGGACAAGAAGATTGGTATCTTGCGAAACATGTATAAGCGGGAACACAAAAAAATCCAGGAGTTGCTCAGATCCGGGGCAGCAGCTGACCAAGTATATGTACCCAAGTTGTGGTACTACAACAAAATGCGATTCCTGGATGACCAGACCGAAGCCAGACAATCACTTTCCACCCTTCCCCCCCACCCTTCCCTTCAGCCTTCCTTCCACTCTTCCCTCCAGCCTTCCATCCACCTCCACCCCAGCTGAGGAGTCCCAGGATGAACTGGGCCTTTTCAGCATTGATGAAGTTGATGCGCCCAGCTTCAGCCAGGTATCCTTTTTTTTTTAAATTTGGGATTGTGTAAATGTTATTAATGATGTTAACGTGTTAATTTTGAAAGTGCTTCATAAAAAATAACTTCTGCACAAAGATTAATATGTAGACATATCACTTTTTGGAAAGATTTGAAACATGTTTCATTTCTAGGTCCGTCAAACTTTTGGGAAAAAAAGTCCGCTGGAGCCCACACATGATCGAATTATCCGACGGACTCCGGTCTGCCGTAAAATCCGCTCGTGTGTACGCGGCATAAGAAATCCTGAAGGCGGTGATTGGTTTTCGGGGTCCTGTACGCGGCTAGGCTCCCAAAAAGTCTCACACATGAGATATCCCCGTACTAAGGAGAAGCAGCAGAATGTATTTTGGGGTATAATTCCACGTATAACCATAACATGTGTGAACAATATATCATTTAGTGACAACTTTGTGTAATTTTTTTTTCTTTCATTCACTTGTGACAAAAAAATATTCAATGGGCTCAACATGCCTCTCAGCAATTTCCTTGGGGTGTCTACTTTCCAAAATGGGGTCATTGGGGGGGGTTGTACTGCCCTGCCATTTTAGCATCTCAAGAAATGAGATAGGCAGTCATAAACTAAAAGCTGCGTAAATTCCAGAAAATGTACCCTGGTTTATAGACGCTATAACTTTTGCGCAAACCAATAAATATATGCATATTGACATTTTTTATCAAAGACATGTGGCTGAATACATTTTGGTCTAAATGTAAAACTAAAAATATGTTTATTAAAAAAATTTTATAACAAAAAGTAATATTTTTGGTCTATTTCCGTTTATATCGCAAAAAATAAAAATCGCATAGGCAATCAAATACCATCAAAAGAAAGCTCTATTTGTGGGAAAATAGGACCCAAATTTCGTTTGGGTACAGCATTGCATGACCGCACAATTACCAGTTAAAACAGCGCAGTGTCAAATTGTAAAAAGTGCTCTGGTCGTTGAGCAGCCAAATCCTCCAGGGGTGAAGTGGTTAAAGGTACCCATACTGGTGTATTTATTGAGTCAAGGTAAAGAACAGTGGACCCAATAAACTAAGCAGCTCCTGCAGGAGTAGTACTATATTTGCAGTGGCATTTGTTATTTTGCAAGCAGAGATTTTTTTTCCCACTGATTTCACATCACTATGGTACACAGTAGCAAGGTGGAGATTTGCAAGAAAAATCACTAAGCACTGCAGCGACCAAGAAGATTAAGGCTGGGTTCACCGCATCCAATTCGCATTCAGGAGATTGACCGGCTCTCAATGGAGTGATTTGCACAGTCCTGTGCATCTTCTGGTCAGTTTCAGGTCCCAATTCAGCCAAGAATTCAGACCAAAATCAGGCCTGAAATGATGAACAGGGACGCACGAACCCCTGCGCTGTGAGTCGCTCCGAACGGCAGTGTGAACCCAGCCTTATACTTCTGAAAGTATAGTTTTTTCAATGGTCTTTAGCGGACTACTATTCTTGAATGAAGCCATGTTCCTGTGGCACAGGCAGTACAAAAGATAAACCAAGCACTCCCAATGTATAAACTGACTTATGCAGCCAGAGGCAGCTCCAAGAAATTTGATAAAGTATGGGCAGGATGGCTGAAGTATACGTCAGGAGATGGAGTGATAGAATAAGGGTAGGAATGAGACAGTAGGTCAGAGATGATTAGAAACACACTTTAGAAACAAACTTAGACACAAATAAAAAGGGCTTAGGATGTATATATGACTGTTCAGGGAAAAACACCTCTTGAAACGTTAAAATATTGTAATGGATTCATTTTATTGCACAGACATAGCAAACACAAATGATTACGCACATACAATGTATATATGCTATGCAGATTGAAAGTTAAGCTTATGACATGTATGTACTTATAATGAAGAAATGTGGATGTATATTATCTTTGAAAATCTAAATAAAATTTACTCTTTAAAAAAAAATAAGAATTCACTAATTTCTTTTCCACATCTAACTTTTGGGGATTTGTTTTGTTAGTTTTTTTTAATGACAGGATTACTTTAAGCTACATACCATACCTGAATGGTAGGTAGTCAATAATTAAGGAAAAAATAGGATAAATCATTTTACTGTTGAAAAAAAATGTAGCACATTTCTACTGCGTATTAGAATAGTAAGGGGCTTTGGTTTCCTGTGCATCTGAGATCTGAGACCACCATCTACATTGCTGTGATATACCCACATTATATACAACTGAAAGTGATTGTAAACGATCACCTTGTAAAACAATCTATTCCGTTTAAAATAGAAATTGTAAGCAAAACATTTTTGTATAGATATAAAAAAAACTTTATAAATACCTTTTTTCCCTATCTTATCAGTGATCATATTCCCTCTGTTCCCTCTGTTCTCAGCTGCATAAGAGCTTGGAGGAGGAGAAGCAGCAGCACACTGAGCTTCCCATGAATGGCTATGCAGTGGGGGCATGTCAGGACACGTCTGATCATTGGAGGAGAGCACAGCTAGATAACTTACCAGTGTGCTCTTCTGCTTAGTGTGGTCAGTTTTTAATAGGAATGCAAGGGGACTAGCAGGCACACCAGGGATTTCACATAAGGAAGCAATACAAAGAGAACAGGATACTTTCTCATACAAGTTCATGGTACAGAAGGCACATATCAGGAATATGAATAGTAGGAGTAACGAACGCTTTAAGCTGTTTTAATTTGTTTTTCTTAGTTATATGAATTATATTGGAAAAATCAAAAAATGCAAAACACAACCAACCAGAAAATGGGAAAAAGAAAATATGAATAAAAAATAAAAAAGTATGTGAAAGAATCTAACTAAAATCCTATGAATTAATCCCTTAAGTTAATAACAGAAGGACTCAGTCTGAGGACTGTCGCTCTGATGTCTGCACCTTTCAGCAGTGAAAGACAGCAATACTCCTTTGCTGGTTTAACATCGGGGCGTCTCTTGTAGATGTGAATCAGTGACCGGCTCTGGGTTGCATGCTTGTACATCTTTGTGTCCATGCGGACTCTTTCAGCCAACGTGGATTCCCCGCATTTGTTTTTACCATTTCCCCATGTCTTTTCAATGAACCCTACATAACAACGTGGATCCAGTGGGAAGGGGCTCGCTGAACCTGAGAGGGGGATCCTGGGACTCCAGTATTCCGGCCACAGGATTGATTCATGCCCTTCACCCCTGCAGGGGTTGGGCTTTCTGGTGAGTGAGGGCACAAGAGGGGGCCTGCCAGATACGGACACACTAACACTGAAACTCGTTGGGGATCACATACCTGTCTGATATACCTTCATTGGACAATTTAAATTGGACGTTTTTGGGTGCATCACATATTTATTCATATACCTGTTTGATTGCACATATTTATTAATTAATATCCTCATTTTTTGATTAATTCACCCTTTATATACATTTCTACACTTTCACATTTTTTATTTATTTTTTTATTATTCATTTCAGGAAGATCACAGATGTTTATTTGGCTCACTTACATGTATATTTTATGTATTGTTTATGATATTGGGCACGTGAGTGGGAATTTTAATGTTGTTACCACTTTTTATGTCACTTTTATCCATCCTGTACTATGTATGATTTTGCGTTTTTTCACTTATGGTAGTGACTTGCATATTCACACCTTCTGTTATTGACTTAAGGGATTAATTCATAGGATTTTAGTTAGATTCTTTCACATACTTTGGTGCACACCGCACATTTATTGTTTATTACTTTCATAATTTACATTTTATTTTTTATTCATATTTTCTTTTTCCCATTTTCTGGTGGGTTGTGTTTTGCGTTTTTTGATTTTTCCATTATCTGTGAACAGCGCCATTCCCCTATTAGAACATTTTGGTTTTGTGGATTTCACTTCGGTGTTTCCATTTTGCTTGGGGGGCTGTAGTTCCTTTGTTATTATTGATCCTAAGCGCGGAATATTTGATTTCTATATGAATTATATTGTCCCCATTGACTTTAGGGGCTTGTTTTTAATGTTGTTCCAATAAAATGTTGTACATTTAGATACTTTTTGTATGTCCATGTATGGTGCAAAGTTCTACCCCTCTCTTTTCCCCTCTGTAGGTGTTAATTTCAGTACTTTAGGGACTGATACCAATTTACAGTGGGGTTTAGGAACATAATACTCTTATAGATTAGTATAGTTGAAAAATTACTCTAAACTAAAGGAGATGGAGGTGTTGGCAGTATTGCCATGCAGGGTACATTAGCAGATAAAAGAAACACATAGAATAGATGACAATTAACGAGCATATTTATAAAACACATAAAGTAAATCTAAACCCTAACTTGATGACTTTATTGATTAACTTTATTTAGTGACCTTGATAGTTTGCTAAATCCCAATGTATAATAAATAATTGTCATTGGTTGTTTAAATAAAATACAGTTTTTACCTTTTTTATATCCTTTTTTGCATCTCAGTACTGCTAATCTCCCTTAGACCTTTTTAAGCACCTGCTCTCTACATGCCCTAACTTCAAAGTCTGCTGCATATAATTGCTGAGGTCCAATGTCATGTTAGTGACAATGAAGGGCCAAGCCTGCAAAATGTGTGTTAGCATGGCAACTTTTAGCTTTCAGTAGCACATAAATGACAAGGTGACAGGGCGCGAAAATTTAGGAGACAATTTTTATCCCACTGTAGGAAGGGTCTGAACAAAACCTTCATGGCAGGATCGTGAGGCACTATTTTAATGAAGGCCATGGTTTATGTAACTCTGTCTCAGAGGGATGCATATCAGATTGCCTTCTCTGGACAGTTGCATCCAAGGATTCTCTTAAAGTGGAACTAAACTTTCTTAATCAATGTTTTGAACCCTTATGCAGTTAGCATTAGTAAATGGATAGGAAGTATTATATTTGTATTATAGTTACCTGTGTAGTACCCTAATATTTGGTTAATCATAGATTCAGATGTATTTGAGTCTCTTCGGGTCCGGTGTGGATTTTAAGAGGAACCCCGCACCAAAATGTAAAAAAAAAAAACGCTGTGGAGTCCCCCAAAATCCACAAAATCCATGCAGATCCTTATCCGAGCATGCAGCCCGGCAGGCCAGAAAAGGGGGGGGGGGGAGCGAGTATTTTAGGGGGGGGTTTAATAAAGGAATTGTCAAAAACTGTTGTATTTTTATTCACTTTTGACAATTTTTTGGTGAATGAGTAGGGGTACCCCGCACCCCCACAACCACCAGGCCAGGGTTGTGACATCAATAACAGAGATCATTAATAGCCTACTAGATATTACAAATTAAATCACCAGTGCTGCACATAATTAAAAATGTGCAAACAAAGCTGAAAAATTAGATAAAAAAGGAAAAATTCCATATACAGATCAAATTCATCAATAAAGTTCAAGTGAATGTGCCAATAACAAATATATAAGACATAAAAATCAATAGTTCCCTACTGGATATTGCAACCAAAAGCACCAGTGCTGTAAAAAATCAACAGTCTTGATGTGAGGTGAGCTGTTAGCACACACGGAGTGATCACACCATCACTTAGGGATTTCTTCATATATGCACGTCTATCACCACTTTATTATCCTATGAAATTTATTTGGTTTACCTATTCGCCATATTTGCACATATTTTGATTTCTCACAGCACTGGTGAATTTGTTTGCAATAAACAGCATTGTCATCTCATTTGGATATTGCTACCGCATTAATGAACTTTATCTGCATGTGGAATTATCTTGCTTTGTTTGCACAATTTTTTATATTTGCAGCACTGGTGCTTTTGGTTACAATATCCAGCAGGGTACTATTGATTTTTATGTCTTATTTATTTGTTATTTGCACATTCAATTGAACTTCATTGATGAATTTGATCTGTATATATGGTATTTTTCCTTTTATCTATTTAGTCCGCTTTGTTTGCACATTTTTAATTATGTGCAGTATTGGTGTTTTTAGTTGTAATATCCAGTAGAGTATCAATGATCTCTGTTATTGATGTTTCTTACATAATTGGTTATTTGTACATTCATCCGAACCTCTTGCAGCACTGGGGTTTTGAATTAGTGCCTTTTTGTGTTATGTATTTTTACACTTTGTTTTATTGAATTAGGGATAGCGCCACACTTTTTATTTTTAGTAAGTGTGGGGAAACATTATAGTGTTGGCAACTGCCATTGGCTGTTTTTTGCCATATTAGTTGGTATTGATTAGCGCATAAGTAATCATATTCTCTTTATCCACTGCCCTACTGCCACCTTCCACTGCTCTACTGCCACCTTCCACTGCTCTACTGACACCGTCCACTGCTCTACTGCCGCTTTCCACTGCCCTATTGTCACCTTCCACTGCCCTACTGCCACCTTCCACTGCTCCACTGACACCTTCCACTGCTCTACTGACACCTTCCACAGCTTTACTGACTGACGCCATCCACTGCTTTACTGACACCATCCACTGCTCTACTGACACCTTACACTGCTTTACTGACTGACACCATTCACTGCTCTACTGACACCATCCACTACTCTATTGACACCTTCCACTGCTTTACTGACTGACACCATCCACTACTCTAATGACACTTTCCATTGCTCTACTGACACCATCCACTGCTCTACTGACACCGTTCACTGCTCTACTGACACCTTCCACTGCTTTACTGACTGACACCATCCACTGCTCTACTGACACCTTCCACTGCTCTACTGACACCTTCCACTGCTTTACTGACTGACACCATCCACTGCTCTACTGCCATATTCCACTGTTCTACTGCCACCTTCCACTGCTCTACTGTCTGGCACCATCCACTGCTCTACTGACACCATCCACTGCTCTACTGACACCATCCACTGCTCTACTGACACCAGCCACTGCTCTACTGACACCAGCCACTGCTCTACTGACACCAGCCAATTCTCTACTGACTGTCACCTTCCACCGCTCTACTGACTGACACCTTCCACTGCTCTACTGACTGACACCATCCACTGCTCTACTGACACCTTCCACTGCTCTACTGACTGACACCTTCCACTGCTCTAATGACGCCATCCACCGCTCTACTGACACCGTCCTCTGCTCTACTGACACCGTCCTCTGCTCTACTGACACCTTCCACTTCTTTACTGACTGACACCTTCCACTGCTCTACTGACACCAGCCACTGCTCTACTGACACCAGCCACTGCTTTACTGACTGACACCTTCCACTGCTCTACTGACACCAGCCACTGCTCTACTGACTGTCACCTTCCACCGCTCTACTGACTGACACCTTCCACTGCTCTACTGACTGACACCATCCACTGCTCTACTGACACCATCCACTGCTCTACTGACACCATCCACTGCTCTACTGACACCATCCACTGCTCTACTGACACCATCCACTGCTCTACTGACACCTTCCACTGCTCTACTGACTGACACCTTCCACTGCTCTAATGACGCCATCCACTGCTCCAATGACGCCATCCACTGCTCTACTGACACCGTCCTCTGCTCTACTGACACCTTCCACTGCTCTACTGACACCAGCCACTGCTCTACTGACACCAGCCACTGCTTTACTGACTGACACCTTCCACTGCTCTACTGACACCAGCCACTGCTCTACTGACTGACACCTTCCACCGCTCTACTGACTGACACCTTCCACTGCTCTACTGACTGACACCATCCACTGCTCTACTGACTGACACCATCCACTGCTCTACTGACACCATCCACTGCTCTACTGACACCATCCACTGCTCTACTGACACCTTCCACTGCTCTACTGACTGACACCTTCCACTGCTCTAATGACGCCATCCACTGCTCTACTGACACCGTCCTCTGCTCTACTGACACCTTCCACTGCTTTACTGACTGACACCATCCACTGCTCTACTGACACCATCCACTGCTCTACTGACACCGTCCACTGCTCTACTGACACCGTCCACTGCTCTACTCACACCATTCACTGCTGGTTACCACTTCTGCAGCAGTCGGGTCATTGGTTCAGGTCCCAACCATGGCACTACCTACCTAGAGTTTGCATGTTCTCCCTTGGCCTGTGTGGGTTAAATCCTAGTATTCTGGTTTTCTCCCACACTTTAGAGACATGCTGGTAAGTTAATTGGCTCCTCTATAAATTGGCCCTAGTATGTGTGTACTATATTACCAAAAGTATTGGAGTGCCTGCCTTTACACGCACATGCACTTTAATGGCATCCCAGTCTTAGTCTTTAGGGTTCAATATTGAGTTGGCCCACCCTTTGCAGCTATGACAGCTTCAACTCTTGTTGGAAGGCTGTCCACAAGGTTTAGGGGTGTGTTTATAAGAATGTTTGATCATTTTTTTCAGAAGCGCATTTGTCAGGTCAGGTACTGATGTTTGGCAAGAAGGCCAGGCTCGCAGTCTCCACTCTAATTTATCCCAAAGGTATTCTATCGGGCTGAAGTGAAGACTCTGTGCAGGCCAGTCAAGTTCATCCATTCCAAACTCGCTCATCCATGTCTTTATGGACCTTGTTTTGTACATTTTATAGTTTTGACTCTGATGCTCCACTGTCTCTGTAACTGTAACTGAGCTTCAAGTGAGTGCTCCACTATCTCTTAGCCCTAACACTGATATTTTAGGTGAATTCTTTGCAGATTAAAATAGCTTCTTCATGCACTTACTGTCCAAGAGGGCTAATCCTCTTTGAAATTAAAATAACATATTAAAACATATATGAGGTCTAAGTGACAGGGTTTAGATCTACTTTTAGGGTTTACTAATTTAGAGTATCTAGATGCAACATTTTGGACTGCAGATTTGGCTCCTTGCTCTGCATTTAGAGATTTCATTAGAAAAGACCTTTCTGAGGAAAGTTGGCTGAAAGTTCTTAATCAAGTAACTACTACCTTTACATGATTCAGCCATTAGTACATTTTGATCTTACAAATATCTGTTAATTCCTGGTGGAAAAAATACTAATGGCAAAAAAGTACCAAACAAAAATGAACTGAAAACTTTGAAAGTATAGTAAAACCTCAAAAAAAAGAGCTTTACATGTCAAGCACAAAGGAGACGACCAGCAGTTTAAAGTAAAACCTTTCAAAGCTACATGAAGCATTGTTCAAGTTCTTAGCAAAATTACAGCTTTTAAATGGTCTTGATCCTTTGTCATTTTAAATTTCTATAATCCTAGGTTTAGAGGGCTAATAACATTCTTACTTAAAATGAAATAATGAAATATACAACTTTATTTAAATTAGACATTACCTTTTATGTTTTCTCCTAAGAAAATTAGATGTGTTTGAAAGGTTTAGTACTTTAAAGAGTATATAATATTATGCATTCAAAGCTAAAGGGTTATTGCATACAGTACAGCTTAATGCAGAGCAGTAGCAGACTCTACTCCAGCTGTGTATAGGTGGTTAGATAGACCTTGTGACAGCATAAAATAGTACACTAGGTCAACATCATATGAAGTACTCTGATGTCATTACACTATGTACAAAACTATCAACTTATGAAACATTTTATGAACTCAATCATAACTGTAGGAAGTCTCATCATAAAGAAATTTGCTGCAGTTATTTCAGTTACTAATTTTCATGCAATGCTGTATTCCCCATCACTTTTTGTCCCAGTTACAGTGGTCACCAAGAAAAATAGAGAGTGTGAATTTCTAGAGAAAGGGCATGCACAGAAACAGAAACCAAACTGCGGTTTCACCAAGTTCCCACTCTGTCTAAAGTAAAAAGTTTTGGCTTTAGATATAGTTTGATATAGTTTGGGTATAATAACTCAAAATATGTGCTCACTGAAAATACTGTATACTTTCCTTTAGGTCAAAATGTCTACTCAACTTAAATTCAATATGAGTTTTACATATTATTTTGCAGCCAGATTAAGCAGGCTTTTGTATATACTCTGAGTCATGTTGCAGTCCAGTGGCGTCGCTAGGGGGGTACGGGGGTTCGGCCCACACCCGGGTGACGCCCACAGAGGGGTGACACAATCCAGAGGGCGGCATCTATGCAGGGGTCCTGGGTGTCGGAAGCAGGGCTTTTTTCATCCGGAACATGCCGGCACTGTGCTGTACTCCTTAGTCTCACTCTCACTTCTACTGCGGCTGCCTCCTGTCACTAATACAGAAGCCCTCTGCTTGGAGTGACAGTCTGAACAGGCAACTCTCTGGGCAGCGTGGCTGCACACTGAATCCTCCCCTGTCCACCACCCAGGTACATAAGGGGGAGAGAGGTTGGGGAGGGTGGCCATTGATATGATCACTCATTGAGTGCTGGTGTCTGTCGGGGCCCAAGTCTATACTGATAGAGGGATCTGTACTTAAGGGGTCTATACTGATGGAGGGGGTCTGTACTGAGGAAGGGGGGTCTATGTTGATGGAGGGGGGTCTATACTGATGTAGGGGTCTGTACTGAGGGAGTGGGATCTATATTAAGGGAGGGAGTATACACTGAGGGAGGTGGTCTGTACTGAGGGAGGGGGTCTATACTGAGGGGGATTTTACTTGGTGTAGGGGGGTCTATACTTAGTGGAGAGGGGTCTATACTTAGTGGAGGGGGGTCTGTACTGAGGGAGCAGGGTCTGTACTGACTTGGGACTAAAGTTGATGGAGGAAAGTCTGTACTGATGGAGAGGGTCTGCACCAAGGGAGGTGGGGTCTGTACTGACAGGGAACTAGTTGGTGGAGGGGGGTGACACCATGTTGCAACAACCCTAGTGACGCCACTGTTGCAGTCATGCAGTCAGTTATGTGGTGTAATATCTTTCTGTGGCATGTGGTGGGGTAAAGCAAAATTACTTTAGAGAAGCCAGTGGCTCTTAAGTGTGACCTGACCTAAATTACCTTCAAGTCTAGTTTACCTTTATGTATTTGCTCTGTAATCTGGCAAATTCAATTCTGTAATCTTGTTTATGACTGTCAGCTAGTTGCGAACAGTCAAACGGGTCATTTTCATTGATAGTCCAAGCACAATATTCCCCACGCACACGTTCAAGAAACTGGCTGTTCAGTAGAGCTGGGTGCTGTAATGACTATAGGCTGGAAACCGTAGATGACCAAAATGAAAAAATGTCATTAGCACACCAAGGATTCCTCCAAAGGGTCCAAAGCTTTATTTTCATGGTCACACGAAAAACATAAAGCAATGTTTCGAAGTCACAAAGTGCCCCTTCCTCAGGCAAGTGACAAAGTGCAGTGAAACCCAACAAGTATTTAACAGACAACCCACCAATCAGCGCAAACCATTTTGGCCCAGTCCCGCCCCCTGGCATCATAATGATGTCATAAGCCCACCATTATGCCCAATAAACTCAACAGCGCCATAATAATTAATTGAGAACTACAAGCCGACAACTGTAAAGGAAGCTGTGTGAATGAATGACACATTGATTTAAAAAAGTGACAACTAGTAAGGGAAACTTCCCCCATACTGTTAGCACAAGGGGGGGGTCGAGCAGCGTCTGCACTTTGGGAACATATTACATGTTCCACCCTAAACTTATTCTTTATTGGCCCTGTAAACTATTTTTCATGAATGATTTCTTACTGTGTTTTTCTGCCTCCTTGTAACATCTTCCATGAGCTCCATAGGTGTGCACAGCCTATTGCATTAGGACGTGCACCCTAAAGCTTAAGAACACATGTGTGTGTGTGTGTCTACATATACTGTATATGGTGTCGGCACAGAGATTAATCTCCCTGCTGGCACAGAGAAAGACAGGTGCATAAGCACTTCTCTTATGGCAGAGCCGGTAAGATGGAGATATTTCCCATCTTCCTGCTGGCACACAGAGTGATAATCCTAATGTGCATGGGGTGATTAGGGTGTGCCCAGGCACATCCGGCACATCTTGCACATGCTTATGATGAGCTCCCAAGCCTCCTCTTTCCACCCCCAGTTCTGTTTGTTTGTAACAAGTAGTGCACATTAGAGGCAGTCAGATCACAACAGCAAAAAAAAGGAATTTGGAGATTTGGAAAAGGCTGAGTTAAGAATACGTACTTGAAAATGTAACACTGTGCACTGTTATTGTAATGCAGATTTGTAATTGACCACAAGATGGCAGTGTTTAGCAGCCCTGCTCATCATAGTCCCAATACAGAATTACAGAGACTGCTGGGATTTGTATGCTGGAAGTAGAATTTTTTCCCCACAGTGAAGCTGAGACTAAACTACAAAGTCCAGAAACAATCACCAGGGGGTGTGAGCATATACTGTATAAGCAAAAGTCCGGTAGCACAGAGGGGAGTTGAAGAGAGGATTTGTTGCTGGAAGGAAGTGTGTGCAAGAACTGTTTGGAGTTACATAGGTCTGGATCAAACCAGGTTAGGCCAGGAAGCTGCAATCGCCAATGAAGAGCCGGGCATTCTGAGTAAGGCAGATTGGTGAAGATCTGTTCACTGCAGGATCAGGCGTTCATCATCATTAATGCAGCCACATCTTCAAGAAACAAGGGGGCCCCCCAGCCAGATGCTCATCACTGCACTCTTCATTGTACAGACCGGATGAGAGGGCTCCCAACTCACTTGACATTAACCTTGTGGCAACTGTGTTTGCTGTTCAAGTTGTTTCAAATTCAGGGACATTCCCCAGGACAGGCCTTTGCAAGTGCCACAGTTGCTATGGCCCATCTATTGCTGCAGTCTACCCTTCTTAATTGTTGCCACGTATACTGCCTGTGGGTTACCTGACTGAGTTAACCCCTTTATTACCTGCTAGGAAAAACTCTGTATTTCAAAAACATAATAGAAAACGCACTGGCAGGTGCAAAATCAAGCCGCTGGCAAGAAGCAGTCAGATGACAAACTGTGTAGCAAAGGAAATAAAAAACTTGGCGTGCTAGCTGTGATAATGTGCAAACAGAATAATTACTCAATTAATGTGAAATCTAAAAAAAGGGGTCATAAAATCCACTTTGCATATGTGCAAAAAATAATGACAGTCCCAACTGAATGCCAAATCACCACTGTGCTGTTACAAATATCGTGTTGAATCAAATCTTGTGATCACCATGTGCACCATCACCACCATAAGAAATGGACTTACCAGAACAGATAGACCCTATTACAAAGGTAAATCAGCCTGTAAATTATAGTCTCATCATGAAGGGGTTCAACCCACGCTGCTTGGCTGGAATTGTGCAATGTCTCCCATTCTCCAGTGTATGTTAAAATCAATGGCAACTATATATTTTAGAAGATCCACCACATTATAACACTTTTATTATAACTCACTATGACTACACTTCAGGTGTATTGAGTTTTCTAATATTCTGCTGAGTGCTGCAATTTTTCTTTGTTACTATTAAATAACTTAGCGCGCTAACTGTGATAATGTGCAAACAGAATAATCACTCAACTAATGTGAAATCCCAAAAAAGGGGTCATGAAGTCTACTTTGCATATGTGCAAAAAATAATGACAGTCCCAATTGAATGCCAAATCACCAAATATTGTGTTCACTATGTGGACCACCACCATTGTAAGAAATGGACTTACCGAAACAGAAAGACAGAGTCAAATCAGCCTGTAAAGCCTGTCTCCCACTCTCCAGTGTATGTTAAAATCAATGGCAAGCATATATTTCACAAGATCCACCATAAAATGAAAACTTTTAATGTAATCCAAAGTGCATAACAGTAAATCAATGTTTATGTATAAAAAACATTCACGGGCAATGTTGCAAATACTCCAAACAATTACCAATCCAGACAGACGTGGCGACATCACATGTGTTAGCTTCGCCTTATGCTTTCGTCATAAACCCTTTACACTTTATCGGCATAAACCCTATAAACACCCTTTACTTTGACAATCCTGATCTGCATATTTGTTCTGAGTGAGTGACTCTAGGACCCGTTTTACAGTGACAGCGTGAAAGTGCCGCTTGTTTTAACGGCGCTTTTTCGCCTGCTAGCAGGGTGGTTTTAACCCCAAAAAAGGGGTTAAACACTTTTACGGCGCTTTGGAAGCACTGCCCATTCATTGTAATGGGCAGGGCGTTTTGGGAGCGCTAAATTCAGCACTCCCAACACGCCCCAAAGATGCTGCTTGCAGGACTTTTGGTAACGTCCCACAAGTGCACCACCCCAGTGTGAAAAGTCACACTGCAGTGAATGGGATGCGGCTTTCAGGCGCTTAGCAGGGTCTATTTCCAGTGCTAAAGCACCTGAAAACAGCCCCAGTATGAAAGGGGTCAAAAGTATCAAATCAGAGTGTTAAAGTGGTTGTAAACCTCAGTCATGGAATCTGAGCAAACCACATATATCTGTAGTGTTTACTTATCTCTCTCCAAAGCTCCAAATTGTTATTTCTCTCTGGTGCTTCGTTCCTCTGTTATCACCATGAGTCATTTCTGACAAGTTTTCCCGACACATAAACACAGTTCTTCTGCTGTGTGGAGGGGGGTGTGTACCTTTCCTCCAATCAGCTTTTGCACACTGTTACTGCAGCCTCTCCGCCCTCCTCTGTGCTCCTGACAGATGAGGAAAGGTTTTAACACTTTTCTGCTCATTTGAAGAGGTGTAGGTAAAAGAAGACTTCAGATAAACAAGTAAAACCTATGTAAGAGGATTTGTTTCATCTCTGTGTATCATCTGTTTACTTCACTGGGTACATGTGAGGGTTTACAACCACTTTAACATAACAGTCAGGCAGCTAGGACTTTATTCATTTCTCTAGTGACTGGTGTCCACTTAAGGACCACCCACCGCATATATACTGCGGCAGAGAGGCAGAGCGGCACTATTGGGTGAAATGAAGTACCTGTACGTCGTTTCATGCACAAGATACTGTGGCCGAGTGCACACCCACTGCACAGAGGGTCAGAACGGAGATCTGCCAATGTAAACAAAACAGATGCCCGTTCTGACATGAGAGTACAGTGTGATCTCTCTGTACTCCCAGTCAGTTCACTCCTCCCACCAGTTAGAAACACCTCCTAGGACACACTTAACCCCTTGATCGCCCCCAAGTGTTAACCTCTTCCCTGCCAGTGTCATTTATACAGTGATCAGTGGATATTTTTAGCTTGTATCACTGTAATAATGTTACTGGTCCCAAAAAAGTATCTGATCTGTCAATGTTGCAGTCCCGCTAAAAATTGCTGATCACCGCCATTACTAGCAAAAATATAATAATAATGCCATAAATATATTGGCCTAAACTGATGAATAAATTAGTTTTTGTACGTTTTTTTTTGTTAAATTGTCAAATACCACCAAAAGAAAGCTCTATTTGTGGGGGGGGGGGAGACATCAATTTTATTTGGGTACAGCATTGCACGCCTGCGCAATTGTCAATTAAAGTAATGCAGTGCTGTATTGCAAAAAATGGCCTGGTCATGAAGGGGAAAAAACCTTCCGGTCCTTAACCACTTACGGATCACCCGTCGCAGTTTTACGGCCTCTGTTTTACACCCGCTGTTTGAAGGAGGATATCGTTGTTATGGCAGCAGCTAGTTGCCATAACCCCCAGTATCCTCTTCTTCAGCGGGTGGTCTGCTAAAAGATGAAAGTTGTCTCTCCTGCGGATGCACCGCTAGATCACTTTTATCGGTGGCGGGAGAGGGGGCCCCCCTCCCGCCACGATCCGTGCCCTCCACCGCTTACCGGCAGCAGCGGAGGCGATCGCGTCCTGTCTCCTGTCAGGTTCGGAAACGAGTGAGGGGAAGATGGCCCCCCCCCACCCGTCTCCGTACAATTGCTGGGTGGAAGCGATGTCAAAACGTCACTTTCGCCCACAGCTCCTCAAGGGCCATTTTATTTAAAACATTTTTTTAAATTACACATTTTTCCTTTCTTTTTTATTGCATTTTAGTCTAAATATGAGATCTGAGGTCTTTTTGACCCCAGATCTCATATTTAAGAGGTCCTGTCATGCTTTTTTCTATTACAAGGGATGTTTACATTTCTTGTAATAGGAATAAAAGTGACATTTTTTTTAAAAAAAACAGTGTAAAAATAAAAAATATAAAGGTAAAATAAATAATAATAGTTAAAAAAAAAATTTTTTAAACGTGCCCCGTCCCGACGAGCTTGCGTGCAGAAGCGAACGCATACGTGAGTAGCGCCTGCATATGAAAATGGTGTTCAAACCACACATGTGAGGTATCGCTGTGATCGGTAGAGTGAGAGCAATAATTCTAGCTCTAGACCTCCTCTGTAACCTAAAACATGCAACCTGTAGAATCTTTTAAATGTTGCCTATGTAGATTTTTAAGGGTAAAAGTTTGTCGCCGTTCCACGAGCAGGCACAAATTTGAGGCGTGACATGTTGAGTATCAATTTACTCGGCGTAATATTATCTTTCACAATACAAAAAAAAAATTGGGCTAACTTTACTGCTGTCTTTTTTTTTTAGTCAAAAAAGTGAATTTTTTCCAAAAAAAGTTCGCTTGTAAGACCGCTGCGCAAATATGGTGTGAAAAAAGTATTGCAATGACCGCCATTTTAATCTCTAGGGTGTTAGAAAAAAAATATATAATGTTTGGGGGTTCTAAGTAATTTTCTCGCAAAAAAAAACAGTTTTAAACAAGTAAACACCAAAATCTCAAAACGAGGCTGGTCCTTAAGTGGTTGAGTGGTTAATATGAAATGCGGTAGGTGGACCGCTGTATGAACTCAGGTTCTTGAGCCTTAAAGTTTAATTCAAATCAAAACCATCCTCTCAAAAAAATTAACTACAGTAGGTGAACTTACTCTTCAAAGGGATAGTGGCCGATGGAATTAAAGGGATCTCAGCACAATATATTGACTTGGACCACCTATGAACACATTCTCATGCTCCCACAAATACCTCACAGAGAACATAAAACACACAAGTGTAAAAATAACAGATTTGTTTTTTTTTTTCCTTAAATTGTAAATAACAATAATACCATAACATGACAGCGTAAGGAAATTATTTTTGGCCTAGCAGTAGGACAAGTCATTTAATGCATACAAATATGTCCTGATTTTCGAACAAGATTGCTCTCAATTACCTGCCAAATAACTGGTTATTAATGTGTCATGCAAACAACTCTGCAGGCCAGATAAAACAGGAAGAATTGAATAGGAGCTGTGTAAGCAGAACAGCATGCATGATGACTTGTTGCAGGATTATGATCATTCTAAATCATTCAAACACTCTAATTCTAAGCACTCACATTCTCTGTGTTACACTAAAGAATAGAGCAGGTGGGCTGAAACAAATTCATGTTTTTAAAACAGAAAAAATACAATGTTACCAGGAGGATTTAATTTGACACCAACATTTATTGTTAAGAGAGAACAATCATTCCCTTTATAAGGATTTTTGGAAAACACATTTTTTTCTTATTATTACAATGCTCACTAAAACGATGAATGAAACTTGATGATTTGGAAAAACTGGAGGACAGGAGTGTTGAAATTTCATATAACAACCAGCAGTTTACTTTAAGAGCCAGTTCACACCAGAATGCGGTGCAGAAAAGACACATTCTGTGCGCATTTCCCACACCAAGTTCAAAATGCGCTGCTTTGCTTGCAATCTGCTGCAGGTGCCAATACATTGTTAACAGCACCCCAAAAATGGATGGCAAACATAGTGCATTTCTGGGCACCACATTGCATAGCACTGCAGTACCATGCAACTTTCTGCATCGTGTTTTTCAAAAGTAGCACATGCACTACTTTTTGTGCGGTCAGGTGCAATTTGAAGCCTGTTCAAATGAATGGGGTGCTAAGTTGCACTGCAGGGCAATACAAAAAGAACATGGACCGCGTTCCTGTGCAATTCTTGTGTTAACTGGCCTTTCAGCTAAACTCTGGGCAAAAAAATTAAACCCCCCTGGTCATCTGATTTTTTTTTGTGTGTTTAATCCTGTACAGTAGCAATATACTCCCCTAAGTCTATTGTCTGGGTTCCTTGCTAGAGCCGAGAGTGGGGGAGCAGTAATCCATAGATGCAGATATTATAGTGCCCACTATTCTTCTGCTGGCATTGTCACTGAAAACTTCTCTCTTGGATCCTGAGAGTACCCTTCCACCTGGGCACAAGGATGTGTCCACGTCATGCATACAGCGATGTGGACATCCAAAGGAGGACCTTAGTTCTTGTACACAGAAGTAGATAAAAGACTTGGGGCTGGAATGTCACATAACTGTGGATTTAGGTGAGTAAAAGTAGCATTTGGGTAGATTTTTTTTCTTCCTCTAGCAGCTTCCTTTGGCAGTTATTAGCCCTATTAGTCAAATTAGTCTATTTAGCCCTATTAGTCTATTTAAAGCCACATTTTCTATTTTTTTTTATAGTTTTGGATATAGTAGGGAAGGCATGGAACTCCTGTCTAGTTTTTCAATTTGTGTTCTATTGGGTAGCATTCTCTTCACTTCCTGTCCTGAAAACACAACAGGAAATGAAAGAGAATCTCTCTAAAGTTAAGTGAAATCCCATATTAGACAGCTGCCAAATAAGCGTCCCTATTAGGAAATTTTCCTTTTATTCCTGTGTTGTTACAAATGTAAAAGCGTGGATTTTCCATTACTTTCTGTTACAGCGCCAATGGTTGCCAGGACTTGTTAGAAAGGGTGAAGCTTCCCAGATGCAACATACAGTGCAATTAAAATCAGGGGTTTTATCCCATACACTATGCAAAAGTAAAAATTATTCAAAATGTTTTTAATCTTTTCCGTTGGTATGCATCATTAAAGAAGATGTAAGTAGTGTATTATTAAGTCAACATGCATTATAACAGTGAAGCGCTGAAACGGCATGATGATCCAATGATCCCCAATGTTGCCTTGGCAACCGAGGCGCTGGCTTAAGTATAAATGTTCAGCAAGTCCGTCACATGGCTACCCTTGAAAAAGTCACGTGACATGTGACGCAACGCGTCGGTAGGAGCCTAGTGACATCATCTATGGTGCCTATGCATACTAGATGCGGAGTGAGGAGGCACCCGATACAAACACCTGATCGTTCTATAAGCGCTGGTTGTTTTCAGCAAATATGAGTGCAATCGCTTATCCTTTGAAGAATTGATTAGAAATAGCATTGCGCAATGATGTACCTCTCTTTTGGCTGACATTAGGACCGCTGTGAACAGGCTATTTACCCTGAGGTGGCTTCCTTTGATTATTGATCTTGCACAGAGGAATTTATTTAATCACTAACTTTTTTAGTTTATTTATTTGAATATCATTTTGTCACAGTGGATTGTGGCACTGTAAATGCGTATAAGTATAATTCATTTTTGCACTACTACCACTGCATTCTGTCTACAGTGGATTGTGGCACTGTAAATGTGTATAAGTATATATAATTTCTGCACTATTACCACTGCATTGAAAATAGGGGGTTGAATTTAACACACTGTTGTATATATTAGAAAGTTGTGAAGAGTCTGCGGCAGAATTTTGCTCCAAGGAGCAAATAAGGAAACGCTGGTCTGACCTGAAATTGAGGGAGCCGGATCAGTATAGAAGAATAAAGAGAGTGCTTCTAAAAAGTAAGTACTTGCCGTGTGTTCCTATCATTATTATTATTACTTGCATGCTGCGCTATGTGCTTTTCTTTACTGTTGTACATTTTAAAATGGCGGATTTCATGTTTGTGGGCACGGTAATTGGTCATAGGAAACATTGTTCGCTCATTAAATACGATGTTTTGGGCAGATACAGGTTAAATACATTTGGTCATGCCTATTTGTATAAAATTAAGTTTTGTACATTGCTGTATAGATGTGTTTGTACCTAGAATGAAATGCAAGCTTGATTTAGTGTAATGTAAGGAGAGGACACTCAGCAGCTGTTTACACATCTGGACTCTGGAGCACTAGTGTGGAACACAAGAACAAACTTTTTAAGGTGTCCCACACAGGTGCTCCAGTGGATACTTGGAGTGTCTCCATGTATGAAAATTGTCACAAAAGGGTAAGTATTCCAGCTTTGGTAAGGTAAAAAATCATGTCTTCACCTTGGAACTGTGCCCAAAACAGAAAATTGTACCCCACTTCCCAGCAATGTTTCATATTCATATTTCTGGACTCAAATATATGTGTGCTAAATATACCTTTTGTTTCATTCTCATAGGGGAAAAAAGACTCGGAGGACACCACTCAGAGGACACCAGGGACCCCCCACATCACCAAGAAGGGGAAATCAGCCCAAGACCCCCCGAGGATATGGAGGAAGGAGAGGTGGAGGAAGTGGGCGAGATTGGCACCCAAACAGATGAGTGTCTGACACCCCAGCTTCAGGTAATCTATGTATGCCTGCATATTTATAATACATGTTTTTTAACCAATTTTTAGGTGATGTACTGGTTGTAGAAGAGCAAGCTGAACCTTTCACAAGTGACAGCGCCCAAAGACATCATGCTGTGGAATGGCGAAATAGACATTAAGGAAGGAAAGGAAGGAAGGAAGAAGGAAGGAAGAAACTAGGAAGAAACTGAATGTTATGGAACAACAAATGAAGAACATGATCGATGTGTTGGGGAGAATATAAATTGCTTTCAAATCCAATCCATTTACCCATTTGTTGGACTGAACCCAATTTTTGTTTGTACATTTTAAAAGCCAAATTTTGAAGATGCACACGGTGTGTCAACATGTGCTATCTGCCATCAGGGGATCTCAATGTAAGTGTTTTGTGGGTGCAACCCGTTCCTCGTAATTCTAGTAGGTGGGAGGAAGGGGTTGCACCCCCATAATACGTCCATTGATCCCCCATGACGGGAGATAGCACATGTTGACATTAGGCGTGGGATCAGGAGGGAAATACCCATTTGGACTCCCAATTTGTGTGCATCTTCAAAATTTGGCTTTTACAGGGGTGACATCACCCCATCTGATGAAGGCAATCTCAAGACATTTTTGACACTATAATGTCTGATATTGCCTTCAGTTTTTATACATTGAACTTTGTAAGTTCCAGAGTTGTGTATGTTATGTTTTAAAACATGCCTGTTTCTAAAAAAAAAAAAAAAAAAATTGATAAAAAAAAAAAAAAAAAAAATTTCTAAAAAATTTTCTAACGCTCATGTGAATGTGCACAGAGTAAACTTTTTGAGAGTTAACAATGTGTGGCTTCTTCTTTCAATTCTCTATACCAGTTCTGTAAGTAATTTTGTGTTTATAGTGACAATGGGGCTTATTTACTAAAGGAAAATCCACTTGGCACTACAAGCGCACTAGGAGAACCTAGGAGACAGCCAAAAAGAAACAAAAGCAATAAAGAAATTTCAAGATTTTATCAGATCTTTTTTATTATTAAAAATTAGACGTTGTCTGGCCCCCTTACCCGTAAAATAATTAACATATTTCTCCCGAAATTCATGGGCGATTTGGGGTGCCAAGCCAGGACGGCCAGTATCCAGGCCCGTAAGAGGATTGGATGTAAATCCGGCCTCAGGCCCAACTGAAGCAAAATAATTGTGTGAATTTTTACGTAAAAAGTTGTGCAATATGCAGCAGCATAAGATTATGTGGTTGAGTTTATACTCCGCCATGTGCTGGCCATTATCCCAAAGGCATTCTCCATGACTGTTCTGGCTCTGGCCAGCCAGCAGCTAAAAACCCTCCTCTCTGGGGTGAGGGTCCTCTGGGGGAATGGCCTCATCAGGTGCTCGCCCAGACCGAACGCTTCATCAGCAAGAAAGCCGAACGGGAGTCCATCAACGTTGTCCGCATCAGGTGGCAATCCCAGGCCACCACTCTGGAGTCATTGGTAAAACTCTGTCTGGGCGAAGACTCCTCCATCCTCCATCCGGCCATTCTTCCCCACGTCCACATACATAAATTTATATTGTGCCGACACCACCGTCATTAACACGATACTATGAAACCCTTTATAGTTAAAATAGTATGACCCCGAATGCGGTGGTGACACGATGTGGACGTGCTTCCCATCTATAGCCCCTCCACAGTTGGGAAAGTCCCAACGGTTGGAAAAATGGGAGGCCACAGTCTGCCATTCCTGTGACATTATAGGAAACTGTGGAGTCAAAACATAAAAAATAAGATTAGTACTTTAGCACATAACATTGCAAGCAGATTAGACAAAACATTCAGCCAACATCAGTATAACATTTATTTTAAGGAGTATTTAAAGACAAAAATATAAGGGCCACTTATCAGATTAATCCCCCCCTCTGATGGCCCATTGTAAAAATTTTAGGGGGGAGGTAGGGCTTAAGATGAGTTTGGGCCCCACAAAAAAAGCCTCTGGCACTCTGCCTGAATTTAAGGACAACAATAACATTTGTACGGATTTTAGGTGGTGTTTGGGGTAAAGCACTACTTTAATATAGTCCTTCTGCAGGACCTGAATAATAGCAGAACAGGTCTCTGGGATAATGATCCCCAGAGCCTGGGGGGAGATACCTGTGGAGAACTTGAGGTCCTGCAGGCTTCTCTCAGTCGCCAAGTACCACAACATGGTGACTAGCCTCTGCTCCTGAGTGATGGCTTGCTGCATGCAGGTATCCTGCCTGCTAATATAAGGGGTCAGCAAAGCCAACAGACGGTGAAAAATGGGGTCTGTCATCTTGAGAAAGTTCCTGAAATCATCAAGATTATTCTCCTGGATCTCACGAAGCAAAGGCATATGAGAGAATTGGTCACACTGGAGTAACCAATTCTTGGTCCATGAACTCCTCCCCACCCTGTTCATGGACTGGGCTTGGGTCAAAGAATGAACCCCAACACCAAGCCTCCACACAGCACGAACTCTACGACGAGTACGTACACACAACATGGCTTCAAAATGGTCAGCTGGTCAGAACGCATTTAAGAACAGCAAGGCCTGTGAAGAGCGAGCTAAAAATCAGAAACGAGCGGACAAGAACACACTGTTAAAACAGATACGAACTGTCTACATGCACTGAAAAGCAGATACAAACCCACAAGCACAAACTGAAGAGCAGTAAAGGACTGAAAAGCACGAAAGCTGAAAAGCGTGAATCGTCTCTCACCAAACTTCTACTAACACGAGATAAACACGAGATTAGCAGAAGGAGCCCAAAGGGTGGCGTGATTGCTATTGCACTTACTTTTTCTAGTCCCGTCGTACGTGCTGTACGTCACCGCGTTCTGGACGGTCGGACTTTGGTCGGACTTTGGTTTGACCGTGTGTAGGCAAGACCGCTTGAGCAGAATTCCGTCGGAGTTCCGTCTGAGAAATCTTCGGAGTTTATTCCAACGGCAAAACCTCTTAAGGAGAGAGGCAGAGTAGGACGGCATGGCTAGGGTGATGCAGACGGATGGCTGAAGAAACATTTCGTAGATGGTCTGCTATCCAACATAGCCAAAAATTATTTTAAAAAAAGCAACCTCAATTTTAAGTTGCACGAGGGGCTTGTAGTGGCCATAAAACGTCAGGAGCAAGACATACAGCTCAGATGCACCATTGGCCATCATACATGGAAAATCGATAGACCCACCTGCACCCAACCAGATGGCTCCATGAAAAGTGATCATCCAGAAACAGACAGCAGGACAGGTTAAGCTCCAGATTTATTTGTGTTAACGCAAAGGCCCCTTGCAAACACCACATCAGAGGGAGCCAAGGAGGGCAAAGTCCCCTCCTCTATGTTTGGACTGTCAAGTTGGGCCATCTCCAGAGAGTGACTGCCAGACCATACTTAGCGAAAGTCAATAAATTAGAATGCCCTGTTGCCAGGATTTACAGTAAGCAGTGGGAAGACAAAGTGAAACACCTACCCTTTCAAGAACTGAAGCTGTGGATGAAGAAGCTGAAAGTTGTATTAAACCCAAAAGCAAACATTTAGTATATTGCAGTTCAGAGTCTTACATGTGATGGCTGCATACGTTTTTTGTTTTTTAGGCTCTCTTTCGTCTACTTACATCTGGTGATCCAGCCAGTAAATCTGTTGTTTTTAAAAAGAGCAAGCTCTCTTGTAGCTGTATTAGTTTTAGGAAAGAGACAGACCATTTATTAGGGGTGCTTACAATGAACAGCTTTTATTTATTTATGTAAAATTTGTATCCTAAAAGTGAAAATACTGTTGCTGTAACTGCTTATAAAGTAATAGCTGGAGTTTGGCTATAATTTGTTAGTGTATTTAAATCTGCTAGTAGTCTAACACTACCCTTCCCCCAGACTGATAATGCTTCTGTCCAAATATGTCCCCTATGCTCCTCCATCCAGAGTGGGGGCACTCTAATACAGGAGGTGTGTTACTGGCCAGATAACCAGAAGAAAACAGAGGGAGAAAAGCCAAAGGAAACAAATTCAGCTACCAAATCTAATGATTGGTAGGCTGCAAGATATTACATTTTTTGGATTTGAGTTTAAATCCATTTGAACAAATAGAAATCCCTAGCTTGGCAGGAAGAAGCCCTAAGAGTAGGCCTCAGGTGAACCTCATCACTGAATGAGTATAACTGGGTAGAGTCGTAAAGCAAGGTGACCAGATTTTTAAAATGAAATCCGGGGACATTATTTCTAACATATCGTCCATAAATAAAGATTAAAAAAAAAAAAAAAAGATACTGCTATTTTTTGAGATATGACTGCCAAATGTTATGAAGATAAGACAGAGAAAAAACAGAGTTCAGAGTTCAGGAGTGCGTTACATAAAGAATGGAGGGCTCAGCTGTGCCCATTTATGCAGCCAGACCAGTGCCCATCTATGCAGCCTCACCATTGCCCAGGAATGCAGTCTGACCAGTGCCCATCTATGCAGCCTGACCAGTGCCCATCTATGCAGCCTGACCAGTGCCCATCTACGCAGCCTCACCAGTGCCCAGCAATGCAGCCTCACCAGTACCCAGCAATGCAGCCTCACCAGTGCCCAGGAATTCAGCCTCATCAGTGCCCAGAAATGCAGCCTCACCAGTGCCCAGTAATGCAGCATCACCCGTGCCCAGGAATGCAGCCTTTCCTGTGCCCAGAAATGCAGTCTGACCAGTGCTCGTCTATGCAGCCTGACCAGTGCCCATCTATGCAGCCTGACCAGTGCCCATCTATGCAGCCTCACCAGTGCCCAGCAATGCAGCCTCACCACTGACCAGCAATGCAGCCTCACCAGTGACCAGCAATGCAGCCTCACCAGTGCCCAGTAATTCAGCCTCACCAGTGCCCAGCAATGCAGCCTCACCAGTGCCCAGCAATGCAGCCTCACCAGTGCCCAACAATGCAGCCTCACCAGTGCACAGGAATGCGGCCTCACCAGTGCCCAGGAATGGCGCTTCACCTGTGCCCAGAAATGCAGCCGCACCAGTGCCCAGCATAGCAGCATCACCTGTGCCCAGGAATGCAGCCTCACCTGTGCCCAGGAATGCAGCCTCATGTGTGCAGGGGATCAGAGAGGTGAAAAGAGCCAGCGTTCTGCCGAAAATGACCAGATCATCACACAGATCCTAGGTGGGTGCTGAGGCAGAGGGGGGGTGGTCATACACTGGGGGGGGTCAGGCTGGATTCCCCCGCTGTGACAACTTTAATTTGATTTGCCAGACCATCAAACAAGTCCCGCCTCCTTGACGGCTCCTTCCTATGATAGACAGCACACATGCCCTGGCATTGGACAAGTGTGCTGTCTATCAAAGGAGAAAACCAGGAGGCGGACTTGTGTGATGGCAGGCACCTGGCGAATCAAATTAAAGTTGACACAGCGAGATCCGTTTGCTCAGTGGGGGATCTCTCCCCTGGTTACTGCTGAGTAAACGGATTACATGTCTGTGTTCGTGACATGGACACAGCACGCTGCTCTCTATGGGGCTTTGGATGAAAAAGGACCATCCAATCCGATCCACCAGATGGATGGAGAATGGATCTCCCATCTGTCTGTTTTTAGTGGACCGGATTGGATGGTGGCGGGTGTCAGCGGACACAGGTCTACTGACATCTATCGCTTCATAAAGGGCAATGGATGGTCTGATCGGGTCTGCCTGAAAAACTGACCGTCTGTCCCCAGACAGGCGGTCTCCGGGGAAAGTGGGCTCAACCCCGGAAATCAGGGACGTCTGGTCACCCTATCATAAAGGCTCAGATGCACCAACGACCATGGTAGATGGGGATTCTATAGACCCGACTGCAACTAAAAAAGCTTCATGCAGCATTGCCAACCCTCCGCAACTTTTTTAACTGACAAAACTTGGAAAATTTATTGACAAAGCACATTTATTTTTACGGACAATCTGAAATATGACCAAAAATGTTATTAGAAACAAAGACAATCGATAAATTGGAGGAAAGGGAGAGTCTGTTTGGGACTTTAACCACTTGCTGACCACTGCACGCCAATATACGTCGGCACAATGGCAGCGGTGGGCAAATGGGTGTACCTGTACATCTCCATTAAGAGGCGTAGTTCGTGACCGTGCCAGCGGGACTGGCGGACTCGATGTCCCCCGATCTCTCGACGATCGTGTCACGGAGCCGCAGAATGGGGAAGTGCCTATGTAAACAAGGCATTTCCCCGTTCTGGCTTGTGTCATGACAGAGATCACTGCTCCCTGTCATCAGGAGCAGTGATCGCTGTCATGTGACTGGAAGCCCATCCCCCCACAGTTAGAGTTACTCCCTAGCACACACTTAATCCCTTCATCGCCCCCTAGTGGTTAACCCTTTCACGGCCAGTGTCATTTACACAGTAATCAGTGCATTTTTATATCACTGATCGCTGTATAAATGACAATGGTCCCAAAATAGTGTCAAAAGTGTTCGATGTGTCCGTCATAATGTCGCAGTCCAGATAAAAATCACAGATTGCCACCAGTACTAATAAAAAAAAAATAATAATAAAAATGCCATAAAACTATCCCCTATTTTGTAGACGCTATAACTTTTGCGCAAACCAATCAATATACGCTTATTTCAAAATTTTTTTTACCAAAAATGTGTAGAAGAATACATATTAGCCTAAACTAAGGAGAAAAATAGGTTTTTTTATATATTTTTGGGGAATAATTATTATAGCAAAAAGTAAAAAATATTGCGTTTTTTTCAAAATTATTGCTCTTTTTTTGTTTATAGCGCAAAAAATAAAAACCACAGAGGTGATCAAATACCACCAAAAGAAAGTTCTATTTGTGGGAAAAAAGGACATCAATTATGTTTGGGTGCAACGTCGCACGACCGTGCAATTGTCAGATAAAGCAATGCAGTGCTGAATCGCAAAAATTGCTCTGGTCAGGAAGGGGGTAAAATCTTCCAGGGCGGGGCGTGGCTTGGCGCGCGGCTTAGATGGCAGCATTCTAGAGGAGCTCTGATAAAGCACACAGCCTTTTCACCTGACACCCGTCCACAGAGCCATCAATGCCGGGCAGGAAGCTATACAGCACTCCCCAGACACGTCCTTGTCGTGGTCAGCCGCCATCCGCTGCCAGGGACATCTCTGATCTGTTTAAAATACAAGCTGCAGTGGGCCGCAGCAAGGCCGGTCACAAGATGGCGCCGACTCAGCGTGACAAGCACCATGAGGAAGATTCCTGCGGTGACTCAGAATCACAGGAGGACTCAGGTAGGGGGAAAGCTAGATCGAATAAACCCCTGACTTACGCTGACATGTCCTGCTTTACAGCGGACATAAAATCCACATTTTCCGCTGCTATCACGGACTTGAAAACAAACCTTGTAGTCCTCACAGAGAAACTAGCTGCAACAGAACATGTGGGGAGGCAGAGAGATAAAGAACTCCATAGACTGGATAAGGTTGCAGTTTCTCATGCACAACATTTCATTGATATGAACAGGCATTTAGAGGACCTCGACAACCGAGGTAGGAGGAACAATATAAGGGTGAGAGGGGTTCCAGAATCTGTTGAGAGTGACCACATTGCCCCTGCTCTACAGAGAATGTTCAACAGTTTATTAGAACGACAGGAAGATGCAGAGCCCACAGAGCTCTCAGGCCTAGGGGTCCAGAGACAGCCCCACCGAGAGACATCATCTGCTGCTTGCAGAGATTTCAACTGAAAGAGGACATAATGCGTAAAGCTAGAAGAAACGACAGGATTGTCTTTAATGGGGAAAACATAATGCTGTTTCAAGATTTGTCACAGATTACCCTAAAAAACCGCAGGGCTCTGCGTCCATTACTGGAGAAGCTCAGAGACAGAGATCTCAAATACACGTGGTGATTCCCTTTCGCACTCATTGTGTCAGCAAATGGTCACCAACATATTTTGCGTACGCCATCGGATTTACCGGACTTTTGCGCTGGATTAGGATTGGACCCGGTGGAACTTCCTGACTGGTACACGGACTTTATTCTACCGCCGCAAGATAGAAGCCCAACTCGCTCCCCATTCTCTACCCCCGAAAAGAGACTCTCCAAAGAGATGAAACATGGCAAGGCAGTAGGATCCAAAGCGGGCACACCAAATATGCGGTCTGTTAAGGAGCGGGATCAAGCAGAAGGATAAAGCTGAGTGAAACACACCACCCAACTTGTATAACAAGGAACTTCACTTTTTGGTATGGAAAAAGAGAACAGTGGGTACTCTACTCCTGGATCCAGGCACTTTACCTTTACTCTATGGTTGTTCAGTGGCTCATTTTTACTGGTTCATAAATTTTGTTTTTAATTTTCATTTTATTATTTCCTTTTTTTGGTGCAGCCTGGACTCACTTTCAAACCTAAGATTTACATGGAACTAGACTTAGATCAAAAAACAATAGTAGATATATACTGCGGAGGTTGAGGACTTTGCTCATAATTACATATCCTAACATTGTTAGATGTATAGTGAAATATTTTGGGTTCTGCTGAAGAGGTAGAGTGTTCACGCTGCAAAATGGAGTGAGAAAACACCTTTGGTCATTTCACCTTTTCCTTTTTTTTTGTTTTTTTTTTTTTATTTATGATCAGACTCTGAGGCGAATGTTTTGTCATTAATAGTTATAAGTAAAAAGTTATATGGGAGATTACACCCCAACCACAGGGATTTTTCACGGTTTCAATACTCCTCCTTCCTCTTCTAGTGGCAGGAAGGAGAACAGTTTATACAAAAGACTCTTGAGTAGTCTGGATGGGACAAGGGTGGGAGCGGTGGTACAGGTGGGCAGGGATCTGCTCTGAAGTGGAGATGGACGTCTCGATATCCCACAGATTAGGGGATGACGATGACTTCGATCAAACGGGTTGATTAATATAAGGATTCAACATAAGTTAACATTAAGGCTGTGTGTGTTGTTTTTGGAGGTACAACAGTTTACTGTTTTCTTGTTTTTTCGTTTTCACTCTCTTCTTCCCCGCAAAGTGGACGAGGCCTCGGAATACATTCCGGATCTCAACCCCACTACTATATTCTAGATAGGACTCTATCTAGAGATAGAACATAAATCTCTTTATTTCTATTTTTACTTTTCTCTTTTTCTTTTCTTTCCTTGTCAAAATAGTTTTATTGAGTACGGAGATTATGTACAGATAACATTGAATAATAACATACATTCAGTATAAGGAAGCTCATTTACAATTAAAGAATAGTTAATTCATTAATAATATCGTAAAACAAGACAATATATTCTAACACAAGGCAATATATTTTAAAAGGAAATAAAGAAATAGGAGAGAAAAAGAACTTTGGAGTCCTTGTCCATTTCAAAAGAATAGAATTAAATGAGTTATGTAAGTTCTGCTACATCGTTTGCCTTGTTTTATTTCTATTTCTAGACAATAATTGAGATTATTATTTAAATATCAATTAGAGCTTCAATATCATAGAATAATATAGTATAAGGGAAAGAAAGGATAGAAAGTATAGTAGGAAGGGGAGAAGAGAAAGAGGTTAAGGGAAAGAATCCGCGAGGTCAGACCGAAAGTCACCACAACAACTAGGGCTGAAATATCGCCTATATCTTGTTATCACAACTACTATGGCAGTAGAACACTCTTGTCTAGGGTTGGCATGGAATATGTAATCCAAGGCTGCCATATTACCTCAAATCCAATTCTATAGCTATCATCTTGGCATGAGTCATATAGTAATTAATTTTAGCTTTTGCTTCATTTATATCTAATGTTGGTGATTTCCAAGATTTTGCTAAAGTCTGTTTAGCTGCTGTGAAGAGATATACCAACAATTGAATTGGGTATGCGTTATGAATTCAGGTTTTAAGTTGAGAAGGGCCATTGCTGGATCGAAAGGGATTGTTTTCCCAATAAGGTTAGTTGCAATGTTAAAAATTCCCCTCCAGAATATTTTAGCTAATGGACACAACCACCAGATATGAAGGTATGTGCCAGGGTCCAAACAACCCCGAAAACATTGCGCCGAATAATTTTGCACATATTTTGCTACTCTAGTAGGTACTAGATACCAGCGTGTTAAAACTCTATAATTAGCCTCAACCGCCAATATATTAGGGGAAGCTGTTTTTGTTGTTGACCATATTTGTTTCCAATCTGAATTATCAAAAGTACGCTCAAGGTCCTCTTCCCATTTTTGGACATAGGATAATTTGTCTTTACTGGAATGAACCAGCAGGTGAGAATATATAGATTGTGCCTCTAGCATGTGGATCTTTTTTACAAACTTCTTCGAAACTAGTCATATGTGTTAATGGGGATGTGGTAAACACTAAGGGTGCAAAGAAATTTTTAATTTGGAAGTATCTAAATAATTCTGACTGCGGTAGACCATATCTCTCACAAAGGGTTGAAAAAGGGATGAATGATGAGGAATGTACAAATTTATACATACACAGTACGTCTCTAGATACCCATTCTTTAAAGGAATTAGGGAATATCCATGCTGGATAGAAAGCAGGATTTTTATAGAATGACAACATCGGGTTATGAGATGATTGTAAATGGTTATTCTTTTTGAATCTATCCCAAAGGGAAATGTAGTGTTTAGTAATTGGATTCTTTAGGTCTATGCGATCTTTTGGAGTGATCCATAGTAAGTTTGATATTGGAATAGGATCGCATTCTGTGGCTTCAATATGTACCCATAACGGGGTCTCCTGATACGCATGATATTTAGCCAGGCTTGCTATGTGTGCAGCCCTATAGTAATAAGCAAAATTAGGGCAACCTAGGCCTCCGTTTAATTTTGGGAGATATAGTGTATGTAGTTGTATGCATAGTTTGGAGGAACCCCATATGTATGATGATGTTTTCCTTTGTAATATTCCTAGGTGATAAGCTGGAATAGGAATTGGTAATATTCTTTTCTTTCTATCATAAGATCTATTTAACCACATTGATCGTGTATTGCAACCAGTCTAATTAGCGTTTCAGTTTTCATTTCAGATATCCTCGGACTATACTACTCCTGAGTCTCCATCATGGCATACACTTCACTGGGTCACCGACCGACAGTGATTTCTCACAGTGTTCAAGGGTTAAATATACCAGAAAAACGCACTACCCTACTAAGAGAAATTAATAAAAGGTAAGCCACATTTCGTGCTGTTGCAAGAGACACACTTTAAGACTCAGCAGATACCTAGACTTACCGACTCAAATTACACTACAGCGTATCACGCTACTAATGATTATACCAAGTCAAAGGGGGTCTCTATATTGTTAAGTAGGGAGGCTCCCTTTGAACTCTTGGAACAAATGGTAGACCCAGAAGGCAGGTTCTTATTCTTAAAGGGATCATATGCAGGCACACCCATCACTATAGCAAACGTTTACTTCCTGAATAAGGCTCACTTAACTTTTTTTTAAAAAGTTGTACACCACTTACAAGGCTTCGCTACTGGTTGCTTAATATTAGGGGGAGACTTTAATATTCCTTTGAACCCCTTGACAGACACCTCAAATGGCACCACTAGCATTAGATACAAGATACTCAAACACATTAAGCTGCTCTTGCATTCCCTTCAGTTGGTAGACTCTTGGAGATTCCTAAACCCTGATGGTCGAGATTTCACCTTTTTCTCGAACCCTCATAAGAAATACACTTGCCTGGACTATCTATTTATCACACAAGCTGATCTTCCTGCCCTTAGGGAAGCACATATTGGGGTGCAGTCCATTCCAGATCATGCCCCGTAGCTCTGACTATAGACTTGACTAACTCACTGCCAAAACCACAGACTTGGAGATTAAATTCCTCCATTCTATCTGACCCATCTCTCTTACCCAAGTTGACAGACACCCTCAAAGACTACTTCAAACACAATAATACCCCAGAGACAGATCCTCTGATAATTTGGGAGGCCCACAAATGCACAATAAGGGGTATATTCATTAGAATGGGTTCTCAATGTAAAAAACAAAGAGAGAAAGAAATTAAAACACTGACTGACCGCATTCACAACCTTGAATCCTTGCACAAACAATTCTTGTCGGTTAAATCTGCCACAGAATTGTTAGCTACTAGGAAAGAGCTGCAGAAAATACTTGATAATAGGACCAAACGGTTCCTATTCTTCAAAAAAAAGTTATTTTATGAGTCAGGTAACAAGACGGGCAGAGCTTCAGCCAGAGCACTAAGAAAACAAAAGAACAGCAACACCATTATGGGTATTAGACGAGCTCAAGGCTCGTTAGATGTCACGACAGAGGCAATTGGAAAACACTTCCACTCATTTTATACCGACCTATATAATCTCCCACAACAACATTGACAGCCAGACATGATAGGAGACAGGACTCAGATTATACGAGATTATCTAAAAAACAGTGGACTCCCTTCACTAGATGCTTTAGACACGAACGCTTTAGAATGCCCGATAGATTCAATGGAAATAAGGGGGGCCATCAAACATCTGAAACTGGGCAAGAGTCCGGGACCCGATGGTTTCACAGCCATCTATTATAAAACTTTTGTAGATCTGCTGACAGACTCGTTGACGTTGGCGTTGAACTCCCTGTCTCTCAGCCTTCATAACGGTAGTACCAAAACCTGGTAAGGATCCCTCAATATGTGCCAGCTATTGCCCTATTTCATTACTCAATCTAGATATAAAAATATTTGCAAAGATTCTTGCCAACAGACTGAGACCCCATTTACAACAGCTGATTGGACCTGAACAAGTGGGCTTTATGCCAGGCCGCGAAGCCAAAGACAATGTAATCAAATCATTACTTCTAACTCATTCAGCCAGAACGCATAACTCAGAGGGCCTTCTCCTGTCCACTGATGCGGAGAAGGCCTTTGACTAGCATGGGACTACATGCTGGCGACATGCAGCCATGTAGGTCTGGGCTCTAGGATATTGGCTTGGATCTCAGCCCTCTATCAGAATCCTACAGCGAAGCTAAAAATAAACGGCACACTCTCTGAAAAGGTCCATATCACCAACGGTACGAGACAGGGCTGTCCTCTCTCCCCCCTCCTTTTTATAATGTCCTTAGAACCATTTATTAGAATGATCAATGCTGATCCTTCTGTATCTGGTTTTTGGGTGCTGGACAGGGAGTTCAAGATAGCTGCTTAAGCAGACGACTTATTATTTTTTCTCACAAATCCCCATATTACCATACCTAACTTAGAGAAAGTGTTCACATATTACAGATTTATTTCCAACTTAAAGATACATTATTCCAAATCAGAAGCTATAAATGTAACTCTCCCAGAACACAGCCTAAAGCACACAATGGAGAACTCCCCCTTTAAGTGGGACTCTAAATCCCTAAAGTATCTAGGTATTAAGTTAACACCTAAAATTGACTCAATTTATGAATGCAATTTCCCTCCACTACTTAAAAACATTGAGCGAGATTTAGCCAAATGGAACGCTGGAGCCTTTTCTTGGTTTGGTCGAGCGGCCATTATCAAAATGACTATCCTTCCCAGACTTCTGTATTTTATGCGCACCCTTCCAATTAAATTACCACGCAGTATGTTTGCTAGTCTGCGCTCAATGTTACTACGATTTATTTGGGCACATAAAAACCCAAGAATCAAGTATGCAATGTTAGTAAGAATAAAGGAACAGGGAGGATTAGGATTGCCCAATTTTGGAGATAATCACTTATCTTCTCATCTAGCGAGGGTTATTGATTGGCATTGCCATCAAGACTCTAAAGATTGGGTTAATTTAAAGAGAGAACTTAATCCTATACCACTACAATTTACACCCTGGATACCATGGTCAGCATACCCGACTGATCTGAAACAACACCCTCTAACAGGAACCACTCTAAAAATTCATGGTCTACACAAAGAGAAGTTGATCTATTCCATACCAGGACCGCTCACCCCGCTGCTAGATAACCCTGATTTTACCCCAGGAGTGGGAAACCCCCAACTTAGGTCACACGCCCACAATAAACCACTTCTAGCCAGGGACTGCTTTACAAACGACGGATTTAAGGACCTTCTCACCCTCAAGGAAGACAATAATCTACCCCAAATGCAGTTCTGGGCATATCTACAAATCCGTAGTTATCTCAATAGCAAAAAGAAAACTGGAAATTTTACCCTGATGGTCCTCGAGTCGGTGTGTCTCACAGGTGAGAAAGTTGAAAGAACAATTTCCTTTACCTATGCTTGGCTACAAGAGGCTAAAAGACCAATGGATGATAGACTCAGGAGAAGGTGGTCCGAGACGATGCAGGTAAACATTTCACCCAAACAATGGGAAAATGCATATATCCTATCACATAAGTGCTCCATTAGCACTAAAATGCAAGAAACAGCATACAAATTAATGACTCATTGGTATTTAACTCCAGCGAAGCTGAACAAGTGGAACCCTCAGATCTCAAATTTATGTTGGAGATGCTCGTCAGACATTGGTTCCCTATACCATATTTGGTGGCAGTGTCCCTTAATTGTTCCCTATTGGGAAAAAGTGAAAGAGCTAATCTCATTGATTACAGAAACCACACTGACACTTGACGCGGCGTGTTGCCTGCTGCACATCACGACATGGCCCCTTAAGAAATACAAGCACTCTCTTACAAAACACTTACTGAATGCGGCAAAATCACTTGTTCCGATTCACTGGAATTCTACTAGGGTCCCATCAATAACAGATTGGATCCACAAAGTAACAGGAATTTATGAACTGGAAGACACACTAGCACAGTCCAACGCACAGATAGACAGATTTCACAAGACATGGCAACCGTGGACGATATTCCTATACTCGTCTGCCTTCGCAAAGTACACAGCTGGACACAGTACCGGGATCGGTACTGTCTGAGGAACTCATCAAACATTCTGGAATGTGTAGGATTCAAAAAGGGCTGTTTATGTGGTTGATTGTTTCCCTTTACCATATCTATTCTCTTTCTCTTTTTTCTTAATATCCTTTCCTAACTCCGCTATGTTCAGAAAGCACATAAGTCAGGAGATATAGTTACTAACTGATGTTCTTTTTGAAATAAAGAATAAACATCTGGAGATATTTAATAATGTTAATAATGCTACCACTTCTAAACTACTCAACCTAACCTCCTCTTTTAACCTAACACAATGGATACAAACCACCACCCACTCCAAAGGCAACACTCTCGACCTTGTATTCTCCCATCGCTGCACTCCCTGCAATCTCTCCAACGCACCCTTTCCTCTCTCTGATCACAACCTTATCCGTTTCACACTCTCCTTGTCTCCTATATCACATGCTGCCAACCCACAAACCACTACCCGCAGAACCCTTCGCAACCTCAAACCTTCCCTTCTTCACTCTGCTACTGATGGCCTTTATGACAAAATCGCACCCCTGTCCTGCCCAGACCTAACCACTTTCATCTACAACACCACGTTGTCATCCTCCCTAGACGTACTTGCTCCTCTTTCTACACGCAGAACCAGGCCCCATCTGCCACAACCCTGGCAAACAGACGACACCAGAAGTCTCAAGAGACACAGCCGTGCTCTTGAGCGAGCATGGCGTAAATCTAAATCCCTGCAAGATTTTACCCTCTACAAATCTGTCCTTTTCAAATACAACTCCTGCCTCCACACTGCTAAACAAACCTATTACAACACTCTCATCAAAACCCTCTCATCCAAACCTCGTCAACTCTTTTCTACCCTTAATTCCTTACTTCACCCCCCACTGCCCCCACCCGCCAACTTGCTTACCGCTCAACAGATTGCCAACCACTTCAATAACAAAATCAACACAATTCGCAAGGAGATATCCAGCATTCAAATTCCTCCCCTACCCAACATCTCAGGTCCAACACCACACTCAATACTCTCCTCCTTTTGCCCAGTTACCACAGAAGAAGTTGATAAACTCCTCTCCATGGCCCACCTCACTACATGTCCCCTGGACCCTGTCCCCTCTCAATTACTGCGACCACCTTCCCACTCTATCCTCAACTCCCTAACCCACATCTTCAACCTCTCCCTCTCCTCCGGCACCTTTCCTTCCCCGCTCAAACATGCACTGGTTACCCCCATACTCAAAAAACCCTCACTAGACCCCACCTGTTTGAATAACTTAAGACCTATCTCCCTTCTCCCATTTGCCTCCAAGCTCATCGAACGCCTTGTTCATGACCAAATGAGCCGCTACCTCATGGACAACAACCTTCTCGACCCCCTACAGTCTGGCTTCCGCCTACAACATTCTACTGAAACTGCCCTACTAAAACTCACCAATGACCTAATAACTGCCAAAACCAATGGCCACTACTCCACACTCATACTTTTAAACCTCTCTGCTGCCTTTGACACAGTTGACCACCTGCTGCTCCTCAGCAAATTACACTCCCTTGGCCTCTGTGATTCTGCATTATCCTGGTTCTCCTCCTACCTATCTCAGCGCACTTTCAGTGTCACTTACAACCCCATCTCCTCCACTCCCCTTCCTCTTTCTGTTGGGGTACCCCAAGGCTCCATCCTTGGGCCTCTCCTTTTCTCACTTTATACCTCTTTCCTGGGCCAGTTGATAACCTCCCATGGCTTCCAATACCACCTCTATGCCAATGATACACAGATCTATCTCTCCACTCCTCAACTCACCCCCACTATCTCCTCATGGATCTCAAACTTGCTGAATGACATATCGGTATGGATGTCACACCGCTTCCTCAAACTTAATCTTTCTAAAACTGAGCTTGTTTAGTTTTCCTCCTTCACGGTCCCCCTCCTGTGACTTCACCATTAATATCAACAACACAACCATTGGTCCCTCCACACATGCCAGGGTCCTGGGTGTAATCCTTGACTCTGACCTCTCCTTCCGCCCCCATATCCAATCACTAGCTAAATCCTGCCACCTTAACCTCTGCAACATCTCCAGAATTCGACCCTTCCTGACTAATGACACCACAAAACAACTTATTCACTCCTTGATTATTTCCTGCCTCAACTACTGCAACTCTCTCCTTAATAGCCTACCCTTAAGCAGGCTATCCCCACTTCAGTCTATTATGAATGCTGCTGCTAGACTAATACACCTTGCTAATCGATCCGTGACTGCTGCTTCTCTCTGCAAATTCTTTCACTGGCTTCCCCTACCCCACCGTGTAAAATTCAAAATGCTAACATTAACATACAAGGCCATTCACAACATCGCCCCCATCTACATCACCAACCTCATCTGTAGATATCGCCAAAGTCACCCCCTCCGCTCCTCCTAGGACCTCCTGCTCTCTAGCTCCCTTGTTACCTCCTCCCATGCTCGCCTTCAGGACTTCTCCAGAGCCTCTCCCATCCTCTGGAATTCCCTACCCCAGTATATCCAATCAGCCCCTACCCTGTCCACCTTTAGGAGATCCCTGAAAACTCATTTATTCAGGGAAGCTTATCCCACACCCACATAACTGTCCCTGAGCCACCCCCATCAAATCATTCTTTGCAGCTATTACCTTCTGTACCATCACCCCCTCCCTTCAGAATGTAAGCTCTACGAGCAGGGCCCTCCTGTACCTTTTGTATTGAACTGTACTGTAATTGTGTTGTCCCCCTTATACATTGTAAAGCGCTGCATAAACTGTTGGCGCTATATAAATCTCGTATAATAATAATAATAATAATAATATTTCAGCCATAGACCCTGAAGATTTAAAGCAATACGAGTCTGGCAGAAATATATAGAATGGGTAGACATATCCTTGAATTGACATTTCCCTGTATCAGATGTTTATAAGTGTTTTATACTTTATGAAGCGTTCCTGTAAATGGATCATTTGTTGTGATTGATGCAAAACTGATTTGTACTGAACCTTTCCATTTTTTCTAAATAAAAACCATAATGTGAAAAAAAAAAAGCTTCCAGGGCTGAAGCGGTTAAATACACTTCTATGTACACTGAAATAGAAACAAACCAAATAGTTTTATATATAAAAAACACAATTCTGTTTTATACAGTTTAAAATATCAGAGCGATGCAGCACCGACACAGCTGCCTAAAATACATCACCATTAACCAATGCACTAATCCTCAGTGGGGGTCTACACGTTTTGCGGTTGTCCCACTTCTTCAGGACCTCTTTGATGTAGTGCAGTAGAAGACAATTTTAGAAATAAAAGCAACTCTACAAGATAAAGGAACAACATAAATCAAAAAATAATAATAATATTAATATGTAACAATAATATATTCATATATTTTAATCACATATTGGTATAGATCAGGGCTCAATGGTAAAAACAGTACATTCATATTTGTAGATTAGAGACATGCCTCATGTATGGTAGAATACATAGCATATAATAATGATCGTTAATAACATAACACGACAAAAGGTGTACTTACCCCAAAGTGGAACAGGTTCATGCAATGTGATAAGAGAGGAAGCCTGCCGGCCAATGGGAGAATGGCACCGGAGGGGTATAGATGGTGTATGATCAGTTATTGTAAAGCAAAAGAGGGGGAGCTCCAAAAAGAAAGAAAGAGGAACCCCTATATTTAATCGAGAACATTTTTTATTATTATTAATAGTGAACTATTCTGTGTTGGAATGGGCATAGGTAGTAAAGGATTAGGCTCAAAGTGTTACTCACCATAATATAAATCTGTTCAACTAGGACTATTGATAAAAGATATATATTAATATCAAAGACAGCCAGATATCTGCTCTATTATAAATGCATTTTCCTTGCTGAGACAGGCTGTTTTTCTGCACCTCACTGTCCTTAGGCCTCCTATCCATGCATTGTACTGTATACTATATACCCAAGGCATCTGTCCTTAGGGTAAAATTGAAAGAAAATATTAATATTTTTTTTTTGTTCTTTGGTTTAATATATTCAGTCTTTCTCTTGTCTGTATTGGGACCTATAACAATATATCTACTCTTTTGGTTATCTTCAGTTTTAGGATACTTGGCCCCCCTTCTTTTGCAATCCAGATATCTGGCTGACTTTGATATTAATATATATTGTTTATCAATAGTCCTAGTTGAACAGATCTATATTGTCAGTAATTCCATTTTGGCAATGCCACACAGATGACATTGCAGCACATGAATGAAATGCACATGCAGTGTAGTGCATGGTCTTGCCAAAACTAGTGCAACCAAGTTTACTAGTTACTAGAACCTTTAAAATTATTGGGCTGTTTCAAAGGGGTTGCAAACCCTTGAGGTTTTTCACCTTAATGCAAAGTATTAAGCAGTAAGTAGTGTACTTACCTAAACTCGATCGTTCCAGCGACGGGGATGAGCACAGCAGCTCCAGCCGATATCTCGGGTCCTCATTGGATAGATTGATAGCAGCAGGATGGCTTCCACTGCTGTCAATCAAATCCAGTGACATGGGTGTTGGGGTGTATGTATGTTCTAAAAGCAAGTGAACCCTCGTATGACATCCTGACTAGAGTGTTCCTTCAAACCCATTCAGATCTGGAGACCATTCCGACAAGAAATGATGACACACAGTCAGTACATGCAGTCAGAATGATCTAATCTTTTACTCCCGTATTTCACTTATATAACCAACATGACATCACAACAAAAGTCCAACCCCTTCATTAATATATGGTAAAGTTATAGACATACAGGATATTTAAATAGAATATTAATAACTCATATAGAAACTAACAACAGGAAAGGACTTACACGTCATTTAAAAGAAGTCAGGCCAATTACAAGAAATTGAAACTAACTTTTGATAAACGTCACATATACATATTATTCTAAGATGGATACATATTTTCATAGCTAAAATGGTGGACAGCAAGCTAAAATATCCCTACAATCCCCTCTTTGATCATAAATGTATGATCTCACTTCCTTATCATGGTGGTATTCTCAGCCTGCTTCTGATGATACATACTGAGATAAGTTCTGTTAGGAGATGAGGGATCTGAAATGCGAGTGGCTCTATTAATAAGGCACATAATAAGCTTATACACAAAATAAAGGAAAAGGAAAAAGAACACAATCATGATCAAAATTATGGCAATATCCCTTATCCAAGAGAATATCCCTCCAAATCCAAAATCAACATTTCCAAAAGGACTCCAGGTCTGGGCTATGTTGCGAGCCTCTTGGCCACCTCTTTTCTATGCTGAGCTATCACATCATAGTAGTCTGGTACCTCTATACTGGTATTGTGTACCCAAGTACAACATTCATAATCCTCAGTCATTTCACATAGTCCTGTAAGGGCTGAACTCATGCTTTCAATGGCTAAGTCATGCAATTCTAGTTGTTTTCTAATAGCCCTAGTTTCAACATTAAGTTTAGAAATGTCATCGGAATTCTTTTCCATCATCTTATCAATAATTCCTAAATAATTATTCAACCTTTTCATCAAATCTATTCCCCATCCTCTCCCAGAAGGGAACCATGCCCAGGCCATATCCTTTTCAAGGAATAACTCTCTCTTGTTACGATGTTTTAATGAATACCTTGGGTGTATACTAGCTTCAAGTAAATGACTCCCATCACTATCGCCTACCACCCCCATTATGGGCACCAGTGAGGCCAGGTAACACCAGTCCTGGACCTCTTGTGGAATCCAGGGATAACAAGTCTTTCCACATCAAACATAAGTGTGGTTACCAAACGAGAAGGGCGTATTCACAGCAGTCTCTTGATCTACTGCTGTAACTATTGCCAGAACCTGAAACAAATGCTGTACAGATTTACTACTATCATTTTCAGAGGCAAGAGTCTTTTTAAAATCAGCCCGTACTCTGACCTTATTGTGGTGTGTTTGATATAAAGAACAAGACTTCCCACTAGGGGCATAGCAATTAGAAATGTTCAAAACTGATTGACTACAGGTATGAGCATTTCTGGTAATTCCCTAAATTGAAACACCAGGTAGGATTATGATTTCTATTGATGATGTGAAAGGAAATGGTGTCATTAGTTCTTCTGCTGACATTCAAAAATCCAAATGTCAAGGGGAATCTTTCCTTTTAAAAGGGGAGTAATATTTAAAGGTATAGCCATTAGGGGTATCCTAACAGTGCTAAGGTGAAATTTGCCACAAATCCAACCTTTCTGAAATCCTGATTTCTGAACATAAGCATATTTAAATTTTAGCAAAAGCATTTTATCAGCAAAATTATCCTCAATGTCTCTCTTGTTTCTAACTTGTATCACTGTAATGTTCTCCTATGTATGTGTGTTTCCACAAATACTTTTAATGCCACCCAAGTCTTCAGGGTGGCAAATACAGTTAGTGATGATCCAAGTGTGCGGGAACACTATCAGGGTGATCAGGAACAGAAAGCAAAATGTTTTGCCAGAAGTCTGTGGTGAAAAAAGCAAGGTCATCTTCTCTGGCCGGACCTGCTTTTCCAGGAACTCCTCTTTCATCTGCTTGGACTTCTGCTTGAGGGCCTCCTGTATTAAGGATCTCCTTCCTGCTCTTGGGGC
This sequence comes from Lithobates clamitans, assembly GCA_037952925.1. Classification (NCBI taxonomy): domain Eukaryota; kingdom Metazoa; phylum Chordata; class Amphibia; order Anura; family Ranidae; genus Lithobates; species Lithobates clamitans. The sequence goes on from JBBGZY010001117.1 coordinate 151,106, forward strand.
TTTGGACAACCTTTTTCACTCGGCTGGCATGGATCCCGGACTAGCAGTTTTCCACTAGGATAGCCGTTCTGATCACTGCAATCACCATAGCAGGAGGTCCAAAGGGATACTCTTGCTTCTTATTTCTGTTCAGCTGTTGGACCACCATGGTGTCTCCCTCCTTGAAGAGGTGAGTAGCTTCCTGTGAAGAAAAAAGAGAGGTGCGAGCAACATTTTTTTAACTGTATCCAATATTTCAACCAGTTTTCTTACATATTCTTCCTGTATTAAGTCTAAATCTCCCTTTTCTACCATTAAAGGTGCTCTGGCCTATGGGGTGGGGAAAAATCTACTCATCAAAACTTCAAAAAAAACTTTTTTCTGCCAGGACTGCTGGGAGGACCCTTCTCCAGTTGGCAAAGGTTCCTCCTGTGGCCTTTCTTATCTTGTCTTTTATTGTTCTGTTCATCCTTTCTACTATTCCTGAACTTGGAGGGTGGTAGGGAATGTGAAACTCCCATTCTATCTTGAGAGTTTTTACCAAGTCCTGGCAGACCCTGGCTATAAAAGCTGGACCATTTGAGAACATGTCCACAACTATCGAAAAATATTCCTGTCTTTTGCCTAGTTTGGGCATGTGTGTGAGATCAGCCATGACTTGTATACCTGCGTGGCCTATTCCGTGGTACTATGAATGCACTTGCCGTTGGTATACATGGTTCCCCCTCTTTGCAGAGAAGTCCAGACCTTGGATCTCTCTACACACCCTTTCCATTCCAGTCCCTTAACTCATAATTTGATGCATAATCCTGGAGATCTGCAAGTGACTGTTCAAAAGGGGAGGGGATAGGACAGGTATCAGCATAACAATTTGGATGTCTGCTGTCTGTGAGATAGCAGCTTATTTAGCAGCAAGGTCAGCCAGACCTGCTCATTTCCCCTGGCTATCTCTGTCTGTTGGCCTGTGTGTGCTCTGCAGTGTACTATAGTCTAGATCAAGAACCATCCACAAAACATTCTGTGTGTCTGGTAGTGTTGTGGAAGATAAATCAGACCTAGGTGATGTGTCTTGGTGAATGAGGTTTATGCAGTCATGTTATGGCACAACCTCATCCTGTTCTCCTTTTTAATCCTAAAAGGGCGTTTAAAATGGGTGCTAGGCCTGCAGTAAGAGAAACATATTTGATGTGCAATTTTTGGATTGGACAGCAAAATTACCTCATATGCGCTCAACCTCTGAGCAGACATGTGCTGTGTATGTACATTTTTCAACAAGATTGACACATTGTGAGTGATGTGAAGTGTGGTGTCGTGTCCCAGAGTGAAAGAAGTGGCCATCTCAACCACCATGGCACAGGACGCTAGAGCGCACCGGGACCATCTTTGAGAAAAAAACTACAGGGCACAGTCTCCCACTATGTTCCTGGGCCAGTACTCCTGCCATGGTTCTGCAATATTCTCTGGCAAACAAGTGAAACATTTTGCCATATTCAAGGAGGCCGAGGCTTGGGCTGGTAACCATTACACATTTCAACATGGCAAAACATGGCAACATGGCAAAAACATTTAACATTTCATCAGACCATTTTACAGTATCAGACATTTCAGAGACATTGCTTCAAAGACATTAATAAAGAAAAAAACGCGCTAGGTCAGAAATATTAAATACATTGAAACATATGTGAAATTCACAATAACTGTAAACCAAAAATTAAAGTCCAAAAAGCAGCAGCTCACAATGTGATAACACAAATAGACTGTATAAAGGGAAAAAAAGGCTGCGCTACAAATGGAAAGTCCATACAGTAGTTTTTGAATGGACGGTAACCAATTCAATCTAGTGACGAACACCCAGATGAATCAGAGGTTATATCAAACGTGCCACCACCTGTAGAAAAACCTGCTTACCAGCTGGCAGGCAAGTTGGGTAGTTGGCTTATACTCAGCCAGGGCCTTTCCTCATATGGGAGATCCGCTGATGGACTGGAGGTTGGATAATAGGATGAATGGATTGGATGCTCGGACCCCTCCTGACAGCATGCGACCTTACACAGACCGCGAAACCCAGCCACATATAGAGGAAGAAAGACCATCCATAGCGTGATACTGTCACAACTAATAGTTTAATAAAAAAGTATTGCACTTACATGAGGTTAAAATATCACAGGTCAAAAGCAGAGCTGGCCGGCTGCAAACAAATCCCGTCCTCCTAACGTAGGAGCGTGGTGACGTCAACACGTGTCCTCGATCAGACGCGTTTTGTCATAGATGACGTTATCATTGGGGAAGGGGAAGAGCGTTGAATCGCCACCTCGTTCTGAGTCCCACAGGCAGAGTCTCGAGACGCCATCTTAGGCTTGGGCAACAATACCTAGTCTTATTCCTGCAGTGCTGTTGTATGGTTACATGATCTTTGCCTGTTCTTTGGCATCTGCAGGGACAGATGTTTGGGAGAGGCTTCAATTACTCTCCTGATGTATGCTCTCTATAGTGTCAAAGACATTGCTTGTCTCAATATATTGTCATTGAAAGAGCAGTCAGGTATCCATTGGCGGCAGTAACCAATCATACCTAGGAAGGTGAGCATAGCCTTCCTGTCAAGTGGGCAGGGCAGACCCATTCAGAGCCGCAACTCTTTTGTGACTGACTCTTCTTTCTCCTTTTGTGAGCACAAATACTCAACTATTTTTTTTTGCTTGTTTTTTTTTCTTTTGACAACATTGTAACTTTTTCTTAAACATTTTGTAACCACATACATGTAACCATTTCAATAAAGATAGGCTATCAGCTCGGCAGTCCTCCTCTGAAGAACTACAAATCAAAAAATCATCAACATACTGCAACAGTACAGAACCATGAGGGGCAGTTCAGGGCCCAAGGGTGACTTGGAGTACAGTGGCCATGTCTCCTCGTCTACAGGGATGAAAAAAAAAAACATTCTTTAAATCAATCACAGTAAAATACTCTGCATCGTATGGTATGGTGGTAAATATTGATGGCACATCAGGCACTACTAGGGCAATTGGTACCACTAGGCTATTGATGTCCCTTAGGTCTTGTACAAACCTATAGTCACCATTTGCCTTCTTTACTGGGGGTATTGTAAGGCGAGACAATTTCCCTTAAGATTCCTTTCTTTAAGAAATCCTCTTTCTCTGTATGTAACGCCCTCTTTATCCTTGCCCCCTTTCCTCTTTTTATAAAAGTTTCTCCTTTGATTTCCTAAGAAATCATTTTGATAATGTGTTGACACTGGTGTTTGTTTTGGGATGTCAAAATATCTCGCTGTGTCTTTTTTAATCAACGTTTTTTTGTTTTTGTTTTTTGTTTTTTTCCTTGAAAGTCAGTCATACTCTTTGTAGCTCAGTCTGACATCTGCTGTCTCACAGTAAGTGCATATTTAGGGACAAGGTTACTGAGATAAGTCTGTATTAAAAGACTGTGAATTTCATCTTAAGTGTTAAATCCGGCGTCTTGTGTCATGAAAGGAAACCTAGAGCATTAACTAACTGCGTAGTTACTTCCTCTTTTTTTTCCTCTGTGCTTTCTGCTTGTTTTAAAACTGCGTGTTTTGTATTCTGACCCTCTACAGCGTGTGCAGCCTCTGCAGCTTTCAACTTCTGCATTGTGGTATGTAAGATGGAGGTGACGGGGCACAGGGAACTAGGGCAGGAGCTAGGGCACATGGTACAGGCATAGAGAAGGTTGATTTACCCTTAATTTACCATCCCATGACTGCTAAACCCATGATAAACAATGTATGGGCTAGGATACTATAGGGAGCCTCGGTCCAGCCGATCTCCACAACATACATATTTATTTATTTTTTCTAAACATTCTAATTAGATACTGAGTCTCTTTTTTCCTTTTTGCAGTATGCCAACAGGTTCAAACAGTGCCTTCAATTGCGGTAGTACTAATGCCGCAAACAATTCCCCACTATCTATTACAGTCAGTGAGATATTAGTACTTGAACCCTGTTGCAAATAGCTAAATGTCCAAATTTTGCACCTGACTTCCCCTTTGCAAGAGATGTCAGTAGCAAAAAGAATTATTCAAATAGCATGTTTTAATCAAAAGTTAGCCTCACCAATTTATGTATTACCTTAAAAAAAGTATCATCCCTAATGTCACAATACTTCAAAGACCGGGGACAGACTTGATAAGTCTCCCCTGCTCTTCCAATAAGTGACATTACTCCCTTTACTGTCAATCCTTCTTGAAACACAAATTTGTGTAAACCAGTAATACAATCAGGACACTTTTGAGACTTTTTTTTTTTTTTTACTTTCCCTAAGATGACACTGAACGTCTGATTACAGCAAGGAAAAGAAAATATTTTTACTCACTGCATCAATGCCAGAATCATCCTGCCAACTATATATATCTTATACTTTAGAGTCAAAGCATTCATATATAAATCATTAAAAGTCAGCATCAATACATCACCAAATATTGTAACATCACTCTATGTTTCATTATAATACAATGACAATACAATGCAGTGGAGAGGAGTCATCTTACCTTATGACACCTGACAAATTCTACGCAGACAAACAGATTACCTTATTTTATCTACTTTTTTATCTCCTTATTTACTTCTAAGCGACAGAAAGGCAAGCAAAGAGGTTTGGGTTTTTCTGGCACACTCTATCAGATATCTTTATCAAACTTCTTACAGTACTGTATTATATTACTTTGGGCTTCTCAGAACCCATTGGACTACTCAGTCCCTTCTTTTTGGAACTATCTCAGAGTTCCTTACACTTCCGTCACCCGAACGGACTTCTACTGAGGTTCATACATTTGCATAAATGTTTTTAACACTACACCTTCTGTTAATCCCATATAGGGAAACGGTCTTTTAAACTAAAAGTACTAAAAGTCACAGCGAAAGAGATAATAATAATTAAATCAGACTCATAGGACTTAGAAACTTGGATGATGATCATCCCATGAATAATGACCGCCCCACATTCTGACACCAAAGCTGTTGGGGTGTATGTATGTTCTAAAAGCAAGTGAACCCTTGTATGACATCCTGACTAGAGTGTTCCTTCAAACCCATTCAGATCTGGAGACCATTCCGACAAGAAATTATGACACACAGTCAGTACATACAGTCAGAATGATCTAATCTTTTACTTCCGTATTTCACTTATATAACCAACATGACATCACAACAAAAGTCCAACCCCTTCATTAATATATGGTAAAGTTACAGGCATACAGAATATTTAAATAGAATAATAATAACTCATATAGAAACTAACAACAGGAAAGGACTTACATGTCATTTAAAAGAAGTCAGGCCATTTACAAGAAATTGAAACTAACTTTTGATAAACGTCACATATACATATTATTCTAAGATGGATACATATTTTTATAGCTAAAATGATGGACAGCAAGCTAAAATATCCCTACAACGGGAGTCGTGGGGTGGGGCAGAGTCCTGCTGTCTATATCAATGGATGCAGCAGCAGGACTTGGGAGCGTGCTTGCACTAGTGCCCCCATGGAATGCGGCTTTCAATGGGGGCACTCGAGAAGAGGAGGAGCCAGGAGCGCCGCTGAGGGACCCCAGAAAAGGAGGATTGGGGCCAAAAAAAATGAACCTTTACAACCCCTTTAATGTCTCAACACAAATGGGCGCTAAAGGTGACATTCTAATGCCCCGTACACACGGTCGGACATTGATCGGACATTCCGACAACAAAATCCTAGAATTTTTTCGGACGGATGTTGGCTCAAACTTGTCTTGCATACACACGGTCACACAAAGTTGTCGGAAAATCCGATCGTTCTGAACGCGGTGACGTAAAACACGTACGTCGGGACTATAAACGGGGCAGTAGCCAATAGCTTTCATCTCTTTATTTATTCTGAGCATGCGTGGCACTTTGTGCGTCGGATTTGTGTACACACGATCGGAAATTCCGACAACGGATTTTGTTGTCGGAAAATTTTATAGCCTGCTCTCAAACTTTGTGTGTCGGAAAATCCGATGGAAAATGTGTGATGGAGCCTACACACGGTCGGAATTTCCGACAACAAGGTCCTATCACACATTTTCCGTCGGAAAATCCGACCGTGTGTACGGGGCATAAGTGTGTGGAGAGAGAAAGCAACACTTACAGTGCTCTTCAGGCTGATTGTCCTCCTGTCTATGGCTGTATCGTTGAGCAATATTCCACAAAAAACAGATATGTTAGTCACCAAAGATTATGAACTATTATGCCCCGTACACACGGTCGGATTTTCCGACGGAAAATGTGCAATCGGATCGTGTTGTTGGAAAATCCGACCGTGTGTGGGCTCCATCGGACTTTTTCCATCGGAATTTCCAACACACAAAGTTTGAGAGTTAGCTATAAAATTTTCCGACAACAAAATCCGTTGTCGGAAATTCCGATCGTGTGTACACAAATCCGACGCACAAAGTGCCACGCATGCTCAGAATAAATTAAGAGACGAAAGATATTGGCTACTGCCCCATTTATAGTCCCGACGTACGTGTTTTACGTCACCGCGTTTAGAACGATCGGAAATTCCGCCAACTTTGTGCGACCGTGTGTATGCAAAACAAGTTTGAGCCAACATCCGGTGGAAAAAAAACATGGATTTTGTTGTCTGATTTTCCAATCAATGTCCGACCGTGTGTACGGGGCAGAAGGCTAGAAACCAACTGACATTTTCATGTGGATTTGTACTAAAGAAGTCGTCCTATTCTTCAAGATTGGATACTTATCTCATACAGCAAATAACCAATTTTTGGCCAGCTCAATGGATAAATAACAGTGTTATTCTACATATTGTTAAAAGGCATCAAAATTTGCTTTTTATTAAAAAAACTTACTGAGATAGGGCAATCCAATCAACCTGCCACCAACCCACATTCACAAATATATCTAGCTTCTAGCAAATGGCAATTTGGCTCATGTTCTGTGCTCATGGTATATGTGCTGCAAATTCTGTTTTGTCTTGCAAATATAATCAGAGAACATTTTAATGCCTTGTATTATTGATTTAACATTTGTGAAACAATTGAGCTGAATAAATGTGATCATTTTTGGAAGTTAATATTGATAATAAGTATATAAAACAGGAAATAAAGAATGTGAACTGTTACTTTTAGATATTGATGGGGTCAGAATGAAATAGTGTGTTATCAATATCTAGCCTTACTTTACAGGGGGGGTCAGTACTTCTTTTTAAAGTATACTATTAAACGTGACATACTAAAAATGATGCCAAGTACTTTTATATCCAATGCATACAGCTGAGTTACAGACATACCAGAGGAGAGTAGAACATTAAAATGTTCTGGCAAAAAGGCATTATTTACTAGTATCTCTACTCTTATTGATCTTAGTAATGCAGATATACTGTTTTACAGATCACACAATCACATTTATTATAATTACCACTATTTGTAGTAGTAGTAGTAGTGGTGGTGGTGGTGGTAGTGGTAACATGAAACAAAATGTAGGAAGGTCCTGTCTACAATCATTTTACTATCTCAAGGAAATTAATTAAAGTTAGACACGAAGATTAAATGCTTCTTTGTACAACAGACCAGTCATGTCTACAACAAGCTTTATATTCTCATAATACTGAATAAACTGTAGTCCCTCTTTTGAGGGGCAGTGTTATAGGATATGGCCCTCCCTAAATAGGATTTTTTCGCTTAAACCTGTAGGTAATTAAGAGAACCAAAAACTTTGCAACGTGGAAAAGTGGGTTTGATAATAAAGTTGTCAGTGCCTCCACCCAGGACTGGGCCTTTGTGAGCAGATGGGATTCCCTTCCAGGAAAATTAACTACTGCAGCCAGCATATAACATTTATCATAAGTATATAGATACACTTCAGTATGGGTGTAATATGAATGTTAATATTAGTGCATACATCCAATGTACAAACAGGTAATATCAACAAATAGCCCGATAGGAGTCCTGGTGGAATTGTTCACATATACCCAGGTTTACATAAGTATTAAAGTGGTTGTAAACCCTTACAATACACTTTTGACTGCAGGTACTGTAAGCCTATAATAAGGCTTACCTGTAGCTATTCCAGATATCTCCTAAACCCTGCACGGTTTAGGAGATATCCCCTGTATCAGCATGTGCCGATGTCATCGGTACATGTGCACTGAAGCAATGGCACGTTCGTGCCTTTGCTTCAGTTAGTGTGCCGTTACCAGCGGCTCCCGCGCGCCTGCGTGGGAGTGACGTCATTGCGGCTCTGGCCAATCACAGCGCCGGAGCCTGTGATACCCAGAAGTAACTACGGGAGCGATGTTGCCAGGCCAGAGCTGCGTACTGGGACCGCTGCGGGGGCTTAGAACTAAGGTGAGTATTTCAGAATGAGCTAGTATGCTATGCATACAAGCTCATTATGCCTTTGTCTTGCAGGGTTTTTTTTTTTTTGTAGGTTTACAACCACAGTAATAGAGATACCTGCAGATGAATATTGCAGCAAAATACAGTTGCAGGGGCTCCTGAGGATGATCATGCTGTGTTGTCCGTCTTGGTGTCAAAGACTTGAAGACAGAATCATTGATTATGGGGAGATCCTCCAAACCATGGCCTGGAACGTAGCTTCTCACCAACAGGAACCGTGGTATAATACTGTAACTCAGAGTCAATCTATCTACTCTGCGTCTTAGGCCTTAGTACCTTCTAATCTGCCATGCAACCAAACATCTAACTACCTATAAACCTTTGGATACTTAGCCTGGCTCTACCCTATGCTGGTTATTAAGCCCTGAGCTAAATCTAGCTATATAATCCCACACCAGGAGGGACAGGGTTAACTAAAATAACAAAACTAACATATAAACTCTATTGCAATAAACAGGTTTACCTTCCCCTGGGGTCTCTAACCCAGCCACACAAAGACAGGAAGTGATGTAAATAAATAACCCTGTTATATTAACCACTTGCCGACCGACGCATGCCGATTTACGTCGGCAGAATGGCACTGGCAGGCAAAAGGGAGTATCTGTACGCCCCTTTGAATTTGTCGCCTAGCGGGCGCGTGGGAGTGTGCCCACGGGTCCCGCAAACTCGATGTTCGCCAGCGGCCCGTGATTGCGGCAAGAAGAGGCAGAACGGGGAGATCCCTATGTAAACAAGGCCTTTCCCTGTTCTGCCTAGCAACATGACAGGGATCTACTGCTCCCTGTCATTGGGAGCAGTGATCTCTGTCATGTTGTAGTAAACCCATCCCCCCTACAGTTAGAACACATCCAGGGAACACACTTAACCCCTTGATCACCCCCTAGTGTTTAACCCCTTCCCTGCCAGTGTCATTTATACAGTAATCAGTGGCTATTTGTAGCTCTGATCGTTGTATAAAGGTCAATGGTCCCAAAATAGTGTCAAAAGTGTCCGATCTGTCTGCCATAATGTGCCAGCCCCGATAAAAATTGCAGGTCGTCGCCATACTAGTAAAAAATAAATAATTAATAATAATAATGCCATAAATCTATCCCCTATTTTGTAGATGCTATAACTTTTGCGCAAACCAATCAATATACACTTATTGCAATTTTTTTACCAAAACTATGTAGAAGAATACATATTGGCCTAAACTGTGGAAGAAATTAGTTTTTTTATATATTTTTTGAGGATATTTATTATAGCAAAAGGTAAAAAATATTGCTTTTTTTTTCAAAATTGTCGGTCTTTTTTTTGTTTATAGGACAAAAAATTAAAGCCACAGAGGTGATCACATATCACCAAAAGAAAGCTCTATTTGTGGGGGAAAAAAGGACGTCAATATTGTTTGGGTACAACGTCGCAGGACCGCTAAAGCGACACAGTATCGAAACGCAAAAAATGCTCTGATCAGGTGGTTAAAGAAACATCGGCACTTGCAAATAGAGGCAGTAGACGACAGTAGATCTTATGAGCCAGCTCGATTCAGTGTAAAGACAGATATGAAATGCAGATTCAAGCCACGTGTTCATGAATGAGGATAGATATTTTAATAATGTTTTACATTTGTTTCTATTTTATAATAATGATAATGGAGAGAAACAACAAAATATTCCAGTCTTTGTTATTCTTATGCCGCGTACACACGAGCGGACTTTACAGCAGACTTTGCCCGGCGGACTTTTTGACGGATTTTACGACAGACTTTCTGAATGAACGGACTTGCCTACACACAATCAACCAAAGTCCGTCGAATTCGTACGTGATGACGTACGACCGGACTAAAATAAGGAAGTTCATAGCCAGTAGCCAATAGCTGCCCTAGCGTGGCTTTTTGTCCATCGAACTAGCATACAGACGAGCGGACTTTTCGACCGGACTCGAGTCCGTCGGATAGATTTAAAACATGTTTCAAATCTAAGTTCGTCCAACTTTTGAGAAAACAAAGTCCGCTGGAGCCCACACACGATCGAATTGTCCGACGAAATCCCGTCCGCCAGGCAAAGTCTGCCGTAAAGTCCGCTCGTGTGTACGCGGCATTACTCAGCTTGTGCTCAATGCTTTGTGTATGCCTTAAATGAACCTGACTTGTCAAAAATGTCTCCAAGGTAATACCAGTGCTGAAGTGGAGATATATTTGTGTCCAGGGACCTACTGATGCTGTGGCATTTGACAGTTAAATAATGGGGGTGGGGAGGTCAGTGCATAAAGTGAGGCTTAGTCTATTTTCAGGCAGATACCAAACCCTTTGTACAGCCTGGGTTCAGGATCCAAGAGGGTTTCAGGGATAAAAAAGGGTCCATTAACACTATGCATTGCATTACCCACTTTAGCCCCGGAAGATTTTACCCCCTTCCTGACCAGAGCCCTTTTTTGCAATTCGGCACTGCGGCACTTTAACTGACAATTGCGCGGTCGTGCGATGTTGTACCCAAACAAAATTGACGTCCTTTTTTTCCCACAAATAGAACTTTCTTTTGGTGGTATTGGATCATCTCTGCAGTTTTTATTTTTTGCACTATAAACAAAAAAAGAGCGACAATTTTACACACAGAGATCCCGGTTCTCACCGTGTTACGAGCGATTGTGGGAGCCCGGCGGTCATTGAGAGCGCTGGGCACTCGCATCAGCTCCTGGGGCGAGCAGCGGGCGTTTACACACCCCTAGTGGCCGCCTTAGGAACCAACGTCACATAACGGCGATTCGCCTGCCTGTGCCATTCTGCCACAGTACAGCTGGTCGGCAAGCGGTTAAAGCAGAACTATGCTGCATCTGAGCACCACAAACCCGAAAATGCTATTTAATTTATTTTAATATTCAAAGTAAGCTCACCCATCCATCCGTGTCTATATATGAAGACTCCTGGGATGTATGACATCACACCGAGGAAGTAACTGAAGAAATGCAAAAAAAGTACATATGATATACTTTCCTATCTATTTACGCTTTTTCTTTTTTAGTTGAGAGACTATTCAGCTTAATGATTATTCACTGTCTCCAACACGTTCTCACATTCTCGTGGTATAAACTTCCCCCCTTTTTCCCCCTTTTTTTTCCCCTTCCTTCTTTCCTATTCTTATCCCTTTTCTTTCTCCAAGCTTTATTTAAATTTTTTTTCCATATGCAAATAGGCAAAAACTAAAAGATACAGTTAACATCTGTATCTGATTTACAAAAATACAATACTTTCCCTACCTATTTCTCCTTCCACCCTCCCACTCCCCCCCTCCCTACTCCGTATCTGGATTGCTATCGCATCTTCCCTCCTCTTTCAAGCCCTGCTGCCCTCCTCCATCATCCTTTCCACATATTTCCCCCCAAAGCCTTAAAACTTATCAATCTTCCCCAGATACTGTTATATCTTTTTACCTGCCTTAGATCTCTACTACTTAAATATTCCATTTCACAGATGTAATCTACTCTTTCAAACCACTTATTTATATCTGTTTTTTCAACAGATAACCATTTCTTTGGTATTAGCCCTTTTGCAGCGTTTAAAAGAAATGGGGTCAGTGTTTTCCTATAGTGCTTTTTTGTATCTTTTGTATCGTGAAACAGACACGTCTGTATCTATTTACTAATGCTAGTAGCATGATCATTCAAATTGTCAATGTTGATTGAGAGAGTAAGGACAATCATGTTAAAGTGGTTGTAAAACATAAAATATCAACAAAGAATATTCCTCCATAGTGTGCACTTGTCTCAATCCTGAGCACTAAAAGTAATTTCTGTCTGCTGCCTTGTTCCACTGCTATCTGCATGAGTCACTTTGGACAAGTTTTCCTGACACCAAGACATAAAAAGGTGACACACTGCCTTTGATTGACAGCTTCAGCTCTGTTCCTGTATGGTGTGTGAATGAGGTGGGGTTTCCCTTCCCTCCGATCAGCTCTCACTGAGCTCTGCAGAGTGTAACTTCAGCTCCTGACCTCTGCTTTCTGAAAGCTCAGACGAGCTGCATAAGCTCTGCACTTTGAACAGCTGTAGAGAAAAGAGGGCTACAGATAAACACGTATAATTTATCTAGGAGGATTTGTTTCATCTCTGTGTATAACCTGAGGCTAATCAATTCATTGGGTATATGTAAGGGTTTACAACCACCTTAAGGCCCGGTTCACACAGATTTTGACCTGATTGCGTTGCGAATCTTCTTTGCGAATTCATTACGTGTTTGTTGCGAATTTATAACGATTCTACAGGAATAGTTCTAATTTTGGGAGGTGACTGCAATTTCATGTTTGGTCAATGGAACCCAGTGTCATGCTGACGTAAAAAAAAAAATAGCTTTATTTACTTCCTGTTCTCTTCCTGGTTTTTGTGGAGTGTGTGGAGAGTGTGTAGAGAGGAGTGTAGGATAATGTACCATTCATTGTCTTTGGTTATGGCAGCAGTAGTTACTGCTACTGCTGCAGTCATAATAAAAAAGAAGAAAGCCAGGCTGAGGAGGAGGAGGATGATGATGCTGTCAACCAGAAGATACTGGGTACACCCTGTAATTGCAAATAGGGAGGAGAGGACAGTTCAAGATGATCTACAATGATCTACGTCAACATAATGACAAAATTTTCAACTACACTCGTATGTCAGTTGACAGGTGAGCAATTATACTTTTTCTTCCCATTCCTCCAGACCTGCCTTTATGCTACATCCCCCCCCCCTCCATTCCTCACCCTACATCACTCCCCCCTCCATCCCTAACCTTCACCGTAACCGGTATCCGAACATCCCTCCCACCCCAATATCCCTCATCCCGCTATCCCTCCCCCCCGCTATACGTCACCCATCTATCCCTCACCCCCACTTTCCCTTACCCCCTCCATCCCTCACCCTCCATAACCCAATACATACCACTGCACTGTATCCAACCTCCCTCTTCCCACTTCTCCCCCTTATCCTAATTTCCCCCCCTTTCACCTCACTTCCTTATCTGATACCTCCTCCCTTCCTTTATCTATGTAATCTTACCTCTTCTCTGTATATATTAAAATTTCAGTTCGACGAATTGCTTCGACTGATCTACAGCAGTGTGGAGTAGGGATGAGCTTCGAGTTCGAGTCGAACTCATGTTCGACTCGAACATCGGCTGTTCGCAAGTTCGCCGAACAGCGAACAATTTGGGGTGTTCGCGGCAAATTCGAATGTTCGCTGCAAATTCAGAACACCCTTTAAAAGTCTATGGGAGATATCAAAAGTGCTAATTTTAAAGGCTTATATTCATGGTATTGTCATAAAAAGTGTTTGGGGACCTGGGTCCTGCCCCAGGGGACATGGATCAATGCAAAAAAAAGTTTTAAAAACGTCAGTTTTTTCGGGAGCAGTGATTTTAATAATGCTTAATGTGAAACAATAGTGTAATATCCCTTTAAATTTCGTACCTGGGGGGTGTCTGAAGTATGCATGTTTCCCCTGTTTAGAACAATCTGACGGCAAAATGACATTTCAAAGAAAAAAAAGTAATTTAAACTACTCACAGCTATTAATGAATTGCCAGTCAATACACATAAAAGTTCATTGATAAAAACGGCATGGGAATTCCCCACAGGGGAACTCCGAACCAAAATTTAAAAAAAAAAATGACGTGGGGGTCCCCCTAAATTCCATGCCAGGCCCTTCAGGTCTGGTATGGATATTAAGGGGAACCCCGCGCCCAAATTTTTTAAAAAAACTGCGTGGGGTCCCCCCAAAAATCCATACCAGACCCTTATCCGAGCACGCAACCTGGCAGGCTGCAGGAAAAGAGGGGGTGCCCCCCTCCTGAACCGTACCAGGCCTCATGCCCTCAACATTGGGAGGGTGCTTTGGGGTAGCCCCCCAAAACACCTTGTTCCCATGTTGATGAGGACAAGTGCCTCATCCCCACAACGCTGGCCAGTGGTTGTGGGGGTCTGCGGGCGGGGGGCTTATCGGAATCTGGAAGCCCCCTTTAACAATGGGACCCCCAGATCCCGGCCCTCCCCCCTAGTGTGGAGCATCAGAACACGACTTTCCGAAATAGTGTGGAGCCAGCTGAGCGATTACTTGTCACCTTAAGGTAACATATTTAATAAAAAGCCAGATAGCCAGCAAATGCGTATGCTTTTTTTATTTGTCGTGGCAGCTGATCCACTCTTGGCCTCACATATTTGATGTAGGTGTTGCGTACACTACGCCACCTCGTCTTTACTTAGATCAAAAAACGAAAAAAGTAAGCACATAATTAATTATCCTTCTCCTTTCTTACAGGTACCTGGCTAGCGGCAATTCTTTCGCCAGTTTACAATACGAATTCAAGTTGGGCAAATCGACCATGAGTTCTATTGTGCATACAACTTGTGCAGCTATCTGGCTAGTTTTAAAGGACTTGGTGATGAAGAAGCCGACTAGGGAAGACTGGGCTAAAATTGCCAAAGTTTTTTGGGAGTGGTGCCATTTCCCAAATTGTGTGGGTGCAATAGATGGAAAGCACATCAGAATAATCAGCCCAATTCGTAGTGGCTCAAAGTATTTTAACTATAAAAAAATATTTTTCATTTGTCCTAATGGCAGTGGCTGATGTCAATTATTCCTTTACCTATGTGGATATAGGATCATATGGAAGTAACTCTGACTCCAGCATCTTCTCGCATTCTTCTTTTGGCAAGATGCTTCTAGAAAACTCACTGAACCTTCCTGATAACCTCCCACTTCCTGGAACAAATCACCCTCTGGAGCCTTATGTGTTTGTTGGGGATGAGGCATTCCCTATTTCTGAGCACCTTCTACGGCCATATGCAAACAGGGGACTGTCCACTGCAAAGAGGGTATTTAATTACAGAATGTCAAGGGCAAGACGTGTAGTGGAGTGTGCTTTTGGAATACTTGCCAATAAGTTGCGTTCCCTGCATTCACTGATCAGCCTTAGTATGGAGCATGCCATTGGGGCAGTGCAAGCAGCACGTGCATTGCACAATTTTGTTCGTGCTCGAACAGAGTATTGGTAACTGTAAGCGCAAACACACAAGTCCATATATAACAGGAGATATAAAGGGCTGAGCAACTTAGTCCATAGGGGACAGGCTGGAAGTTAAAGGGCTAAGTGGTAACCGGTAATGTAATGGTTAAAGTAGGCTGGTAGGCTAGGCGGCTGCTGTCCTCAGAGAGCTGGCTCTGTGATGGATGAGAGAGGGGTAGAGAAGGAAGCGCCACCTGAGTGTAGTATTAACAAATGATGTTTAATGACACCAGGTAAAAACACACTTACAGGATAAAAACATATAAAAGGCTCATCTGTATAGGTATGTGGCCCTCGGTGTTCCCTCTGATCCTGTGGTGGTGATGCTGCAGGGATGCTGGGCTGCAGAAGGTGGATTATCAGCTGGGAGCTCCTTCTGTGGCCATCAGGAAGAGACTAGGGGCCAGTGTGGAGCGCACGTGGAGCGTGCGTGATGTCACAGGTCGTCCGTTCGCTTCCGGGTTCGGTATCCAGGGGAGAGATCGTCCAGGGAGGAGGGCTTGCAGGGAGGTTGAGAGAAGGCTACGCTCTCGGAGCCACTGCTCCTTCAATAGGCCTAATAGGGAGGTGTCTGCAATGTGCTTTTATATGGCAGTGCTGTGGGACACCAGGTCCCAGCATCTGTCAAAAGAAAGCACAGCGCCAACTGTGGGTGGGAGGGGAACTACAAGGTAACATAATATACACAGAGAAAAAAAGGAGGTTATATAATAGTGAGTGGCATGGAAACATATATATGAATGGGGAAAATGCATGGTAGTAAACATGGAGACAATTATATTAACAATAGTAAAAATGGGAGTAACAATGGGGGCGAAAAATGGAGGTAAGTATAAATATATATATATATATATATATATATATATATATATATATATATATATATATATATATATATATATATATATGTGAAATATAATAATAATTCCCATGGTGATGATACAAAAGAACCAGAAAATGCAACAGTAAAAATAAAAATAAAAATAAAAATAAATATAAAAAATAAATAAATAAATAAATATAAATAAATACATAAATAAATAAATAAATAAAATAAATAAATAAAAATAAATATGAAAGTGAGAACAAAATAAAAATATTAATAATAATAAAAAAATAGAATTAAGAATAAAAAAAAAATAGATCTAGAAATAAGAATAAATATAAAAAAATAAATAAATAAAAAATAAAAATAAATAGGTAGAGAAAGGCGAAAAAATGGTGAAAAAATTATGGTATAAGAAGTGGACATGGATAAAGCATGCATATTGGGAAAACACAAGGAACAGGGAAGCACGTATCTGTGCAGGGTTCTTAAAGATATATATATTGTAGCAAGGCTACATCTGTAGGGGTGGTCTCATGAGGAAACGGGGTGGCTTAAAGTAGTGTGTGCACCTCAATATCCTTGTTCAACCGCCCAGGTGCTAAAGTGCCCAAAGAGTAGATCCAGTAAGTTTCTTGCTGGCAAAGACGTTTATACCGCTCAGCGGCAGGGTATGTGGCCAGGATTGATTCAATGACCCACACACTGAGGCCAGCTGTAGATCGGCCGTGGTGAGTCTGGAAGTGTTTAGGGACGCTGTGGTGGTCACAGCCTTTTTCGATAAAGCGCCAGTGCTCCCCAAAACGTGCCCTTAGGGCTCTGATGGTTCTGCCGACATATAGTAGGCCACAGGGGCAGGTGAGGCAGTCAATAACGAAGTCAGTTGAACAGTTGTAGAATTCTTTTAGGGTATAGTTTTTTCCTTTGAGGATATAGTTTTTTTGGGGTTACTGTCAAAGGAAAAAAAATATTTATTCGTATTTCTATATCTATTTTTATTTTTATTTTTATTCTTAATTCTATTTTTTTTTATTATTATTATTAATATTTTTATTATAATATTTTTAATTTTTGTTCTCACTTTCATATTTATTTTTATTATTTATTTATTCTTTTAATTTCTTTTATTTGTTTATTTATGTATTTATTATATTTATTTTTATTTTTATCTTTACCGTTGCATTTTCTGGTTCTTTTGTATCATCACCATGGGAATTATTATTATGTTTCGCTTTTATACTTTATATATATATATATATATATATATATTATACTTACCTCCATTTTTTGCCCCCATTGTTACTCCCATTTTTACTATTGTTAATATTATTGTCTCCATTCAAAACCAAAAGGTATATACTGCGCTATCCCATAAAATGTTCAATAAACAGAAAACATGTGTCTGTGAAGACCAAAAATATTATTGCTGCTGCAACCCTAAATGTGAGACAACCTCCACTTCAAAATACTATACAAAGAAAGGCTGCGCTGCTGTAAATGAGTGAGTGTGGTCATGAACCATTTATATGACCATAACATGTACACCTATATTTGATAAAAAACAATTAATGATATTTGGAAAAGGGATGATGATACCTGGAACAAACATTAAACTTAATTACCACAAATATGGGACATATAAGATTACTCCTTATATATATGTGCAATCAAACATCCAGTATGTTAAACAAAGTCCATACATAAACGTTCCTTTGCTGGAAATGTCTTTCACCAGTAGAGAATGAAAAAAATATTAATAATAATGGTAATGAATAAAACACCACTCTTCTGCTGATGTGAAGCATGCACTGTTGTCACCCTGAAGAGTGTGATGATAGGGAAATTCCTCCACCAAACAAAACGATCTGCCCCTTACCAGATCTTTTGATCTCTTGTTTAAGGAGATTGTATGTGCAGGTGGCTGTGTCCCCCAGCCACTGGGTCTCTGTCAGAAATATGGCTCCAAAGGTCACCTCTCAAGGGGTCGGCTGGATGATATACTGGCACTCAAATCCCAAGAATAAAAGAAAGAGCTCCATAGCGTAATACTGATATTTTTTAATAAAAAATCACAAGAAATGCACTTACAGTGTTGTTGCTTTAAAATCGCGTGTGTACACAAACAATGCCGGCCGGCTCACAGCTGCTGCCCGTCGCTTCCGGGATCAGCGGTGGATGGTGGTGACGTCAGCACGTCGCTCCTCCCTACGCCGTTTCGACAAACTTGTCGTCTTCCTGGGGTACGGGCGGCGTGCTGACACACCACCTTTATACATCAAATCAATTGTACAGGAACGCCCTCTTCTGAGATCAAGGCATCCGAAGCTAGATTAGCCATCTTTAAAATGGGCTAAAAGACTCCTATTCCATTCTAGTAAACCGTTATAAACTCTAGTGTTTGTTCACATCTAATACCTCATGCCTAAACTTCCGCACTGAGATCGAAAGTTACTATACTGAAAGCAAACATGAATGAAAATATAAATACAAATGGAAGATGTTATTAGAAATAAAGGGAGAGAGCCCTGCGAGTGTGGGGATCCCACCACGCCTGTTCATAAAACATAATGGGTCGATAATTGTTTCCACCCCTATTAATGCATGGATTATGCTCGGAAAATTAAACTCCTATAAGGGCAGATTTCTGAAAAATATTTAATTAAAAAATAATAATTAAAATATAATTAAAAAGAGTGACCATAACTCTTCTCCCAGGACAAGGAAAAAGGGGACATTAATCCCCCATGTTCCAACCATACTGGTAATATTGAGACCAAAAATGGACAGTCAGACGTCTAAAAAAAGGAAAAAAAGGCACATATATACATATAAATATTAACTGGCTCTTTGCACGCACAGTGGTGATAAATTAACAAAAAATGGCAGTCTTGCATCCAGAGACAAAAAGCATAAACGAATCAAGACTGACTGTAGAGCAGTATATCTCTTCAAACGGGGGCACAGTGACATCTAAAATAAACCTCCATAATAGGTCTAAACGTTACTCATCTATTTCAATAGGGGCTTCTTAAAGATTAATGGTATATAAAACGTTATAGGCTGTGGAAGGAAGGGTTCACCCTGTATAGTGAGCCCCTGATACGCTAAGCTCACCAATACTCCGATAGAGGCTAGATAGAGGAGTGTTCTGTGTGTCATATTCACCCGAACCGGACGCCTTGATCTCCAAATGGGGCCAATATCACAAATGTTAACCATTATCGATGAATGCATTTACATCGGTATCAATGTTCAGGCCATGGGGGGTGTAACATCGAACACGGTGGATCCAAGCTATTTCTAATCTAGACAGTTCCCTAACTAGAGATCCACCTCTCCAGTGGGCACTGTATCTGTCTATCCCTAAAAATAGGGTATTGGCCGGGTTCCGGTTATGGTGTAACGCATAGTGTTTCGACACCGAGTGGAATTGGAAACCATTTTTGATATTTGTGATGTGTTCCCCTAGGCGGACTTGCATGGGGCGTTTGGTCCTGCCTATATATTGCAGCCCACATGGGCATTGCAATAAATAGACCACCCCTTTTGAGCTGCATGTAATAAAGGGCTCTATTTTATGCACCCTAGAAGTACTGAAAGATGTAAAAGCCTCGGTTTTCCTCTGCTTGTTCTTATTTAGTGAGCAGATCTGACATCTGCGACACTGATGGTAACCAGATAGATTTTGGAAAAATGACACTTTTTGGGTAGGTGGGTCCACTACATTGATACCGATGTAAATGCATTCATCGATAATGGTTAACATTTGTTAACATTTGTGATATTGGCCTCATTTGGAGATCAAGGCGTCCGGTTCGGGTGAATATGACACACAGGACACTCCTCTATCTAGCCTCTATCGGAGTATTGGTGAGCTCAGCGTATCAGGGGCTCACTATACAGGGTGAACCCTTCCTTCCACAGCCTATAACGTTTTATATACCATTAATCTTTAAGAAGCCCCCATTGAAATAGATGAGTAACGTTTAGACCTATTATGGAGGTTTATTTTAGATGTCACTGTGCCCCCGTTTCAAGAGATATACTGCTCTACAGTCAGTCTTGATTTGTTTATGCTTTTTGTCTCTGGATGCAAGACTGCCATTTTTTGTAATTTATCACCGCTGTGTGTGCAAAGAGCCAGTGTGTCTTTTTAGATATACAATAAAACACAGTTAATATTTATATGTATATATGTGCCTTTTTTTCCTTTTTTTAGACGTCTGACTGTCCATTTTTGGTCTCAATATTACCAGTACAGTTGGAACATGGGGGATTAATGTCCATTTTTTCCTTGTCCTGGGAGAAGAGTTATGGTCACTCTTTTTAATTATATTTTAATTATTATTTTTTAATTAAATATTTTTCAGAAATCTGCCCTTATAGGAGTTTAATTATCCGAGCATAATCCATGCATTAATAGGGGTGGAAACAATTATCGACCCATTATGTTTTATGAACAGGCGTGGTGGGATCCCCACACTCGCAGGGCTCTCTCCCTTTATTTCTAATAACATCTTCCATTTGTATTTATATTTTCATTCATGTTTGCTTTCAGTATAGTGACTTTCGATCTCAGTGCGGAAGTTTAGGCATGAGGTATTAGATGTGAACAAACACTAGAGTTTATAACGGTTTACTAGAATGGAATAGGAGTCTTTTAGCCCATTTTAAAGATGGCGAATCTAGCTTCGGATGCCTTGATCTCAGAAGAGGGCGTTCCTGTACAATTGATTTGATGTATAAAGGTGGTGTGTAAGCACGCCGCCCGTACCCCAGGAAGACGACAAGTTTGTCGAAACGGCGTAGGGAGGAGCGACGTGCTGACGTCACCACCATCCACCGCTGATCCCGGAAGCGACGGGCAGCAGCTGTGAGCCGGCCGGCATTGTTTGTGTACACACGCGATTTTAAAGCAACAACACTGTAAGTGCATTTCTTGTGATTTTTTATTAAAAAATATCAGTATTACGCTATGGAGCTCTTTCTTTTATTCTTGGGATTTGAGTGCCAGTATATCATCCAGCCGACCCCTTGAGAGGTGACCCTTGGAGCCATATTTCTGACAGAGACCCAGTGGCTGGGGGACACAGCCACTTGCACATACGATCTCCTTAAACAAGAGATCAAAAGATCTGGCGTTTTGTTTGGTGGAGGAATTTCCCTATCATTACACTCTTCAGGGTGACAACAGTGCATGCTTCACATCAGCAGAAGAGTGGTGTTTTATTCATTACCATTATTATTAATATTTTTTTCATTCTCTACTGGTGAAAGACATTTCCAGCAAAGGAACGTTTATGTATGGACTTTGTTTAACATACTGGATGTTTGATTGCACATATATATAAGGAGTAATCTTATATGTCCCATATTGTAGTTTAATGTTTGTTCCAGGTATCATCATCCCTTTTCCAAATATCATTAATTGTTTTTATCAAATATAGGTGTACATGTTATGGTCATATAAATGGTTCATGACCACACTCACTCATTTACAGCAGCGCAGCCTTTCTTTGTATATTATTGTCTCCATGTTTACTACCATGCACTTTTCCCCATTCATATATATTATGTTTCCATGCCACTCACTATTATATAACCTCCCTTTTTTTTCTGTATATATTATGTTACCTTGTAGTTCCCCTCCCACCCACAGTTGGCGCTGTGCTTTCTTTTGACAGACGCTGGGACCTGTTGTCCCACAGCACTGCCATATAAAAGCACATTGCAGACACCTCCCTATTAGGCTTATTGAAGGAGCAGTGGCTCAGAGAGCGTAGCCTTCTCTCAACCACATGGATACCAAACCCGGAAGCGGACGGATGACCTGTGACGTCACGCACGCTCCACCTGCGCTCCACGCCGGTCCCTAGTCTCTTCCTGATGGCCACAGAGGAAAAGAGGGGGGGAAGGGCCGGAGGCCCCATGGGACTTTAAATGAGGCAGTAGACAGGTTGGAGTGAGGTAAAAAATGTGTACAAGTTTATTGGTAAAAAATTCTGAGTATACAGCACATGTGAAAGGTTACGTGTGCATGCGCACAAACCATAGCCTACATGAATGCATGTGTAGACAACAATCAAAGAAAGTATATCTAACCATATATAGTAGTAACACATATACACTGTACAGAAATTGCATAAATAAGCTGGGAAGCACAGAACACATGATGTAAAAGGTGAGTATGAAAAATAAAAAATAAAATGATGAAGTACATCAAAAATTGATCAATATCAGATCCAATTAAAAGCCCAGTGGCTGCATCCTTGGTGCCCGACGCGTTTCTGTGAATACACTTCTTCAGGGGCGGATGCTATAGGATTTCTGAAATTACAAAATATGAAGCCATCAAAAAATAATAAATAATAAAAAAGTAAATACGACCAGAAAGGACAGTATGTCGATTTCTGGGTACTCACAATGTAGCCAGACTGTGATACAAGGCAGGGACTGGGCACGGAATATGCTCTCCCCCGGAGCTGGGGTGGCAGGCACTTGAGCGCAGGACAGGCGCACACCGGTATCATCCTCAGAGCACAACCATAATCTCCACAACAAAGCCAATCATGAGTCAGGGTGGTGGACAAAGATCTAGGTAGATGAGTAAATCCATGAGGATAATCAAAAAACTGGCACTTAAGAGTAAGGGGAGTACAGAAAGTGATATGGTCATGGGGTATTACCTTGGAGGTGCTTGAAACCAGAGCTGACCACCACTGTGGCGTCTGCATGGTGTAGAAAGGAGAGGAGAGGATGTGCCCGGGGCGACGCCTGATATGCGTCCCGACCGCGCCAATGATTGCCACCGACGTCACGCTACGGGCCGACAGTGCGTAGGGCGGGACCCCTGCTCGGCGGCAGAGACCCACCCAAGCTGACGCCATTGCGTACAGCTACGTCGGCACCAGGTGGAAAACAATGCGCCCGCACAACGGCGCCAACCAGTGACGTCATGCGCAGGAGCATTGCGTGGCGCCGATGCGGTGAGGGCATCCACCCGATCCCCCACACCAAACCAGCCCAAAAACACGAGGGCGGACGTGGGGGGGATGGGGGGGGCACGCAGACCGCATCGCAGCTCCGGGAGAGAAACAACCCGAAGCCCAGAACCCAGCCAACATGATGGCCACAGAAGGAGCTCCCAGCTGGTAATCCACCTTCTACAGCCCAGCATCCCTGCAGCGTCACCACCACAGCATCAGAGGGAACACTGAGGACCACATACCTATACAGATGAGCCTTTTATATGTTTTTATCCTGTA
Source organism: Lithobates clamitans (assembly GCA_037952925.1). Classification (NCBI taxonomy): domain Eukaryota; kingdom Metazoa; phylum Chordata; class Amphibia; order Anura; family Ranidae; genus Lithobates; species Lithobates clamitans. Next base: position 174,591 of record JBBGZY010001117.1, read on the forward strand.
AGTGTGTTTTTACCTGGTGTCATTAAACATCATTTGTTAATACTACACTCAGGTGGTGCTTCCTTCTCTACCCCTCTCTTGTTCATGCTCGAGATGGGTACCTATTTGAGGACTCTTTGATGCATGACCTTGAAGATCCAACATGGATCAGAACCCGTGGCAACTACAGTGGGGAAAATGTGCACCAGGACTTCACAGATTATTTTATGTCAGCAAATGGGCAGCTATTGTGGCAGCTTGATGCAATAGGTTAAAATGCTGTACTCTGCTTCACATATTTGCATGGTGTCAATTTTCAATGTTAAAAATAAAAAATTGAATTTGATACTGTTCACTTGTCATTATTTTACAGAGTGTGTTGTGTACATATCGATCTTCCCATAACATATCCTCACTACAGATAACCTTAACCCTTTCCGTAACCCTAACCGTAAAATGTAGCCTAACCCTGACGTCTCCAATCAGTGCATCAATAGACAAATACACATTGATAAGCAATTTACTTACAATTGGGTCTATAGGTTCCAGGAGGTAAGCTGTACTGGTCATGGTACATGAGATGGATGATTTGCGCTATAGTAAGCAATAGAAGCAATGCAGACAGATATCACACCATAGTTGTCTTCCCAAAAAAATATTTATTTTTTTAATTTGTAATCTTCATGTAATTATATACTTTTTTGAAATATTTTTGGGAAATAATCATACTTCAAACATTGTAAAGAACCACATAACGAGAATATAATACTCTGTCTCCTTCTTCCCTTTCTCTTACCCTTCATGCTTTCTCCCCCTCACTTGATCTCTTCTTTCAAGTTAAACTTAGCATGACCCTCTAACTTTCTCAGACCCTCTCACTTCCTCTCACCCTCTCACTTCCTCAGACGCTCTAACTTAATCAGACCCTCTCACTTCCTCAGACCCTCTAACTTCCTCAGACCCTCTAACTTAATCAGACTCTCTCACTTCCTCAGACCCTCTCACTTCCTCAGACCCTCTCACTTCCTCAGACCCTCTAACTTCCTCAGACCCTCTAACATAATCTGACCCTCTCACTTCCTCAGACCCTCTCACTTCCTCAGACCCTCTCACTTCCTCTGACCCTCTCACTTCCTCAGAGCCTCTCACTTCCTCAGACGCTCTCACTTCCTCAGACCCTCTAACTTAATCAGACCCTCTAACTTAATCTGACCCTATCACTTCCTCAGACCCTCTCACTTCCTCAGACCCTCTCACTTCCTCAGACCCTCTCACTTCCTCAGACCCTCTCACTTCCTCAGACCCTCCACGTTTCTCAGACCCTCCAACTTTATCAGACCATCCTACTTCCTATGACCCTCCTACTTACTATCTGTTTCTATAGTCTTTATGGACATACTGGACATTTTCACTTTCCTTGTCCAAAAAGAAGCACCTAAACCTCCACCTCACTCTCGTACTCTCTCTCTTCATCCTACTTTTGTACATGTATCCCACTGCATAATCCACGCGGACCTGAAAAGTTGGTATGGACCAAAAAAGTTTTACACAACGTAAACAAATGCAATATGGTTACCAACATGAAAGAGGCTGTGCCGTTTAACAGGTAGGCATCTATGAATTCAAAATAATAGTAACACTCTGTTTCTTAGGCATTACTAGCTTCAAAGGTACAAACAGGGATATCACTCTATCCGGTGGTTCATGACATTGGTGGTCAGAGGTGGAATGCAAATCCACAAAAAAATACAAAACATAACGTGAACAAATCCAATATGGATTAACAACATGAAAGTGCCAGTGCCATTCAACAGATAGGCATCTATCTATTCAAAAAAGTAGTAACACTCTGTTTGTCAGGTGTTGCTAGCCTCTATCCGGTGGTTCACTCGGGGCGGGCCCATAAGGCATAATCGCACCACAGCCCTTTACATTTTGGTCAGAGGTGGGATACAAGCTCTGACATTGGTGGTCAGTGGGATTGCTTGTCAGTGGGATAAATGCACTTACATTGGTGGTCATTAGGATTTCTGGTCAGTAGGATGCATGCCTTTACATTTTGGTCAGAGGTGGGATACAAGCCCTGACATTGGTGGTCAGTGGGATTGCTTGTCAGTGGGATAAATGCCCTTACATTGGTGGTCAGTGGGATTGCTGGTCAGTAGGATGCATGCCCTTACATTTTGGTCAGAGGTGGGATACAAGTCCTGACATTGGTGGTCAGTGGGATTGCTTGTCAGTGGGAGAAATGCACTTACAATGGTGGTCATTAGGATTGCTGGTCAGTAGGATGCATGCCTTTACATTTTGGTCAGAGGTGGGATACAAGCCCTGACATTGGTGGTCAGTGGGATTGCTTGTCAGTGGGATAAATGCCCTTACATTGGTGGTCAGTGGGATTGCTGGTCAGTAGGATGCATGCCCTTACATTTTGGTCAGAGTTGTGATACAAGTCCTGACATTGGTGGTCAGGTGGGATGCAAATCCACTAAAGAATACAAAACATAACATAAACAAATCCAATATGGATTAACATGAAAGTGGCAGTGCCATTCAACAGGAAAACCTATAAATTCAAATATTTTGTAACACTCTGTTGCTCAGGCGTTGTTTGCCTCAAAGGCACAGGCGGGGATATCACTCTATCTGGTGGTTTACTCAGGGGCCCATATTGTGCATTTGTGGGAGGCTCGATTGAATTAACTTCAAGTGATTGATTTCTATATGGATAAGGACTAGGAATGAGCTGTTCCATAGGTCTTGACACAGGTGGATAGTGGTTTGGCATGGATGGCATTTGATTGTAGAGCTGTGGTACTCTGCTTTGTTGTGGTAAATGGTGAGGAATTGAGTCGCGTGGTCTCAGTTCCATTGCTCTTATTATACCAGGGGTTCTAGTTGGAGGGGTCATTAAGGAAGCAATTGGTGGAGGAATGGGATATGGGATTCTTGATCTGGGGGTCTCATATATGCTTGAGTGGTCAGAAAAACTAGAAGGATACGGGTTTGGTGCAGGCTTTGAAGCAGAAGAAATGGGTGTAATTATTTGAGTACTAGTACTCTCGTGCGTTGGCTCTGAAACATGGCTTGGCATAGTGAAGGAATGTATGCAATGTTGCACTGCAATCCTCATGTTGAAGTAATGGTCTGGCAAGACCTCTTTGAGAAAAAGCACCAAACTTAGGGCAAACATAGTATGAGGGCATCGCTGGACATCGATTTGTTCAGTGATCCCTGACACTATATTGAGTAATTTATTCGTCTCGTCTTGGTCTTCTACCTGTTCTGCTGCCCTGCTGCTTCGCTTCCTGCGTGAGGTAGATGTTTGCCTTTGCCTTCTGTTGGAAGGTGTAGAAATGTCAGTATCCTCATTATCTTGCTCCTAAGTAGATGATTCATGTACATCGATTGCGTCACCCTCTACCTCCATAGATGATGAATCCTCTATGTTTGTGCAAGCAAATGATGCTCCCTCATCTAAATCAACAATAGCAGCATGCTCCTCTCCCTCTTCCTCCTCCTCTTCCCAACTTGCTTCTGTGCTGAAATACAAAAGTTGATACTTGAAATTCTAACTAAAGATGATAGCGGTAGAAGCGAAGGTTAGGGGGAGGACAGGTAAATTAGAGAGGGATGGTAGAGAGAGGTATTCTTGTATGTAAACTTACATCCTTAATTCTAGAACTGGCTTGAGAAAATCCAGGTATCTGGCAAAAGCATAGGGACGCTTTGGGGCGGCACCAGACCCACTTCATGCTTCACGCTCCAGTCTCTGGTGTCTTTGAAGTGTATCCTTGAGCCTTCGCCACCTAGTACATATGAGTTCTTCTGTAATCAAATAAAACATAAACAATTAATTGGTGGTGAGTGGGAACAATGCTCATTACACAGCTGGTCAGTGGGATTTGTGGTCAGTGGGATGCATGCCCTTACATTGGTGGTCAGCGGGATGCATGCCCTTACATTGGTGGTTAGTGGGATGCATGACCTTACATTGGTGATCATTGGGATGCAAGCCCTTACATTGGTGGTCAGAGGGATTTGTGGTCAGTGGGATGCCCTTACATGGGTGGTCAGCGGTATGCATGACCTTACATTGGTGGTCAGAGGGATTGGTGGTGAGTGGGATGAATAAATATGTACTTACGTTTATGTTTGCGAACTTGTGGTGTGAAGTCTTCCCAGTCTGAATACAAGGTTTTACAAATTTCTTCCCAGCCTCTGCCCTTCTGGGCATTATTTTTATATTCAGGTATACAGCTGTCCCATATATATGGCCTGTCACGGACAAGCCTGATGAGCTCCTCATTGTCGATGCTGTTCCTACGCCTAGGGGCCATTTTATCTGTTTGCATATGGACATGAGACAGGAAACAGGAAGTGAGGGGGCAGTACTGGGAGGAGGTGAGGGGCAGTACTGGGAGGAGGAGCTGGAGGTTACGAATTCGCACATATGTGAACCATCAAATGCGATTCAAGAACGATTTACATTGATGTCTATGGAGACTAAATTCGCAACGCAGTAAACTCGCACAAGACCCTTTTTGTATCGCATCGCATTCGTAGAGGAATCGCAACGCATGTATGTGAACGACCGTCATTGAAAACAATGACTTTATGGATGACATGTGAATTTAAAGTGCTTTTGATGCATCGCATTTGTTATGAACTCGCATCAATGTGAACCAGGCCTTAGGGAGCCTATTCATTTTGGATTGCCTGTATGTCTTAATGCACCTGTCAAAATGCCATGTGAGTTGTGGTGCACTGTACTGCAGGTGTATTGGCAGCTACTGTACAAGTGCATAACGCTCTAAAAGAATGTGAGTTTTACCGCAATGCATCAGTTTGAATAAGCATTAACATAGCTATCTGTAGACACCACAAGATGACCTTAGTGCTTTACTTTGCTAACACAGAAATGATTTAGGTCAGGTCAGGTTCACTTTTACACAGCTTGATGTACATAAGAATGTAATTAGTTTCATATAGGAAACACACAGCAATAAAACTAGAAAGCCATATCAATTGTCAATATCTTTTGTAGCCCCTATGTCAAACATAATTAGCTTATTGTTTATATTTCCAAAGGTTTGATGGCATTCACCAAAGCAAGATTCATTAGCGCACAACCTTGATTAGCAAGCTGGCCTTGAATGAAAACAATAGAGGAATTGAGTTTGAATGTGTATTTTTAAGTACATGGAACAAAATAATGTATAATGAAACTGTAAAGACTAAATTAACAGACTGTGCCTAATAATTGCACAGATTCACTACACATAGGTTATTAAGTAGTATGGCTTGTGAAATGCTAATGAATACAATAATTTACAAAAGATTTACTCTCCTCAGGACCCCATTCTACTCTGATGGGCTGTTTTGAGGGTGCCATATCATACTAAACAAAGAAACATACCTCCACAAAGCACATCAAAAACCTGTTATATCCAGGTAGGGGATCATGGGGGATATGGGACAATCCCTCTGCTTAAAACATTGCAGGGCTTAGTGCCTGAGCAACTGCCAAACAACTGAAAAACCCAAGTTGGCAACAAAGGAAGCATTAATAGCCCTAAGAAAGTTTGCACTTTATGAAGGTCATAACTTGCAAAGTGTTTTTTGGGGTTACAGTGGTGAACTGAGCCAGGTGTAGCATGCTATGAAGGGAAATATAGACTCCTTCTGGGTGTTCTATCAAGTGAACCTGTTACTTACTACTAATTTAGACAATGAAAAGGATTTCTTTAGGATTAGAGTGAATATGTAGTGTTCTGTTACTAAACTACATTAAATACAGCTTTTATAGTTCACTAGACACCACAGTAGATCACACTTTGACTGTGTTGTCTCCAAATTCACTAGTAGATCATAGGGATGTCCTGCAGGGTAGGTAGGTAAGAGCTGAAAACAAAGGGGGCATTCTAGGCTTATCCCCTGTGGGTACACAGGATACAGCTGAAGGCAGGTGTGAAGATCAGGACATGGGGAGACTGAGCAGAGACAAGCCATTTTGACGTTATTTGGCATTGTAAATGGAGCTGGGTGAGGTTTCATGGGTGTAGGATATGAAGTGGGGAGTGCTGCTGGTCCTGGAAAACGGCGGTACTATCAGTAATAGGAGTGGAGCCTAGGTTTACACATGAAAAGGGGGTTAAGAATTCTTCATTCATTTTCATTCACATTGTCTATTAATATATTTTAACATGTGCTGTGTAGATTCTGTTAGCAGAGTGGCAGCAGACTTTCGGTATTGTTTAGAAATTAAAAGCTGCAAGTCTAGGGTATCAAAAGTTCACACAACATCTGGCTTTGTCCCATTTTGTGCTCTCTTGGTGGCCGTACACAGAGCTGTATATAGCCATCAGACTGCCCTAGGCACACTGAAAAAATAAAACCCTTTCGTACAAAGTCAAGCATATACTCAAAAAACTACTTCTATGTCCAGTTGAAGGCAATATATGGGCTGCTTTATCTACAGGGCTAAATTTCAACAGTACATGCCACTAAACATGAAAAAAGACTTTTCTATATGCTGTATGGAATTCAGTGGTGTATGTGGCAAACAGGATGTAAACGGATTGCCATATTTGGGATCAGGAAGCAATTGTGTTTACTCTTTGAGATACAACTGGCCAAAATGACTCCAGGGAGTTTCTGCACCTTCCCTTGAATCTACAGAGCATTGATTCCTAAAGCAAACAATAGGAAACCTCTAAAATGGTAAATTAGCCCAAATGACTGTACCTTTTAGGGACTCCTCAAGGAATTAGCTAGGAATCACAGCGATTTATTAGAAATGTTTTGTAATTATTTTAGCATATTTTCAGCTTATTGCAAAATAAAGTTGTTTATGTTTAACGCAAGCTTGACTATAAATTGTATACATAGTTACATTGTTTGTAAGGTTGAATAAAGACACCACTCCATCCAGTTCAACCTGTGTTAGCGTGTGTGTGATTATGTCTCTACCATTTCCTATGTCTCTGTATATTGCATTCACTAAGATGCCCATCAAAAGGTTTTCTGAAAATATCAACATTGCTTGCTGAAACCACCAACTGTTACACATCCCTATCACTCAAATAGTAAAGAACCCCTTACATAGTTTAAGAATAAACCGCTTTTCATCCAACTTCAACGAGTGACCACTAGGGATGAGCCGAACACCCCCCCGGTTCGGTTCGCACTAGAACCTGCGAATGGACCGAAAATTTGCACGAACGTTAGAACCCCATTGAAGTCTGTGGGACTCGAATGTTCGAAATCAAAAGTGCTAATTTTAAAGGCTAATTTGCATGGTATTGTCCTAAAAAGGGTTTGGGAACCCGGGTCCTGCCACAGGGGACATGTATCAATGCAAAAAAAAGTTTTAAAAACTGCAGTTGATTTTAATGATGCTTAAAGTGAAAAAAAAGTGAAATATTCCTTTAAATATCCTACCTAGGGGGGTGTCTATAGTATGCCTGTAAAGTGGCACCTGTTTCCCGTGCTTAGAACAGTCCCTGCACAAAATGACATTTTTAAAGTAATAAAAGTCATTTATAACTGCTTATGGCTTTAATGTAATGTCTGGTTCCGGTAATATTGATGAGAATCAGTGAGACAGACAGCATGGGTACCCCCCCAGTTCATTACCAGGCCCTTTGGGTCTTGTATAGATATTAAGGGGAACCCCGCACCCAAATTAAAAAAAGAAAAGGCGTGGGGCCCCAGGCCCTCTTAACAGCAGTATACAGGCGGTGCAAACAAGACAGGGACTGTAGGTTTTTTTGTTAAGTAGAATCTGTTTGTAATTTTGAACTGGTACATTTTTAAAGTGTAGCTCAAGCCAAAAAATCTATTTTTAAGTTTTGGAAAACATAGGGAAGGGTTATCACCCCTGTGACATGTACCTCTTCAGAAGATTTTACCTCACTTTCTGTCCCAATGACAAATGTTTTTTGACAATTTGGGTTTTTTAATGAAACAAGGATTGGTGATAAAGCATCAGTGGAGAGGAGACACGTTTTACCCATATTAACTCTTACAGGAGAGAATTTCCCTTCCTAGAGGTAGATTTCATCTCACTTCCTGTTGTCTCCTTCCGTTTGCAAGTAGGAGTCGTTTGTAAGTTGGATGTTTGAAAGTAGGGGCCTGCCCTATATACTCTGCAGAAATTGCGGCCTTAAGTGTTGGTGTTGCCACAACACTGTAAGCCCTCACAGTTACTCTTGGTGGGTGCAGGAATGGTGTCAGGTACTCACCAAGGCCGAGTTGCTGAGAGAGGCTCCCCTTGCAGCTGGGCGCACAATACCCTCTGGAAATGGCACAGCGGGTATTGGGCACGAAGAAGCACGGGCCACCAGCAGATAGCAGAGCAGCTGGAAGGTACTTCAAGTAGAGAAGTGATCCGTGCTGGGTAGCTGACACCTCACTGGGACTGGCTAGGCAGGAGTCTGGAGATGAAGACTGGAGCCGGTTAAGAGGATGCTGAGGGTCAAACACAAAGGCAAAAGTCCAGGAACAGGCCGCGGGGTCAAACACGGGTAGACAGGCAGAATTAATCAGGCTGAAGCTCCAACACTGGGATAAGGCAGAGGCAAAGTCCAGGAGCGGGCCGGGGGTCAAACACGGGTAGTCAAGCAGGTTGAAGATCAAACACTGGGATAAGGCAGAGGCAAAGCCCAGGAGCAGGCCAGGGGTCAAACACGGGTGATCAGGCAGGTTGAGAAGTCCAAAAGGTAAGCCAAGGGTCAAACACAGGAGAGGTTCAAGGTGAGGTCAAGGTCGATCCGGGTCACAACAGGCAGGCACGGGTACACAAATTTCAGGAACAGGTTACAGGAGCTGAAAAGACAAACCAGTCAGCCATACACAAGGCTGACTTTTATAGGCCTGCCCAAGGGACTTCCGCTGTGCGCATGGCGACGTGCACGTGCCCGCACACCCACATGCGCCGACCCACAGCGCTGTGTGTTTGGAGACGCAAACCCGTTGGATCGCGCACCCGCGCTTGCCGTAGCACAACTCTTCTGCGCAGGCGCACAGGCAGGCGCTGATGCTGGCAGGTCAAGTTTCCACTAGTCCTCTGACAAACCGGCTCTGCTGTGAAATATTAGATGAAGAATTGTAATTACATGCCCCTGTTGAACAGGGTCAGAAAAATTGGGCCTTTGGTGGTGGTGCTGGTGCCACAACACTGTAAGTCCTCACAGTTACTCTTGGTGGGAGCAGAAACGGGCCCTGCTGTGAAATATTAGATCAAGAATTGTAATTACATGTCCCTGTTGAAGAGGGGCAGAAAAATTGGGCCTTAGGCACTGGTGCCACAACACTGCAACCCCTCACAGATAGTCTAGTTGGAGCGCAGGAATGAGCCCTCCTGTAAAATATTGCATCAAAAATTGTAATTACACGCCCCTGTTAAACAGGGGCTGAAAAATTGGGCCCTAGGCACTGGTGCTGGTGCCACAACACTGCAACCCCTCACAGATACTCTAGTTGGAGCGCAGGAATGAGCCCTGCTGCAAAGTATTGCATCAAAAATTGTAATTACACGCCCCTGTTAAACAGGGGCTGAAAAACTGGGCCTTAGGCACTGGTGCCACAACACTGCAACCCCTCACAGATACTCTAGTTGGAGCGCAGGAACAAGCCCTGCTGCAAAGTTTGCATCAAAAATTGTAATTACATGCCCCTGTTAAACAGGAGCTGAAAAATTGGGCCTTAAGCACTGGTGCTGGTGCCACAACACTGCAACCCCTTACAAATACTCTAGTTGAGTGCAGCAACGAACCCTCCTTGCAAAATATTGCATCAAAAATTGTAATTACACGCCCCTTTTAAACAGGTGCTGAAAAATTGGGCCTTAGCCACTGGTGGTGGCGCCCAGAACCAAAAATATTCTTACAAGCTATCAGCATGATTATTGAGGAGGAAGAGGATAGTCACTTAGCATAACAGGGTAGTCACTCAGCATCAGCATAGGCAGTCTTGAAGGGATCTGACATTTCAAAAAAAAATATTCGGTTACATCAGCATCAGGTGCTTGGTAGCTGGTGGTGATCCAAGACGGATTCATTTTTATGAAGGTCAGTCGATCGACCGAGTCGGTGGACAGGCGCACCCTGTGATCTGTTACAAAACCTCCAGCAGCACTAAATGTGCGTTCTGAAAGAAATCTGGATGCAGGACAGGCCAGTAGCTCAATTGCATACTGTGCAAGCTCTGGGCAGTGATCCATCCTCAAGACCCAGTAATCCAGAGGATTTTCGGTGGGAAAGGTGTCCAAGTCAGATCTTGCCCCTAGGTATTCCTGCACCATGTAAAACAGACACTGGCGATGGTTGCCACCTTCTCCACCGCTCCTTCTTTGACTGACCAAAGCCTCAGCTACACGTTGTCCAGGAACAGGAGCTTGTAACCTCCCAGTCTCTGGGAACGCATTGCACAGACCTTTCTGCAAGGCCTCCCAAAGATGTTTCATCTGCTGCTCCCTCTGCGACGGCAAGATAAGGTCTGCAACCTTACCCTTGTAACGTGGATCAAGGAGGGTTGCCAGCCAGTATTGGTCCCTCTCCTAGATACCACGAATACGAGGATCCTTCCGCAGGCTTTGCAGGATCAGGGAGGCCATGCAGCGTAGGTTTGCTGAGGCATTCGGTCCGGAGTCCTCTGGGTCACTAAGGACGACATGATCCGCAGCCACCTCTTCCCAGCCACGTACAAGTCCATAGGTTTCTTGGGACTGTAAGTGATCCCTTAAAGACTGCTGCTGATGCTGAGTGCCAGGCTCCACCTCCATGCTGACACAATCCTCCTCTTCCTCCTCCTCCTCCTCCTCATCTTCTTCCTGTGTGATCGGCGGGCACACAGGAACACTGTATGGATAAAGGGGGCCTGGAGAGCTAAGGAAGTCCTCCTCTTCCTGTCTCTGTTCTGCCTCAAGTGCCCTGTCCATTATTCCACGCAGTGTGTACTCCAACAGGTGGACAAGGGGGACAGTGTCACTGATGCATGCACTGTCACTGCTCACCATCCTCGTGGCCTCCTCAAATGGTGACAGGACAGTGCATTCATCCCTGATCATGGCCCACTGGCGTGGGGAAAAAAAATCAAGCTCCCCTGACCCTGTTCTGGTGCCATAGTCGCACAGGTACTCATTGATGGCCCTCTGCTGCGTGTGCAGCCGCTGCAGCATGGCCAACGTTGAGTTCTACCTGGTGGGCATGTCACAGAATAGGCGGCTCTTGGGCAGGTTAAATTCCTTTTGGAGGTCAGCCAGCCGAGCACTGGCATTATATGACCTGTGGAAATGCATCCTGTAAGCCCGGGTACATGCCCAAGAACCGCTGCAACACCAAGTTAAGGAAGTGAGCCAAACAGGGCACATGGGTCAGTTGTCCCTATCGGAGGGCGGAGAAGAGGTTGGTGCCATTGTCGCAAACCACCATACCTGCCTTAAGCTGGCATGGCGTCAACCGCCTCTGAACATGCCCCTGCTGAGCTGACAGAATCTCTGCCCCAATGTGGCTGCTGTCCCCCAAGCACACCAGCTCAAGCACCGCATGCCATCTTTTGGCCTGCGTGCTTGCTTAGCCCCTTGATTTCCTACGGAGCACTGTTGGTTCCAAAGTCAAATCAGCACAGGAAGAGGACATGGAGGAAGAAGAAGCAGGGGGGGTGGAGGAGAGAGGTGTGGCAGAATCGCCACTAGTAGTATTTTGGAGGCGTGGTGGCAGAACAACCTCCAACGCTACTTCACCTTGTCCTGCATCCTTCCCAGCTGCCAGAAGAGTCACTCAGTGTGCGGTGAAAGATAGGTAACGTCCCTGTCCATGCCTGCTGGACCATGAGTCAGCGTTAATATGCACCTTACCGCTGACCGCCCTGTCCAGCGAGGCCAAGACATTGCCTCCCACATGCCGGTAGAGAGCCGGAATTGCCTTTCGTGAGAAAAAGTGGCGTTTGGGAGCCTGTCACTGAGGAACCGCACATTCCACAAACTCACGGAAGGGGGCAGAGTCTACCAACTGAAAAGGCAGCAGTTGAAGTGCTAGCAATTTAGCCAAGCTAGCATTTAACCGCTGGGCATGTGGATGGCTGGGAGCGAACTTCTTTCGGCAGTGCAGCAGCTGGGGCAGGGAAATTTGCCTGGTACAATCTGACGTCGGTGTACCGATAGCATGTTGCCCCCAAGTACTTGACTGTGACAAACCTAATTCTACACCTTCATTCCTCTCAGTGCAGGTCTCAGAGAGGACTGAAGGTATAGTGGGGTTGGAGATCCCAGCTGATGAGGATCAAGGAGAGGTCCTCTTTGTTCTTTGGTGTGGGTCTTTTAGGTACGCTTGCCAAATAACTGCATGGCAGGTCAACATATGTCTGGCCAAGCATGTGGTGCCCAAGCGGGAGATGTTTTGGCCACGAGAGATACGCTTGAGACATATGTTGCAAATAGCAGCGGTGGGATCTGATGTACTCGTCTCAAAAAAGGCCCACACCAAAGAACTTAACGTGCAGAGACAGCAGCGCCCTGCACATGCGGAGCTCTGCGCTGTGATGCAGTCGGTGTGCTGCCCTTAAGCTGGCCCCTGGAGGGCATCCTGCCTCGTTTGTGATGTACCTCCTCCTGCTCCTCCTCCTCTCTCCTATCAGGCACCCACATGGAGTCAGTGACCTCATCATCCCCTCCCTCCTCATCACTGGAGCAAACCTGGAAGTATGCTGCAGCTGGGGGAACATGACTGCCAGATTGCTGTCCTTCTTGGGCACCCCCTCTCTCTGGGCTCACGTTAATGCCTTCCTCTAGCTGGGTACCATCATCGGAGCCTTCAAAATGCTGGGCATCCTTCTGGAGCATGTACCCAACACTGTGGTCAAACAGTTCGGGGGACTCCTCAAGAGGACATGGTGGGGCTAGGGAAGGAGTGACTGATGCCATTGAGCCAAGGGAAGAGGTCATGTTGGCAGCTGCTTTGCCAGACAAAGTACCCTGAGCCTGGGTGAGAGAGGATGAGGAGGATGAGGACGGCTTGGTCATCCACTCTACCAACTCTTCCGCATGTTGCGACTCAACACGGCCAGCTGCCGAAAAAAAGGACTAGCGTGTCCTACGGCCACGTGCTGATGAGGATGCACCGTCTCCATGACCAGCACTGTTGCCTCTAGACACAGAGCCTTCTTGCCCTCTTTTATTGGCTTGTGACTGTCTGCCTCTCCTTGTTGGCCTTCCAGACATACTAATGGCCTGCAGTGAGATGTATCTGCACAAAGCTGGGATGTATATATATACTGATACTGCAGCTAGCAGAATCAACTGCCTGCCTGTAGTATTATTAGTATGAGAACACCAGCAATTGCCTTCAAGTAGCTTTAGGTGCACACTGTGCAGAGGACGCAATATACTAACTGTAAATACTGTAACTGATTGCCTGTGATATTAATAGGATCAGAAGAACACCACTAATTTTCTTCAGGTAGCTTTAGGTGCACACTGTGCAGAGGACACAGTACACTAACTGTAAATACTGTAGCTGCCTGCCTGTGGTATTAATAGGAGCAGAACAACAGCAATTGTCTCCAGGTAGCTTTAGGTGCACACTGTGCAGAGGACGCACTACACTAACTGTAAATACTGCAGCTGCCTGCGGTACTATACTAATAGGATCATTAGAACACCACTAATTTTGTTTAGCTAGCTTTAGGTGCACACTGTGCAGAGGACGCACTAAACTAACTTGTAAATACTGCAGCTGCCTCCGGTACTGTACTAATAGGATCAGAAGAACACCACTAATTTTCTTCAGGTAGCTTTAGGTGCACACTGTGCAGAGGACGCACTACACTAACTTGTAAATACTGCAGCTGCCTGCAGTACTGTACTAATAGGATCAGAAGAACACCACTAATTTTCTTCAGGTAGCTTTAGGTGCAGAGGACACAGTGCACTAATTGTAAATACTGTAGCTGCCTGCCTGTGGTATTAATAGTATCAGAACAACAGCAATTGTCTTCAGGTAGCTTTAGGTGCACACTGTGCAGAGGACGCACTACACTAACTGTAAATGCTGTAGCTGCCTTCCTGTGGTATTAATAGGATCAGAAGAACACCACTAATTTTCTTCAGGTAGCTTTAGGTGCACACTGTGCAGAGGACACAGTACACTAACTGTAAATACTGTAGCTGCCTGCCTGTGGTATTAATAGGAGCAGAACAACAGCAATTGTCTCCAGGTAGCTTTAGGTGCACACTGTGCAGAGGACGGACTACACTAACTTGTAAATACTGCAGCTGCCTCCGGTACTGTACTAATAGGATCAGAAGAACACCACTAATTTTCTTCAAGTAGCTTTAGATGCACACTGTGCAGAGGACGCACTACACTAACTTGTAAATACTGCAGCTGCCTGCGGTACTGTACTAATAGGATCAGAAGAACACCACTAATTTTCTTCAGGTAGCTTTAGGTGCACACTGTGCAGAGGACGCACTACACTAACTTGTAAATACTACAGCTGCCTGCGGTACTGTACTAATAGGATCAGAAGAACACTAATTTTCTTCAGGTAGCTTTAGGTGCACACTGTGCAAAGGACGCACTACACTAACTGTAAATACTGTAGCTAATAGGACTAATAGGATCAGAAGAACACCAGTAATTTTCTTCAGGTAGCTGTAAATACTGTAAAAACACCTGCCTGTCTGTCAGTAGTAGGAAGAGAATAACAGGAACGGATCTAGCTAAACTAAATACAATATATATATATATATATATACATACAACACCTAGGATTTATATATATATACACAATACACTGTAAGTGCAGCCAACTGACTCGTCTGCCTACTCTAACTTAAATCAAATGACACTGTCTCTCTGCAGGGCGTGTACTAAACCCCCTGGCTTTGGCCAATTACGACTCTCTGTACAGACGGCGCTGTGATTGGCCAAGCATGCGGGTCATAGTGCATGCTTGGCCAATCATCAGCCAGCAATGTCCTGCGATGCCGCAGTGAATTATGGGCCATGACGCGCCACTCGAATTTGGCGCGAACGGCCCATATTGTTCAGAATTCGGCGAATGACCAAACAGGCAATGTTCGAATCGAACATGCCCTCGATTCAAACACGAAGCTAATCCCTAGTGACCACGTGCCCTCATATGCTAGAATCACCATTGAAATATTTATATATTGTGATCATATCTCTTCTTAAGTGCCTCTCCTCCAGGAAAGGTTTTGTTGCCTTTTTTAGGAATCCATTTCCTGCACATCCTTCCTGAGGACTGGTGACCAGAACTGGATGGCTTACTCAAGATGTGGCTGAACCAGAGTTTTCTAGAGTGGTAAAATTATAGTTTCATCACTTGAGTAATACCCTTTTTACTGCATGCCAACAGTCTGCTGGCCTTTCTTGCTTCAGCTTGGCATTCCACGCTATTGCTGAACCTGTGATCTACCAGTATCCCCAGATCCATTTTCTTCCTCATGTTCCCCAGAGGTTTTCCCCCTAGCAAGTAACTTGCATTTGTTTTTAAGCTCCCAAAAGCACTATTTTAAGTTTTTCAATAATAAACCTTATTTGACATGTAGTTGCCTACCCCATTATTCAATCTAGGCCTTCTTGTAAAGATTATACATCCTGCTGTGCAGTTATTAGTCTGCTTAGCCTTGTATCATCAGAAAACACTAAGATTGAATGATTTATACTAACCTCTATATTATTTATGAAAGGGTCCCATGACTAAGCCTTGGGGTACCCCACTTACAACTACAGACCATTCAGAAGGAACGCTATTTATCACCACGCTCTGGACATGCTCCTGTAACCAGTTATCTATTCATGTGTGTACACTAATGTCAATACCAACAGACCTCATTTTGTAAATTAATTTTTTATGAGGGACTGTATTGAATGTTTTGGCGAAATCCAGACATACAATGTCCACAGGCCTTCCTCTATCCAGATTACAGTTTACTTCCTCATAGGACATTGACAGGTTGGTCTGGCAAGAATAATCTTTCATGAATCCATGCTGGTTACTACTAATGATATTATTTTCATCAGCAAATTCTTGGTTATGGTCCCTTATCATCCCCTTCAATAGTGTACATACTATTAATGTTAGGCTGACTGGTCTATAGCTTCCAGGTATACAGTATATCTCAGCCCTTTTTTGAATATTGGTACCACATTTCATCAATCAGCGGGTACCATTCCAGTCACTAAGCTGTCCATAAACATTAGGAATACCAGTCCGGCTATAACATGGCTAAGTTCTTTGAGGACTCTTGAGTATAAGCCACCTGGTCCCAGTGATTTATTGACCTTACCTTTTTTCAAGTCTTTTTAGAACATAGGGTTCTGTTAGCCACAAGGGTACATTTTGTGCCATATTACTAAAAACACAGTCTTATTTATTATACCCATCTTTTCCTATGTAAAAACTGAGGAGAAAACTGTATTTAATACAGTTTCTTCTCCTTGTCATTTGTAACCAACTTCCACTATTTATCTTTATGAGGCCAGTATGCTCTGATCTCACCTTTTTACTAATAATATACAGTATTTAAAACATTTGGGGGGTGGGGATTTTGATACTCTCCTCCATTATGTGTCTTTTGGTGGATCAATTTCTGTACAACCACAGTTCCCATACATAGATAGAAATTCAGCCGGTCCCTGCTAAACCAGACACATTTATATCAATGTATGGCATATCTGCAATCAGATCTATGCAGTTTGTGATTAGTTGGTCTTGCAAAGCGTCATTTCTAGTGGGGGCTTCCACCAATTGACACATGTAATTGTACTGCAAGATGTTATACAAAAAAGCCCCAGGACTTCTAAAGTGCCAGTTCAGCACAGATGCTTTGGATATAAAAAGGAGGAAATTTGCATAGTGCATTCTATTGCATACATACCTAACAGCAGATGCCCTGCAGGTGCTTGCTATTATTTTTAGCCCGAAAACCTCTTCTGTGCCCCTTTTTTAATTCGTTTTACTTTATTTTAGAGGCAAACTTTGAAGGCCATGAAGTCAGGAGAAGGGTAAGCCTTAGTAACAATGTGAAACTAAATCAGAAAGAGTCATTGCTTTTTTGTCTAATAAAAGTAATTATAGAGCCTAGGGTGCCCTTATTGTTAATGTAGCCCTGATTACTACACACAGAAGCTGTTTGCAGAATTGCAGCTATGATTGCAAGTAACTACCACAACCTTACCCAAAGGGAATGAACCTGCAGTTAAAAATCTACAGAGGGACTCTTTCAGCTGTGGTACCATGAGGAACACATCAATACCATAACATCAGCCAACTAGAAGATCAAACTGCTTTGTGGATAGGGGCAGCTTGCAATCTGTTTCTGTACATACAGTATCTCACAAAAGTGAGTACACCCCTCACATTTTCGTAAATATTTTATTATAACTTTTCATGTGACAACACTGAAGAAATTACACTTTGCTACAATGTAAAGTAGTGAGTGTACAGCTTGTATAACAGTGTAAATTTGCTGTCCCCTCAAAAAAACTCAACACACAGCCATTAATGTCTAAACCGCTGGCAATAAAAGTGAGTGCACCCCATTTTCCCGACCCCAGTGTCATGTTACAAGGTCTCAGGTGTGAATGGAGAACAGGTGTGTTAAATTTGGTGTTATCGCTCTCACTCTCTCATACAGGTCACTGGAAGTTCAACATGTCACCTCATGTCAAAGAACTCTCTGAGGATCTGAAAAAAAAAATTGTTGCTCTACATAAAGAAGGCCTAGTCTTTAAGAACACCCTGAAACTGAGCTGCAACACTGTGGCCAAGACCATACAGCGGTTTAACAGGATAGGTTCCACTCAGAAAAGGCATCACCATGATCGACCAAGGAAGTTGAGTGCACGTTCTCAGCGTCATATCCAGAGGTTGTCTTTGGGAAATAGACGTATAAGTGCTGCCAACATTGCTGCAGAGGTTGAAGGGTTGGGGGGTCAGCCTATCAGTGCTCAGACCATACGCCGCACTCTGCATCAAATTGGTCTGCATGGCTGTCATCCCAGAAGGAAGCCTCTTCTAAAGATGATGCACAAGAAAGCCCTCAAACAGTTTGCTGAAGACAAGCAGACTAAGGACATGGATTACTGGAACCATGTCCTGTGGTCTGATGAGACCAAGATAAACTCATTTGGTTCAGATGGTGTCAAGCATGTGTGGCGGCAACCAGGTGAGGAGTACAAAGACAAGTGTGTCTTGCCTACAATCAAGCATGGTGGTGGGAGTGTCATGGTCCGGGGCTGCATGAGTGCGGGGCACTGGGGAGCTACAGTTCTTTGAGGGAACCATGAATGCCAACATGTACTGTGACATACTGAAGCAGAGCATGATCCCTTCCCTTGAGACTGGGCCACAGGGCAGTATTCCAACATGAAAACAACCCCAAACACACCTCCAAGACGACCACTGACTTGCTAAAGAAGCTGAGGGTAAAGCAGATGGACTGGCCAAGCATGTCTCCAGATCTAAACCCTATTGAGCATCTGTGGGGCATCCTCAAACGGAAGGTGGAAGAGCGCAAAGTCTCTAACATGCACCAGCTCCGTGATGTTGTCATGGAGGAGTGAAAGAGGACTCCAGTGGCAACCTGTGAAGCTCTGGTGAACTCCATGCCCAAGAGGGTTAAGGCAGTGCTGGAAAATAATGGTGGCCACACAAAATATTGACACTTTAGGCCCAATTTGGACATTTGCACTTAGGGGTGTACTCACTTTTGTTGCCAGCGGTTTAGACATTAATGGCTGTGTGTGTTTTTTTTTTTCCAAAAAAGATTTTTATTGAAAGAAAAAGAAATCGGCATAACAGTAGCATCATACAGTTGTACAAGAAGTGGGGAACAAAAAATTCTTGCGATTGAGACAAATGGAGCAGTGAATTGACTATAACAGAAAATCTCTTGTTGATGCTTTACAACATATGCATGGCAAGAGGGTTTAAACTAATCGATTAACACACTAAAGTAACTGTCGAGAGGGTGATGTTGATTACAATGGCATAAAATATTTCTTCTTTTTTTTTTTTTACCCTTTTCCCAGTTGCTGTTATAATTACTGGGGGAAAATTCCCACTCGTTAGGTGAAGGCGTAGGGGTTTGTATGACAATTCAATCCACGTGTACAGTAGAGATGTTGGTTGGGAACTCTGTTAGGAGACCCATACCGTACAAGGTGTTAAGATGGGTTGTGGGTGGATAATGACAAACATATGAAAAAGGGGGGAGGGGGGAGGGATGCGTGACCTAAGGGACTTGAGGGGGGGGGGATGGGAACACAGGGGGAAGAATAAGGGAGATAGAGGGGTGGTTGTCTCCTCGGTCTCCACCACTTGTAGTGTAGATGCGGTCTGGTGTTGCTTTATGGTGAAGTAGGTTAGGTTTGTCTGATCTCTATTCTCGGAGAATAGTACAGGGCTGACTTTGACGTGCGACCCCCCATACTCGTCCAATGGCTGTGTGTTGAGGTATTTTGAGGGGACAACAAATTTACACTGTTATACAAGCTGTACACTCACTACTTTACATTGTAGCAAAGTGTAATTTCTTCAGTGTTGTCACATGAACAGATAGAATAAAATATTTACAAAAATGTGAAGGGTGTACTCACTATTGTGAGATACTGTATGTAAATATGTTTTTCAAGTTATGATAATTATAACTAATAGACTTCTAGCAATGAAATGACTGAGTCTGACCTGAGGAAAAATTCCCTCACTGAGGTTTTGCCTTCTTCTGTATTCTTGGTATTGAAACTGGATGAACGTGACAGAAGCACATCATTAGTTTGTTAGCATGTTTATATGTTACTATCAGAAATAGATAGAATTTCTTTCATTTAGAATTCTGCATTGAGTAGTGACAACAGAAAGGGTTAATACACTCTAAAAATAGTGTCCTTTACAACCTTCATTGACCTTTTCCATTTACATCTACTGTGAATTTGTTCCAGAGGCAGTAAAACATCCTGTCATTCATCTTCTAAATACACCTGTCTCTACTACATTGAAGGAGCACTTTTTTAGCTCTGCTCTCGCCCCATCACTCGTATAAACTGTTGCCTCAAGGCAGAAAATGGTGTGACAGCTGGGCTAAATCAAATGACCTGAATACTAGTCAAAAATAGTTCACTGTCAAGAAAATATGGCAAGAGCAGAAAAAAAACCTGAGAAAGATTTTGATTAAAGAAACTTTATTTTATTACAAGTGGCAAAAAGTAATGCCATTTTTACGGAAGTCATTTCCTCGTAATATTTAATCAAATTTATAAATCTTGTATGCCCGTCTAACCCTCTGCACAGAAGACTTAGGGGAATAAGTAGCCAAGAAATGTTATAAGTAGTTATAGCTTTTTTCAGTACTAAAATCAATAATGCTGTTGAACTTTGTGTAATACACAGAGGTAACAATTGTGACTGAGCACTTATTATACAGTTGAAGAAGTTCCAGGTGACATTTTTGGCTTACCATTGTGAAAGTTCTATTTGTGCATATGACAAGGGTATTGTAGAATCAATAAGCAAACAACATCTACCCCCACTTAATCCCAACCCAATTCCATTCTATACAGCAAAGCTGTTATGAAAAAAGTACAAGTTTACCACTGCTGACTTCCTTTTCGAAAATGCTAGCTGTTAGTTTGTACACTATTGGTTACATGTTGTGCAGACACAATAACTTAAATGCCTCCTCTGCCACTAACCTAAACCGAGGATGTGGTAAAGGAAAGATAGAAATAAGTCAGAAGGTCTTATTGGCATAATTGTTTACAGCAAGTGAAGGTATTGAACCATGAAGATCAGCATGACAAGTAACATTTGTGAGAAGGACAAAGCATTAGAACTATCTTTTATAATAGGTTTCTTTTAAAGAAATAGACCTGCCTTGGCTGTAAGTAGGATAAAAACATACTGATAAAAAAATACATAACAATATAAATCCTTAGTCAGCAATGGAATGGCGATAAGGTCTCTAAAGGTAATTTGTCATAATGCATTGGTATCTACACTCAATTGAAGCACATCTACATCTTTACTTAACAGATCGCAGTCCATATATACAGTCTATAAATCCATAATTAATAAGGCTTGAGCTGTTAAAAAGATTGCCATACCTGAGAAGGTAAGCTCCCCCTCTCTATTAAATGTGAGTGGATCACGTTCACATACCCTAAGATTTTTGCACGCTGCCATAACAAACATTTATCAGTCAGGTGAAAAACAGGAACGCATGCCACAGCCTGCAAATCTGTAACTTCTTATGACCCATGACTCAGCACAATTTTATTGCTTTCGGGAAGATTCAGACTTAGGGTTGTCACCTTTTCTTCAAATCAAACCCAAACACTTTACTAGCGCACAGCATTTTTTTTTTGTAGTATACACTATAGACAATAGGATTGTAAAGGACCTTGGACATTTTTGGGTGGTTTAAAGAGAGTAGTAACACAGTGAACAAAGGGTGTTGCCACATTGCGTTAATGGTGGGAGGGGCCTAAATTAGCCCACCCTACCTATAGCACCCCTAACTATCCACTGTATCCCAACCTTCCACTGACAGTCCAAAGTTGCCCACCCTACCTATAGCAACCCACACAACACCAAAGTGCCCCATTCTATCTACAACACCCCAAATCAGTCCATCGTATCCAAAGCACCCCAAAGCGGACCTCCCTAACCACAGCACCCAAAAGCAGTGTGATGGACTGGGGGGACGCAGGATGGACGGGGAGGCAGCAGGGTGGAAAGGAAGGCAGTGCGGTGGACTGGAGATTAGCGGACTGGACAGGGTGGTAGCGGGCTGGACAGAAAGGCAGTGGGGAGGATTGAAAAGTAGTGGAGTGTGTTAGGGGGCAGAGGGATGGACATAGGGGCAGCGGGATTGAATGGGGGCAGCAGAATGGACAGGGGGGCAGTGAGGTGGACAGGGAGGCAGTGGGGTACACAGTGGAGACATCAGGAGTATGCTACATACAGTACATACAGTGCAGAGATAAGGAGTGCCCTATGTTTTGCAGGGTGCTTAAGCACCCCCAAGCACCCACCTGGCACTGCCACTGTGTGTCCGGGTGTCTGGCAGTCAGAAACCCGGGCACATGATGCATTAAATGTACTGTCCGGGTGAATCCCGGACAGGTGGCAACACTATTTATACTCTCTATACGTCCCGTTTACTATTATCACTGAAAGTGAAAGTAAAAGAAAATCAGAAATGTTATGCTATGCCCCATAACACACTCTAGGATGCCCTCAAATAGGTTATTAGAGGCCAGTATAAAGCCTTATCATCTGCACTTAAAAAATGTGAATGCTATAAAAGCTTAAAGTGGAGCTCCACCCAAAAGGGGAAGCTCCGCTTGTCTGCCTCCTCCCTCCCTCCTCTGCCACATTTGGCCCCTTTTGTTTTGACAGGTACCCACTCCCACTTCGGGCTCAGTTCAGCCCCCCTCCTTCCCCTGCAGCCTTTTGAGAAACATCATAGGTCCCAGAAGACCGCAGCCCATTCACAAAGCGCACAGTTGGAAGGCTGCAAGGCTTCACTGCTGGTTTTCCTTAGTCAGGATGGCGGTGCCCTAATATTAAAAGTCAGTAGCTACAATATTTGTAGCTGCTGACTTTTAATTTTTTGGGAGGGGGAGTTTGGAGCTCCTCGAAACTACAGACTCGATTACTGTTAACAACCTCTGTGAAGCATTTCAGAGAATTTGTCAAAATTCAAACTAATTTGAAAGAACTTGGCTTGGGGAAAATCCAGAAAACAGTAATACAACTTATGCCGCGTACACACGATCGGGATTTTGGTCGGAAAAAGATATGATGGCTTTTCCAACGGGATTCCGCTCAAGCTTGCCTTGCATACACATGGTCACACAAAAGTTTGCTGAACTTTCGACCGTCAAGAACGCGGTTGGCGTAAAACACTACGACGAGCCGAGAAAATTAAGTTCAATACTTCCGAGCATGCGTCAAATTGTTTCTGAGCATGCATAGGAATTTTGCACATCGGAATTGCTACAGACAATCGCATTTTCGGATAGGAACTTTTTCCAACCAAAAAATTGAGAACATGCTCCCAATCTTTTGCTAGCTGGAATTCGGCCAAAAAAAGTCAGATGGAGCATACACACGGTTGCATTTTCTGACCAAAAGCTCTCATCGGTCTTTTGCTGGCCGAATTTCCGATCATGTGTATGTGGAATTAAACAACTTTTCTATGACTGGAATAATGAGATTCACACTCCTAGCAAAGAGATTGAAGGAGAAAACCCAAACATCAACACCTCATTAAAACTAAGGCAAAACTGCCATACTTCATTCTCCTACCTCACACATAGCTCAGGTCTTCAGTGACTTTTATGCTGACCTTTACAATAGCCCTGATATACTTTACAACCCATCTACATAAGACCTTCTCCCATGTATCCAGCAGGGACGTGCAGTCAGGGGAGACAGGTGAGGCAGAGCATAGAGAAAAAAAACTTAGAGAAACATAGAGAAAAAAAACCATCGAGCTTCGAGGGTCGTAGCTCGGCGACCTGGGGTCACAGAGACCCCAAATTTGGAGGGTAGGTAGCTGAAGTCCTCCCACCTATGGTTCCGGAGATATGGAGCTTCTCATGCAGCCTGTCAGAAGCTACATACAGAGCAGCTAGTTTAAATGCAAGCTGTCATACTGTTTGCAGCAGACTGAGAGGATGAGCTCACAGTGCCTCTCACTTCTTGTCACAGGGACCAAAGCACTATTGGAAGAAGCTGTGCAATAAAAATGCTGCAGTGGAGGCTCTTCTCTTACTGCAGTGTCATAGAAGGGGGCATGTGTCTAAAAGGCACATGCTCCCTTCCAGCCCAGCCCGCTTAACTAGAAGGAAAAAGATTTACCCATAATCCCATGTTTTTTCACACAGTTAGGAGAAAGAATGAGAATCTGCTTCTGCTGAAAAGGTACTGTTTTAATCAAGCTAAATCATATATTATTATGCTATATGTTATAACTAGGGATGAGGCGAACACCACCCGGTTCGGTTCGCAACAGAACATGCCAACAGGCAAAAAATTCATGCGAACACCATTAAAGTCTATGGGACGCGAATGTGAAAAATCAAGAGTGCTCATTTTAAAAGCTTATATGCAAGTTTTTGCCATAAAAAGTGTTTGGGGACCCAGGTCCTGCCCCAGGGGACATGTATTAATGCAAAAAAAAGTTTTAAAAACGGCTGTTTTTTCGGGAGCAGTGACTTTAATAATGCTTAACCCCTTCCCGACCAGCCGCCGCAGTTGTACTGCGGCAGGTTGGCTCCCCTGGGCGAAACGATGCTACCTTACGTTGCTTTGCCTTTTGACCACTAGGGGACGCATGCGCACCGCCGGAGGCACGCACGCACCCGAGGCTTGCCGCCAGAGCTGTTGCAAGTGCCTGGCACCCGCGATCGCTTGTGACAGAGCGAGGATCAGGATCTGTGTGTGTAAACACACAGATCCCGTTCTCTCAGGGGAGAGGAGACAGATCATGTGTTCATACTAAGTATGAACACCGATCTCTCTCTCCTCCTATTTAGTTCCATCCCTCCACAACGAGCCTGAACCAAGAGTCATTCATTCACTCAAGACTTAATTGATTACAGCCATCCCCAAACCAGATAATGATCATACTCTGTGCTCTAATTATAGGCCCATTGTCCTAATTAACTCTGACTTGAAAATATCTGCAATGCTATCATCCTTGAGAATGAACAAAATCTTCCCCTCTATAATCGATAAAGACCAAGTTGGCTTTATGCCATTTTGCCAAGCAGGAGACAATGCTAGAAATGTTATAGATCTTACTGGCTTAGCTAACATAGAGAAGATAGAAGCCCCTCTGCTAAGTTTAGATGCAGAAAAGGCGTTTCACAGACTGAGCTAGCCTTTCCTGTTTGATACTCTAGAACATATAGGAATTCAAGGCCATTTCCTCCATGCTATTATGAACACTTCTTCCACCACTTAGGTAAAGACCCCATATGCTTCACTTTATCCATTGGCATGAGACATGACTGCCCTTTATCACCTATTCACCATGTGTATTGAACCCCTCATATTAGAAATGATCCCATTCCCATTGAACTTGGAATCCTGGTTAGGAACAGGGGATTAAGATCTCACTTTTTGTACTTCTCACTTTGAATCAAGCACATGTCACTCTCCCCAGTCTTCATAAGGCCCTGAACCTTTATCAGGTTATAAATTTATCAATTTAAAAACTGAAGGCCTTCCACTCAAAGCATTTACTTTCAGGTCAATCTCTAATCAAATATAGTCCATATACCTGTAAGATCACTACACGTAAGTACTTGGGAGTAAAGATCACCCCTACATAGGGCACACTATATAAGGAGAATTTCCTACCCCTATTTTGTAGCAAAAATATTTTATCTTTTTAAGACCCTATCAATTCCCATTCCTGCTTAAAATTTCCCATTTTAAAATGTTACAAACAGACCTGCTGAATATTGCATGGAACTACAAATGCCATTGATTCTCTAAGACGGTCGTATACGCCTCCTGCAACCATGGTGGCTTTACTTTCATTTGAAAGCCTTTGACTCTTGGTCAGCCTTGCATGCTTATAACTCCTATAAGTTATCAGCGGAGAAGCTGTGGATGGCACCATCCATTCCAACTCTATGCTGTAGACCAGCAATATTGATATAGAATCATACAAACTGCTCCAGACTATATCTTTTTTTAGAGGTCTCTGGAACAATGAAAAATGCCAATACCCCTTGATGTTAGATGAGTCCTTAATGACAGTTTTCCTAGTCAACCCAAATTTTAGACAGCCTGCCTTTGCAGATGTCCTCACCTTGGATGTCTAAAGCCCTATTCCAGTTTTGAAACTTAGTTGACATTAGAACAAGATATCTACAATTCTTTGCTGTACTCAGAAAGAAATATGAACTGCTGTAACAAGCAATCTATAAATATTTGCAAATCTGCCATTATGCCCAGACAACAAAGAACTCACTACAATTTTGCAAATTAATCCCTTTTGAGGGAATTATACTCCCACAGAGGAATAATATCAGATGATTATAAAGTATTAAACACAACTACCCTAAAAAACTATCCCACAAAATGTGTACAACATACTTATTGTATATGCAAAAAATGACAGAAAACTCTGAGGGAAGAAATACCTCTGGAAATATAACAGATAGTATGGTTCTAAACAGCTAAAAGCACGGTCTGTACCCAAACCTATAATACTTTTCTGTTTCCATTGGTACCAAACCCCAAAACTCCTCCATATTATTAACCAGTGATAGGTGTTGGCAATGCAAAAAGGAACTGAGATCTCTTTAACATATATTTGCACTGTTCGCTCAACAAACCTTACTCGAAATCAGATAATTCCCTCGTTTATCGAGTATTTGAAACATGGATTCCCTTTTTTCTTAAATTCTACCTACCAGGTTTGCCTTCATTTGGTTTCTCTAAGTATGCCAAAAGATTGCTATCCCACATCGCTGCAGCTAGATGCCAGATAGCTCACAAATGGTAGAATCCAGAAATAAAAACCAGTTAATTCTGCGCTGCCCCTAAATAGCAGCTAACACACCACATATGAAATTAATGGTATTTAAAATAAATATAGCAAAAGTGTAGCACTAAAATGACGTGCCTAGTGCAGTATACATAGGTGAATGTTCATAACAATGAAAACTGGAGATGAATTTAAAGTGAGTGAATTACATACAAACAATCGTTCTGGATTGCCTAAAAAATTATTAGACATACAAATATGTTCTCATTTCATATGCAATCTGTAAACTATATGTCAAATATACAATGTGACAGACAGAGACAAAAAAGATCATTTCCTCAGACTTGGAAGGTTATCAAAAAAGAAAGCAAAAAGGGACCATAGCGTAATTCCATTTATAAAGTAAAATTTAATATAATGAAATGACACTCACATGATTGAAGATAAAAACAGCGCTGATATAAAATCGATACAAGCAACAGTGAGGATCGTCCGACTCATTTCGTCTCTACAGGATATCATCTGGGGTGCCCCTCAACTGTTGCCACCCTTATTATATAGAAAATATGACCCCTATCATAAGAGTCCAGCCCACAGGCCTTTGCGGTGTATGGGGAGTATACTTCCGGTATTTTAAAATGGCGATCTGGCGTGCATTCCACCTGCTATCCGAGCAGTATGGAGCTGCGTTCCACTCACTACAACTTGCGTTGCAAACATCCGGAAATACTGCGCGAACAGAAAGGAACTTCCGCGTATCAACTGAGACATGTGATCCGAGGCCGTGCGTCAAAAGATCACGCGACCCAAAGTTAGATGACTAAAATAGACTGAACCTAATAGTCTCACGATAGTGGTATTCTAAGGGCCATGGGCGCGCGCACCACACACGCCCCCAACGTGCATTCCACCTATCGACCGATGCATGGCTACACATCCCCACGTGATCAACCTCACACATCAGCAGAGCGAACATGGACCGCCCACTGACGATCACGTAAGGTGAACTACGCAGGTGACAACAAGCGTGAAATGGTCATAAACTCAGTTACAATAATTGAACAGAAAAAATATCACAAAAATTTAAATTAAGTAAATCATAATAGTTCTAATCAGGAAGTCTAAACATCACATCGACTCTTAGTAGATTAAGAACGATATCCTTATATTAAGCTCCATCTAATCCACTTGATAATAAGTATGCATGGAAAGTGCATTCTTAAATGGATAAATGTTAAAAAATTAAATCTAAAATTTAAAATTAAAAGGTTTAAAATTAGCAGTGATATAATGTACATCTCCATAATATTACTTACAGCAGATTATAAAAAAAATGTTATATGTCGCTCGTGGGATGGACTCTCACGTAGGACCATATGTACATAATTGACCAGCAGTACTTCATTTATAATACCCAAAAAGGAGAAAGTGAGAAAAAAAAAAACAACTTAGAATAGGACTTCAAAAAAGAGAGAGAAACTACAGTCTGGATTTAAGCTTGACTGATAAAAGCGGTAATGTCCCATTCTGTATTCATACCGAAGGGCGAGTAAGAACGAAGTTTGTAGATCCAGAAGGTCTCGAGTTGTGAGACCCCTCTGGTTCTAGCCCCTCCCCTCCAGGGGGCAACATATCTACCTATGATTGAAAACGTGGTCCCTTTTAGGTTACGGTCATGATGTATTTTATAGTGTCTTGGTACAGGGTGCTTCATATCCCCACTTTTAATGAGGGCGATATGTTCTCCGACTCTAATGGAGAAAGTGCGAATAGTGCGACCCACATATTGCTTCCCGCATGGGCAGGGGATTAAATAAACAATACAGTGAGTCGCACATGTACAGAAGTGTTTTATGGAATACTCCTTGTTGGTAACAGACGATCTGAAACTGTCCACTCTACGGCCCACCCCTGTATTATGACAACATACTTTGCACTTCCTACATGGAAAGAAGCTGGTAAGTTCTTGAAAAAATGACATACGTATAGGGGATTGATGATGTTCGGGGCTACTTTACTTTGAAATGTGGGAGCCCCTCTATATACAATTTTAACCTGTTCTGTTAGGGAGGGGCCTAAGATGCAATCACTTTTCAAAATATTCCAATGTTTTGTGAAGATGGCCTTTATCTGGCGATATTGGGTAGAAAATGAAGTGAGCATTGCCCACCTAAAGCCATTATCTGTATCAGGTTCAGATTTAATGGCCAACAAGGATTCCCTATCTATTGTTAAAGTACGGGAAATTTCTGCATCTATTTCAGAATGGCTATATCCTTTGTCTACCAATCGTGTTTTCAATGTGTCAGCTTGTACCAGAAAAGTTTCCACATCGCTACAGTTCCTACGCAGCCATAGGAATTGGCTGCGCGGGACCGTCCGGAGCCACGAAGGATGGTGACAGCTATTGGTAGGGATATAGCCATTTCTATCTGTCAACTTAAAGAAAGTTTGGAACTGAAAACGTCCATTGATTAAACTAATTTCTAAGTCTAGAAAGTTTATCTTATCAGTACTAGAGGTATAGGTAAGTGAAATACCCCTATCATTTTGGTTAAGTAACTCGAAGAAAGCCTGTAGGGAGTCGGCAGTGCCATTCCATAGGAGGAGGATGTTGTCTATGTACCGCACCCACAAGACCAAGGACGGATTCTCAAGGGCATAGACGACATCCTCCTCCCATTTGGCCATAAATAAATTGGCAAGACTTGCGGCAAATTTTGCCCCCATAGCCACTCCCCAGAGCTGTAAATAAAATTGTTGATTAAACCAAAAATAATTATGGGTGGTCGCGAATTGTAGCAACTCCATAATAAACTCACATTGAGAGGGAGTCAAAGAGGGATCTTTGTTAAGAAAGTAACCAACTGCCTCAAAGCCTCTCTCATGTGGTATGCATGTGTAGAGGGAGGCTACGTCAGCAGTAGCCATAATACAGCCTTCCTGTACTGCCAAACCTTCTAAAAGGCGAATTGTGGATTCTGTGTCTTTCAAATGGGACGGCATCTCCACAACTAAAGGTTGCAAATAATGGTCGATATAGCGGCCTATGCGAGAGGTAATAAAATTGATTCCGCTCACAATAGTTCGACCAGGCGGATGAAGCAAATTTTTGTGGATTTTAGGTAGATAGTATATGGTTGGTATCCTGGGGGCTACCGGGACCAAAAATTCTCTCTTTTTTTAAAAAAAAATTCTATTTTCATAACCTCTAGTGACGATTTTCAAAAGATCTCGTTTGTAGGTTTGTGTAGGGTTATTGGGAAGTACTTTGTAAGTATTCGGTTCCCCGAGAATCCTATACATTTCAATTTCATAATCAGATTTGTCAAGCACGACGATGCCGCCCCCCTTGTCTGCCCGTCTTATGACTAAATCTTTTTGTTGACATAAAGACTTCAGGCCAACATTAGACAATGGTTGATATCGGTTACGTCTAACTTGCAAATCGGATAGATCCTTGAGGACAAGGTCTTTGAATATATGGACAGCTGGAGCTACAGGGCCGGGTGGATTAAACACAGAAGGATTTGCCAATCCAGAATGTACCGTCCCTGAAGTCGCAGCTATATTAACATTCCTAAAAGGGTTAGAAATGAGATACCATTGTACATTAAGTTTACGTATAAATTTTTGTATGTCTATTAAAATTGTATATAGAGGGGCTCCCACATTGCAAAGTAAAGTAGCCCCGAACATCATCAATCCCCCCACACGTATGTCATTTTTTCAAGAACTTACCAGCTTCTTTCCATGTAGGAGGTGCAAAGTATGTTGTCATAATACAGGGGTGGGCCGTAGAGTGGTCAGTTTCAGATTGTCTGTTACCAACAAGGAGTATTCCATAAAACACTTCTGTACATGTGCGACTCACTATATTGTTTATTTAATCACCTGCCCATGCGGGAAGCAATATGTGGGTCGCACTATTCGCACTTTCTCCATTAGAGTCGGAGAACATATCGCCCTCATTAAAAGTGGGGATACGAAGCACCCTGTACCAAGACACTATAAAAAACAACATGATGGTAACCTAAAAGGGACCACATTTTCAATCATAGAAAGATATGTTGCCCCCTGGAGGGGAGGGGCTAGAACCAGAGGGGTCTCACAACTCGAGACCTTCTGGATCTACGAACTTCGTTCTTACTCTCCCTTTGGTATGAATACAGAATGGGACATTAACGCCTTTATCAGTCAAGCTTAAATCCAGACTGTAGTTTCTCTCTCTTTTTTGAAGTCCTATTTCTCCTTTTTGGGTATTATAAATGTAGTACTGCTGGTCAATTATGTACATATGGTCCTACGTGAGAGTCCATCCCACGAGCGACGTATGAAAAAATTTTTATAATCTGCTGTAAGTAATATTATGGAGATGTACATTATATTACTGCTAATTTTAAACCTTTAAATTTTAAATTTTAGATTTAATTTTTTAACATTTATCCATTTAAGAATGCACTTTCCATGCATACTTATTATCTAGTGGATTAGATGGAGCTTAATATAAGGATATCGTTCCTAATCTACTAAGAGTCGATGTGATGTCGGATTACGTGTCCCAGTTGATACACGGAAGTTCATTTCTGTTCGCGCAGTATTTCTGGATGTTTGCAACGCAAGTTGTAGTGAGTGGAACGCAGCTCCATACTGCTCGGATAGCAGGTGGAACGCATGCCAGATCGCCATTTTAAAATACCGAAAGTATACTCCCCATACACTTCAAAGGCCTGTGGGCTGGACTCTTATGATAGGGGTCATATTTTCTATATAATAAGGATGGCAACAGTTGAGGGGCACCCCAGATGATGTCCTGGAGAGACAAAACGCGTCGGGACGATCCTCACTGTTGCTTGTATCGATTTTATATCAGCGCTGTTTTTATCTTCAATCATGTTAGTGTCATTTCATTATATTAA
Organism: Lithobates clamitans; assembly: GCA_037952925.1. Classification (NCBI taxonomy): domain Eukaryota; kingdom Metazoa; phylum Chordata; class Amphibia; order Anura; family Ranidae; genus Lithobates; species Lithobates clamitans. The sequence continues at coordinate 206,031 of JBBGZY010001117.1, forward strand.
ATTTTACTTTATAAATGGAATTACGCTATGGTCCCTTTTTGCTTTCTTTTTTGATAACCTTCCATATCTGAGGACATCTGAGTTTCGGTTTGTTTGCTGCATTACATCCCATGCGATTCTAAACTTAATCTTTGGGGGACGCCAGCCTGAGGACACCGATCCAGAGTCCATTTCCAATATATACAAGCTAGTTTGACACGTAGAGCATATGCTCTTACGTGTTCAAACACTCTGGTAAGCCTCCCCTTCACCTGGTGGTGGTTTTCATCACAATTTGGTTTATTCACCTATTTACAAGATTGAATTTCATCCTTATCCACAGGGAGAATCTGTTGCACTTAATACCTGTTTATGGACACTTTTTGCAATTTTTTGTCTCTGTCTGTCACATTGTATATTTGACATATAGTTTACAGATTGCATATGAAATGAGAACATATTTGTATGTCTAATAATTTTATAGGCAATCCAGAACGATTGTTTGTATGTAATTCACTCACTTTAAATTCATCTCCCGTTTTCATTGTTATGAAAATTCACCTATGTATACTGCACTAGGCACGTCATTTTAGCGCTACGCTTTTGCTATATTTATCACAAATGGAAGAAGCCACCTCACAGTACACCATGCCAGAATGATAAATTAATGGAGAATCTTACAACATGTATCCATGACAGCCTTGAACAGTTAAATCAAGTTTAAAGCTGTGGCACCTTTAGAAGAACCTACCATGATGCAAGCTCTTCTTTTTATTTATTTATTTAGTAGAGACTTGTACTCCATGCCCAGTAAAAGGACACAGATCAGTTTTCATTTATTTGTTCTTTCTGCAACTATTTCTCTTTATATTTTATATACTTTTCCCTCCTCGACAAGAGATATTCTCACACAGTAATGCCACATACACACGATCGCACATTCCGACAACAAAATCCATGTTTTTTTTTCCGACGGATGTTGGCTCAAACTTGTCTTGCATACACATGGTCGCACAAATGTTGTCGGAAAATCCGAATGTCAAGAACACGGTGACGTACAACACGTACGATGGCACTATAAAAGGGAAGTTCAATACCTAGTGCACCACCCTTTGGGCTCCTTCTGCTAATCTCGTGTTTATCTCATGTTAGTAGAAGTTTGGTGAGAGACGATTCGCGCTTTTCAGCCTCGTGCTTTTCAGATCGTTACTGCTCTTCAGTTTGTGCTTGTGGGTTTGTATCTGTTTTTTAGTGCATGTAGTCAGTTCACATTTGTTTTTCAGTGCGTATTTTATAGTGCGTATTTGATTTTCAGTGCGTTCTTGTTCACTCATTTCTGATTTTCAGCTCGCTCTTCTCAGACCTTTCTGTTTTTCAGTGCTTTCTGTTAGTTTGTTCTGACCAGCTGACCATTTTGAAGCCATGAGAACCCTCACCCTGGACCAGAGGGTTTTTAACTACCGGCTGGCCAGAGCCAGAAGAGTGGTGGAGAACGCTTTCGGGATAATGGCCAGCCGGTTCCTCCTATTCCTTACGGCAATGAACATGGCGTAATATAAACTTAACCATAATCCTTACATGCTGCATTCTCTACAACTATTTAAGGAGAAATGCAATGAACTATGTGGCCTCAGTTGGGCCTGAGGCCAGACTTAAAGAAGAAACCCTGACGGCGCTTGAAGTTGGCCATCCTGGCTTGCCCCACCAAAGCGCCCGCAAAGTAAGACAGAAGTATGTTGAGTACTTTGCAGGTAGAGGGGCCATTGATATGCCAGAAAATGTTTAATAAACATTTTTAAAATTTTTTTTTAGTTAAACTGAAATAAGATTTCCTTTGATTTACTGCTTGTGTTGCTTTTAGCTGTCTCCTAGGTTATCCAATGGGCTTTTCTTTTTGCCCATTTTCTTCAATAGTGCAAATGTAATTTATTTGATACATGAGGTGACAGTCTCTTCTTCAGCAAACTATTATGTTGTGGGTCTGCTACACACACACCTTGTTTTTGTTGTTAATGTATGTAATGCATTACTGATAAAAATATTCATCATTTTCAGTACCATGAATTAATTTTTGGGAGTCACTTTGCACTCCAAGTGCACTGCAAAAGTGCACTTGAAACTGCAAAAGTGCACTTGAAACTGCACTGAAAGTGCACTTGTAGTGCAAAGTGGGTTTGCCTTTAGTAAATAACCCCCATTGTCGCTGTACACACCAACTTAGTCCAAAAACTGCGATTAAGCATTGAAAGAAGAAGCCACACATTGTTGAGTAGAAAACTTTTTACTCTGTGCACATTCACATGTGCGTTAGAAAAGAGTTTTTGAACAAACCAACATATTTTTGTAATAACATTTTTTGTTTTAACAGTACAAATAGCCTTTTTCGTGTTAAACAGGCATGTTTAAAACCATAAAACATTACACAACTCAGGAACTTGTTTGAAGGCAATATCAGACATTAGTATGTCCAAACTGTGTTGGGGTGATCAGATGGGGTGATGTCACCCCTGTGAAAGCCAAATTTTGAAGATGCACACAAATTGAGAGTCAAAATGGGGATTTCCCTCCTGATCCCATGCCTAATGTCAGCATGTGCTAGCTTCCATCATGGGGGATCAATGGATGTGTTTCGGGGGTACAACCCCTTCCTCTCAGCTACTTGAGTTGCGAGGAAGGGGTTGCACTCACAAAACGCGTACATTGATATCCCGTGATGGCAGATAGCACATGTTGATACACTGTGTGCATCTTCAAAATTTGGCTTTCAATATACTTCAAAAAAGATTCAAAAATTTTAAAAATATTAACAAATGGAAGAATTTAGGTGTGTTTTAGATTCTGCCTAAAACATCAATGATGTTTTTGAGTCTTTTTTCAACATCATTGATGTCTTCCTTGATCTTCTGTAAATCCTGATTGTACACCATGATCTCTCCAATGAGGACGTGTGCACTTGCACTTGTGAAATGAGTTTCTTCTTCCACAACATCCACATCCGCTAAAATTAAAAAACACACCATGTATTATAAATATGCAGGCATACATCTATTAACTGAAGTTGTGGTGTTGGTATTTCCCCTTCTTTAGGAGGTTGGTGGTCCCTGATGTCCTCAGATGTCCCGAGTCTTTTCTCCCCTATGTGAATAAAAAAAAAAAGATATACTTAGCACACAGATATTTGAGGGCAGTAAGAATCTGAAACATTGCTTGGAAGTGTCATACAATTGTCTTTTTGGGCAGAGTTCCAAGCTTTTCCCTTTCTAAAGCTGGAATACTTACCTTTTTTGTACAATTTTCCCACATGGAGACACCCCTAGTATCCAGTGGAGCACCTGTGTGGAACACCCTAAAAAGTTTGTTCTGGTGTCCCACACTAGTGCTCTTACATCCAGATGTGTAAACAGCTGCTGAGTGTCCTCTCTTTACAATGAATCAAGTTTAGATTTCATTCTAGTTACAAACCTATCTAGACAACAATGTACTAAACTTCTTTTAAAACAAATAGACCTGAACAAATGTGGTTGTCAGGTCACCTTGAGGCTAAGTGACAGATACACTCTGTAGGAGTCAGAAGTGCACCGATAGGTAGTGGACCCTAGGACTGACTGCTGCGGATTGAACCCTGGGAGGTTCAGGAAGCAGGTCTACTGGATCACTAACACAGATCCCACTGAGAGCTAGAGCATAGATTCCCCAGGGTGCGGAGTCTAAGAGCCAGCAGGTGTTCACCAGAGCCCCTAGTGGTGAGGATGGACTGAGCTGCAGTCTGGCTCCAGGTCGCGGCCCCCAGGGTCTCACAGCTCATGCTCACGGTAGACTACAGGAGAAGAGGAAGGAGGCAGCAGGCTGGAACAACAAGGAAAGTAAGGAATAAGCCAAATGTCAGGGCGACTAGCAGACAAGGATAAACATAACAGGCAAAAGGTCAGGGTCACAAGCAGGCAGGGAAAGTCAAGAACAGGCCAAAGTCGGTAACTGGAATCAGACATAGGAAACACAGCAAGTACACATGAAAGCTAACACACAATGGTTGATCAGCACTGCTGGCTTGCAGTGCACGGGTTAATATAGGGTTCCCTGATAGGAGCTGGGGTGGAGCCATGCTAGAGGAGAGATTATAAAAGCAGTCAGGTGAGGGTCAGCTGGTCTCTAGATGATGAACACATGGAGACAGGTAAACTGACAGACAAACTCTTTTGCATAACCATGACAGTACCCCCCCTCTTATGAGGCCCCCCCTCCCCCGCCTGGGCCCTGGCTTAAAGGGAAACTCCAGATGAAACCTCCTCAACAGACGAGGCGCAAAGATCTCAGATGCAGTGATCCAAGACCTCTCCTCAGGACCAAACCCTTCCCAATGTACGAGGTACTGAAGAATGCCTCTATGGCGCCGGGAATCCAGAACTTGACTAACCTCGTACTTAAGATTATCCTCAGAGACTGAAACCAAGGTAGGGAAAGGACGAGAGGACTTATTTAGGGCTAAAGGCTTCTTAGGAATGGGTAAAGGCATAATAAGACCATCAGGAGTCTGAGCAGGGTCCCCCAGACCCTTAAAGATGAGCTTGACATCCAGCACAGGATCATTAGACTGGGCAGAAGTCAGTGGATACCTGAGACCATTTTAGTTAAAAAGTGATGTGTCACAGAAGTCAAGCTGGATAGCTTCACTGGGCATAGGCTGAACTGGTGCAGAGGCCGATTGAACAGCATTGCCAGGTGCAGCGACCACCAGAATCACATCACAGGGCGTAGTGACTGTGGAACTGGTGGACAAGTCAGCCTGGGTGTGCGTCCAAGGGGGTCCAGGAACAGGCAAAGGAAAAGGACCATGCAAACTGGAGTGAATGACCAGCTCAAGTTCACAGATGGGCTCCTCATCCAGAGTGCCACATGACCCAGAGAGTGCCTCAGCCCTACTATTGCAGGAGACATTCCAGGAATTGATATATGCAGCGGGAAGAGCAGGAGATACTGGGATGTGGCAACAGGAAGTTTCTCTTTTGGGGTAACCTTGAGTAGGCAGGAAGAGGAACAGGAGGAACCCCAAGCCAGGATCCGTCCAGCAGTCCACTCAACGTGTGGAGAATTGAACCGTAACCAAGGAAGACCTAATATGATAGGAGATGAAGCCTTAGGTAAGACAAGGAAGGATATCCACTCCTGGTGGAGTGTCCCTACCGACATCTTAACAGGGAGGGTGTGGAAGCAGATAGGACCCCCTGGGAGAACAGTGCCATCAATCGCCAAGACCACCAATGGCGTTGAAAGGGGCAAAAGGGTAAGTCTCATGGAAGATGCAGTTTCCCAATCCATGAAATTGTCAGCGGCTCCGGAATCCAGATGTGCCGAGACCGAACGAGAGGAAGCGCCGACATGAAGGAACACAGAAAGAAGAAGACGAGAAGGTGAAGGTGATATTTCAGGGTCTAATACTCCCCCTTCCAGATGTATTAGCCCCGAGCATTTTTCCGGACGAAGAGAACAAGTGTCACGAAAATGACCTTTGGCCCCACAATAGAGGCACAGACCCAGAGTTCTGCGCCTAGCGCGTTCTTCAGGAGACAACTTGGTCCAGCCCAGATGCATAGGTTCCTCAGCAGGCAGGGGGTGCCCATCGGATCAAAGAGAAGGGACTGGGGCTCAGGTTGCCTAAGGATTGGGCAGTGCTGGTGTCTTTTTTCCAGGGCTCTCACCTGAAAGCGAATATCGATCTGGTTGCACAAGGTGATGACACCGTCCAGATCAGCAGGAAGGGATCTTCCCGCTAATTCATCCTTCACTCTATCAGAGAGACCATGTAAAAAGGTTGCAACTAGGGCCTCATTATTCCAGCTTAATTCAGCTGTGAGGATACAGAACTGAAGAGTACTGTCCAACAGAAGTGGACTCTTGGCAGAGACGTAAAAGAGTGCTAGCCGCTGAAGAGACACGATCTGGTTCCTCAAAGATATTCCGAAAAAGTTTCAAGAAATAAGACAGGCTAGAAACCACTGGATCATTCAGTTCCCACAGAGGGGCAGCCCAAGCTAGCGCCTCACCGGACAGGAGGGATATAATGGAGGCTATTTTCGCCTGATTGGACAGGAAGTTTTGGGGCTGAAGTTCAAAATGAATTGTGCACTGGCTAAGGAACCCCCTGAAAGCCTTGGAGTCCCCAGAGAAACGGGCCGGAGCTGGCAGTTGTAATGAATGTGTGGCTGCGACTGGTGCGATAGGTGCAGCAGCAGATAGCGGTTGAGGTTGTTGAACCGGGGGTCCTAATGAGGCCTGAACCTGTTCAAAACGGGATGCCAAATCCTGAAGGAATCGCATCACCTGGGTCTAATGCGATTCCTGGGTCTCAAGTCTGCGAACTAAGCCCTGCAACGGATCATCTGAGGGTAGAGGCACATCAGCCGGGTCCATGGCTGATCAAACTGTCAGGTCACCTTGAGGCTAGGTGACAGATGCACTCTGTAGGAGTCAGAAGTGCACCGCTAGGTAGTGGACCCTAGGACTGACTGCTGCGGATTGAACCCTGGGAGGTTCAGAAAGCAGGTCTACTGGATCACTAACACAGATCCCACTGAGAGCTAGAGCATAGATTCCCCAGGGTGCAGAGTCTAAGAGCCAGCAGGTGTTCACCAGAGCCCCTAGTGGTGAGGATGGACTGAGCTGCAGTCTGGCTCCAGGTCGCGGCCCCCAGGGTCTCACAGCTCACGCTCGCGGTAGACTACAGGAGAAGAGGAAGGAGGCAGCAGGCTGAAACAACAAGGAAAGTAAGGAATAAGCCTAATGTCAGAGCGACTAGCAGACAAGGATAAACATAACACGCCAAAGGCCAGGGTCACAAGCAGACAGGGAAAGTCGAGAACAGGCCAAAGTCGGTAACTGGAATCAGATGTAGGAAACACAGCAACTACACACGAAAGCTAACACACAATGGTTGATCAGCACTGCTGGCTTGCAGTGCACGGGTTAATATAGGGTTCTCTGATAGGAGCTGGGGTGGAGCCATACTAGAGGAGAGATTATAAAAACAGTCAGGTGAGGGTCAGCTGGTCTCTAGAGATGAACACATGGAGACAGGCAAGCTGACAGACAAACTCTGTTGCATAACCATGACAGTAGTTAACCTGGATCTGCCAAAAACATCTTATTTGGGCGATGTTTGCTACGAACGATTACTGTGCCCACGAACCTGAAAGTTGTCATTTTAAACTGTACAACATTAACGAAAAACACACAGAGCAGCACAAACGTAATAATAATAATAGAAATACAGGACAAATACTTTTTAGAAGCAGTTTCCTGATCTTTCTGTACGGATCCTGCTCCCTCAATTTCAGGTCTGACTATCGTTTCCTCAGTTGATCCTTGGATCGTCATACCCCAAAATTCCTGTGCAGACTTTTTACAACTTTAGCCATGATCTTGGCCTTTCTCACATTTGGGTTTGGGTAAGGCCCATGCATCATAGTCAGCCCTCTTCAAGATGTCCACCACCTCCACCATCTCTACAATGGACATATTTGAGGCCTTAAATCTCCTCTGGGATCGGGATGTTCATGGCTCCGGGCTTTCGTCATTCCTGCTGCTGTCTGCATCCATGTGTTCTCCCACTGCGCTGAAAGAGAAGGGGTGGGGAATATACTAGATAGAAGGTCAGGGGCGGGCGGAGTTTCACGCATGCGCAGTGTATATAAAGCGCAACACGCGTGCGTTGTATGTACAATCTGTAAGTGGAGGAAGGAGTAGCGGAGCCACCGATCGTGATAACGAAGGTACAATTTTAACTTTGTGCATCAGTGGCCTATACTGCTTACAGATTGCGGCCTATATTGGGACAAGATTAGGAGAGTTTAGCCTGACATTAGGGTTTGTCTTGTGTTGTGTCTTGCAGAGAAAATGGATGGCTTCAATGATCACAACTTCCTCCCCCTATTCATAGACAACTACAAGGAGCTGCCCTGTCTGTGGCAGGTGAAACACCCGCATTATAATCATAAACAAAAGAGGCAGGCAGCGCTGGAGGGAATATACTAGATAGAAGGTCAGGGGCGGGCAGAGTTTCACGCATGCGCAGTGTGTATAAAGCACAACACGCGTGCATTGTACGTACAATCTGTGAGCGGAGGAAGGAGTAGCGGAGGCGCCGATCGTGATAACGAAGGTACAATTTTAACTTCGTGCATCAGTGGCCTATACTGCTTATAGATTGCGGCCTGTATTGGGACAAGATTAGGAGAGTTTAGCCTGACATTAGGGTTTGTCTTGTGTTGTGTCTTGCAGAGAAAATGGATGGCTTCAATGATCACAACTTCCTCCCACTATTCATAGACAACAACCGCTTTATAATCATAAACAAAAGAGGCAGGCAGCGCTGGAGAAACTGCTGGAGTTGGTGAAGCTGCAGATCCCCACGGCAACCATCCCCTATTTGAAGGCCAAAATTGGTGGCCTCAGGAGCACTTATAAAAGGGATCGCAATAAGGTGCAGGATTACCAGAGATCAGGAGCAGCAGCAGATGACATTTATGTACCCAGGCTCTGGTACTATGAGAGACTTCGTTTTCTGTCAGACCAGACTGAAGTCAGGCAATCACTCTCAACCCTACCTTCCACTCTTCCTTCCACACTTCCTTCCACCCAGAGGCTTCCGACGTCCAACCTGGGCCTTCCAGCCAGGAAGAAGTGGAGGAGCACAGCTTGAGCCAGGTATAGCATTGTTCTATATATTTCTCATCGGAAAATTAATGATGTTAACTAGATGTTATTATTGATCACAAATTGCTGATTTAATAAAGTGTTTTACATATCAATTGACAGTAGTGGCCAAAAATGTTTGGGACAAGAATGAAAAATGCTGGGCTCAGAATAATAGTCTTTTCTTTTTGTTAACATTCAATTTGCAACAGTCATGAGCTGAAAATTGTGTGTGATTAATGAACAAAAAACTAAAACTATGTCCCTTTTTCATACACAGGAAAGCCTCAGCCAGGAGGAGGGCGTGGAATGTGGCGGGGGGGTGTGTAATGTGGCAGCCAGGAGGTGGCACGGCCCAGCAGCGAATCCCAGGTCCCTCCTCTCCACCTTTCAACCAAAAGGCCCAGGAAGGGGGCCAACTCACAACCAAAACCCACCTGTGTAAGTTCGAACATCATCCTCCTCCTCCTCCTCCACCTCCTGCCACAACTCCAACACCACAGCCACAGCCTGGAAGGAAAAGTGGAAGGAAGAAAAGAGTGTGATGGCCTGGGTTCAGTCTGGTCTGACAAAAGAGGCAGGCCATTGTATGACCACAGCCTTGGGACATATATGTCATCTGCTTCTGTTCCTGATCTCTTGGAGTCCTAGACCAGATTGTGCTCACTATTATATGGACTCCTCAGGCTCCCAATTTTGCCTGTAAAATAGTTTATGTGTGCCCTGGGGTACAAAGGCTTTGCCAATTTCACCAGTTTCTCCGGCATTGCCTTCCTCTTTATCTTCTTATGACCCGTAATAAATGGCTATTTTTGATTCACAAATACTTGACTATGTGTTTTACTTCAAAATGGACAGTTTGTTTGTGAGTAGGCAGGTACATTTCCTAAATACAATGTCAAATTAACAAGGGACACCAACCAACCTCCTTGAGGTTAAAAAATATAAGATAATAATGGTGTTGTGGTAACTTGACACACAAAATGAAAAAAAAATTATGTAGATCACTAGAAAAAAAAAAAAAACAGGAGAACTTGATAAAAAAAATGAAAAAAAAAAAAACAACGAAAAATAAAATCACTATAAAAATAAATAAAAAACATTATTATGGAGATCTGATGAAAAAAATAACTAACAGTATTTAGGAGATCACAAGAAATGATAAAGAAATCAGTTTTCTGTAAATATCAGCTGCAAAACAACTTCATTATTCTAGCATTATAAAGAAGAAGAGAATGCGCTGCATTAAAAGATTTTAAAATTTGCAGTGTGACGAATGTGCTATCTCCATTACAAATGCTAGTTTTACCAGAATGAGCACTTCTGTCTCGTACTTGATTCAGAGCATGCGTGGAATTTTGTACGTCGGAATTGTCTACGCATGCTAGAAATGTACGACAACAGATTGACACATAATCACACACATAGGTTGGACTTGATGGACTTGTGTCTTTTTTCAACCTCACCTACTATGTAACTATATGTTGTCGGAAAATTTGAGATCCAGATCTCAAATTTTGTTTGTCGGAAATTCCGACGGAAAATGTCCAATGGAGCCTACACACGGTCGGAATTTACAACTACAAGCCCCCATCGAACATTTGTTGTCAGAAATTCCAAGCGTGTGTATGCGGCATTAATGTAAAGTGCAGATCCCTTACTCTTATACTTAGCTTGAGGTCCATGAATCTACTGTTATCATTGCCCTAGATAGCCCTTAGCAGAGTAACACATTAGATTGCACACTGTTGTAGGATTTCAGTTGTAGACCACTGCCCTAGAAATGACTATATCTGGAACAAGCAATGTTATTTCCAGAATTGTTTAAGCTATAACTAGAACACACTATATAATCGAGCTATTGCCTGTTTTACCTCCTCACAGTGCAGACTAATTATCTCTTCTTTGGAAAAGTCACTGCAAATAACAATGTACAGTATATTGCTAGATTATTGTGTATATACAGTGGGGACGGAAAGTATTCAGACCCCCTTAAATTTTTCACTCTTTGTTATATTGCAGCCATTTGCTAAAATCATTTAAGTTCATTTTTTTTCCTCATTAATGTACAGACAGCACCCCATATTGCCAGAAAAACACAGAATTGTTGACATTTTTGCCACCCTTTTGATCTAATACAGCCATGAGTCTTTTTGGGAAGGATGCAAAAAGTTTTTCACACCTGGATTTGGGATCCTCTGCCATTCCTCCTTGCAGATCCTCTCCAGTTCTGTCAGGTTCGATGGTAAACGTTGGTGGACAGCCATTTTTAGGTCTCTCCAGAGATGCTCAATTGGGTTTAAGTCAGGGCTCTGGCTGGGCCATTCAAGAACAGTCACGGAGTTGTTGGGAAGCCACTCCTTCGTTATTTTAGCTGTGTGCTTAGGGTCATTATCTTGTTGAAAGGTAAACCTTGGGCTCACTCCGAGGTCCTGAGCACTCTGGAGATGTTTTTCGTCCAGGATATCCCTGTACTTGGCCGCATTCATCTTTCCCTCGATTGCAACTAGTCGTCCTGTCCCTGCAGCTGAAAAACACCCCCACAGCATGATGCTGCCACCACCATGCTTCCCTGTGGGGACTGTATTGGACAGGTGAAGAGCAATGCCTTGTTTTCTCCACACATACCGCTTAGAATTAAGGCAAAAAAGTTCTATCTTGGTCTCATCAGACCAAAGAATCTTAATTCTCACCATCTTGGAGTCCTTCAGGTGTTTTTTAGCAAACTCCATTTGGGCTCTCATGTGTCTTGCACTGGGGAGAGGCTTCCGTCGGGCCACTCTGCCATAAAGCCCCGACTGGTGGAGGGCTGCAGTGATGGTTGACTTTCTACAACTTTCTCCCATCTCCCGACTGCATCTCTGGAGCTCAGTACCAGTGATCTTTGGGTTCTTCTTTACCTCTCTCACCAAAGCTCTTCTCCCCCGATAGCTCAGTTTGGCCAGACGGCCAGCTCTAGGAAGGGTTCTGGTCGTCCGAAACATCTTCCCTTTAAGGATTATGGAGGCCACTATGCTCTTAGGAACCTTAAGTGCAGCAGAAATTTTTTAGTAATCTTGGCCAGATCTGTGCCTTGCCACAATTCTGCCTCTGAGCTCTTCAGGCAGTTCCTTTGACCACATGATTCTCATTTGCTCAGACATGCACTGTGAGCTGTAAAGTCTTATATAGACAGGTGTGTGGCTTTCCTAATCAAGTCCAATCAGTATAATCAAACACAGTTGGACTCAAATGAAGGTGTAGAACCATCTCAAGGATGATCAGAAGAAATGGACAGCACCTGAGTTAAATATGAGTGTCACAGCAAAGGGTCTGAATACTTAGGACCTTGTGATATTTCAGTTTTTCTTTTTTAATAAATCTGCAAAAATGTGAACAATTCTGTGTTTTTACTGTCAATATAGGGTGCTATGTGCACATTAATGAGGAAAATGATTTTAGCAAATGGCTGCAATGTAACAAATAGTGAAAAATTTAAGGGGGTCCGAATACTTTCTGTCCCCACTGTAATATATATATATATATATATATATATATATATATATATATATATATATATATATATATTGTAACATGGGGGACCATTAGCTCTCGTAGTAGATGCTTTTGCCAGTGATTCAAACCAGTCAGGAACTATATTTTACTATATTTTAGAGCATGGTAGCCCATTTTTATTAAAAAGGCAAATAAAAGTCCATAACATAAAGGTTTCCCACGCATGGGGGTTGAGCGGTATCATCGCGTCACCTCCTACTGTCGCTGTATATCCAGCAGGACGGGCTATCTGTGGTCATCCGGCCGGTGCCACAGACTGTTCTTCTACTGATGATGCTATTTTCGAATTTACATGTGAGTGTTTACTATTTTCATTCCAAATAAATTCCGTTTGATTTTACACTATGGGAGCCCCCCTTCTTTTCTTTTTATGATGACAACACTCTGCTGAGGGCTGAGTCCTTTACCGTGGACCCATACATCTCCACCATAGTCCCTGACGTCCCTTTCCAGCTTCCACCTCTGCTCCTGGGAGTTATGGACTAGCAGGATCTCATAGCCCATTTAGACCCTCTGTAACGGGGGGTCATGGGGTTCTGGTAAGTGGCCAGGCTTTTTATTTTTGGTGGTGGACCCATACAACTAGGATTCTATACAATTGAATAACCCAGGATTGTCAATCACCTTTTGGGGTTTCTGCATACGGACTATTCTTTCAATATTTCACATTCTTATTTTTAATTCTCTATATATTATACACGTACTTATTTTCTAATATTATGCACTAATTGTGATATATTTTTGCATAGATTGTATATGTACTCACTAAGGGGGCGTGTGTATTCCCCCAATTTCATATAGTGTTCTACACCACACATACTCATATATATTTGTTGCATTTTGTTTTTTAGGTTGTGGCACCTTTCAGCCACACACACATTAATTTGTTTAGCGCGAGTCACCAATTTTTCCCATTTACTTTGTGTGTTTGTGTCACATTTAGGACATCGCAGCTTATAATCTACATGTTTTTGAAGTGCAGTTATTTTTTATTTTTTCCGTTCCCACGCATGGGTTCTTCTCCAGCAAATACACACAACGGAAAATGCTAGCCCACCTGGCTCTCTGTAGTAGTACTTCTGCTCTTTATCCTGGTCACACAGACCACTGGATCCTTCAGTGTAGACGGCTTTACTTTAGCGCCCACAGCTCCGCTCTGGCCTTAGTCCTCACGCCGTTCCACTGCCTCTTGCAGTCACACATGTTCTGGCTGCCTCCTGCAGCCCCTCTGACTCCTAGAGATCTCCTGTCTCTTGTCTCTTCCTGAGGTATTCCCATAAACTCATTATAAGGGCTGTGCTCACCTGAGCACACACCCTGCTGGTCATCTACAAAATCTGGACACAGGGTTGGAGATCCCATCCCACCCAAGACACTGTGGAATCTCCAAACTACAGAGCCCCATGCCGGAATACCAAAACCTGGAGAAATCTGTGAAAGCAGTTTTCTTCAGTCCACATCTATGCTCTGCAGTCTTGCATCAAGCAAATGTGCACACCCTATGTCCCCCAAACTACCAATTTTTCCATGACAGCATCTCCTACTGTCACAATATATATATATATATACAGTATCTCTCAAAAGTGAGTATGCCTCTCACATTTTTGTATATATTTAATTATATCTTTTTGTGTGACAACCCTGAATAAATTACACTTTGCTACAATGTAAATTACTAAGTGTACAGCTTATATAACAGTGGAAATTTGCTGTCCCCTCAAAATAACTCAACACACAGCCATTAATGTCTAAAGTGAGTACACCCCTAAGTGAAAATGTCCAAATTGGGCCCAAAGTGTCAATATTTTGTGTGGCCACCATTATTTTCCAGCACTGCCTTAACCCTCTTGGGCATGGAGTTCACCAGAGCTTCACAGGTTGCCACTGGAGTCCTCTTCTACTCCTCCATGATGACATCACGGAGATGGTGGATGTTAGAGACCTTGCACTCCTCCACCTTCTGTTTGAGGATGCCCCACAGATGCTCAATAGGGTTTAAGTCTGGAGACATGCTTGGCCAGTCCATCACCTTTACCCTCAGCTACAATATTATACCATATGGTTATGTATATTTATAGATCACCATTGCATTCACCCCTGAAGAGTTGGTATACCCCCAACGAAACGCTTCGGGCCTACTAAGATGCATGATGTCCATACAAATTATTTTATATGTATTTTACATTTTTCCACTTGAGACTTTTAAATACCATCCAGCCCTTCCAGTGGCCTATGTTGTGTAGGACTTATCTTCATCCCATGATATGCCAAAGTACCATGGCGTCAATATGTATATGTGGTTTTTAGCATACCTTACATTTATGCGATTTTGTGTATGCACTTTTTGTCAATGAGTATGCTGTATATGATCTCACAAGGTACAGTAAAATGTTCTTTGCAACGACTGCTTTTTGGTATAAATCTCTCATTCAAAGTCAACCCCCCCCCCCTTTTTGTTGGATATTATGTAATAAACTCATAAACTCAAGTAATACTGTGCTTTACTTCCTATGTGCTTACTTTATATAGTGATTGGCCTCATTTAAAGTCCCCCTGACCAAAATTCTCTTTCTTTCAGCTTCTTTAGCAAGGCAGTTGTCATCTTGTGTGTTTGGGGTTGTTTTCATGATGGGATACTGCCCTGATGCCCAGTCTCAAGGGAAGGGATCATGCTCTGCGTCAGTATGTCACAGTACATGTTGGCATTCATGGTTCCCTCAATGAACTCCCCAGTGCTGGCATGCAGCCCCAAACCATGACACTCCCACCACCATGCTTGACTGTAGGCAAGACACACTTGTCTTTGTACTCCTCAACTGTTGCTGCCAAACACGCTTGACACCATCTGAACCAAATAAGTTTATCTTGTACTCATCAGACCATAGGACATGGTTCCAGTAATCCATGGCCCTAGTCTGCTTGTCTTCAGCAAACTGTTTGGGGGCTTTCTTGTGCATGATCTTTAAAAGAGGCTTCCTTCTGGGACGACAGCCATGCAGACCAATTTGATGCAGTGTGTGGCGTATGGTCTGAGCATTAACAGGCTGACCCCCCACCCCTTCAACCTCTGCGGCAATGCTGGCAGCAATCATATGTCTATTTCCCAAAGACAACCTCTGGATATGACGCTGAGCATGTACACTCAACTTGTTTGGTGAGGCCTGTTCTGAGTGGAACCTTTCCTGTTAAACCACTGTATGGTCTTGGCCACCGTGCTGCAGCTCAGTTTTAGGGTCTTGGAATTCTTCTTATAGCCTAGGCCATCTTTATGTAGAGCAACAATTCTTTTTTTTCAGATCCTCAGAGAGTTCTATGCCATAAGGTGCCATGTTGAATGTCCATTGACCAGTATGAGAGTGAGAGCGATAACACCAAATTTAACACACTTGCTCACCATTCACACCTGAGACCTTGTAACACTAACAAGTCTCATGACACTGGGGAGGGAAAATGGCTAATTGTGCCCAAATTGGACATTTTCACTTAGGGGTGTACTCACTTTTGTTGCCAGCGGTTTAGACATTAATGGTTGTGTGTTGAGTTATTTTGAGGGGACAGCAAATTTACACTGTAATACAAGCTGCACACTCACTACTTTACATTGTAGCAAAGTGTAATTTCTTCAGTGTTGTCACTAAGGATGAGCTCCGGCGTGTTCGCACAGCCCACGTGTAGAGCCCGCCAGGAAGTCGGCACTGCGCTGCGCTAATCACAGCCAGTGAGACATTGTCCCGATGCGTGGCTGCAGAGATCGGGAAATGCCTCACTGCCTGTGATTAGCGCAGCGCCGACTTCCTGGTGGGCTCTGCACGTGGGCTGTGCGAACACGCCTGAGCTCATCCTTAGTTGTCACATGAAAAGATATAATAAAATATTTACAAAAATGTGAGGGGTGTACTCACTTTTGTAAGATACTAAATATATTGATATTACAGATATTTTATCATTTCAAAGGTCAATAGTTAAATATTTGTCTGTTTGAAATTTGAATTTGATAAGATAACTCGGGGCTGCAGGCCTCAAGTGACATTTACAGAACATAGCTGCTAAAGAGGTTCTAATTGGACCTGTGGGCTTGTTGGTGTAGATTTGGGCAATTAAACTATATTCCAAAAGCCCTCAAAAGAATTCTATAGATTTTTCAACTGCAAAACAGCAGGGAGAAGGAGATCTGTACACACTAAAACCCTGAAAGATTTGAGACATTTGTAATTTTTCAAAGATCAGAGGGAATGCGTTTCATACTTCATGGAATCCAAAATATTACTAGCATAAAGATGAAAATTATTCCTGCTGTGTGCATTTTGAGCTTTATGCACATACAAACTGGTACACCCTATCCTGATTGAACAACTTAGGGACAGACCGAACAGTTTAATGGGCCCCATTTATAGCAGCTATGTTGTGTTTGCACTTGCTGCAATTAGGACGATATGTTTGTGTCAGGAATCCTATCTGTGACCAGGAGCAGACTGACCATTAGGGCACTCGGGCACCGACCGAGGGCCCCATGGCCAGTAGGGGGCCCCATGAGCAGGGAAACTCTTTCAGAAGGTGTTCCGTTACAGCTCAATCCCAGGGTTTGTCAGTAGCAGTGTCATTGCTTCTAAATACTTACACTGCCCGGTGGTTTATGTACTTAGAAGTTCTGAGTGTTCTTTCTGTCTCACCCCTCAGTGTTCTCCTGCACATTCGCTCTGTGTTCCCCTCAGTCAGATCCACCCTTAAGTGCAGTGTTATGGGAGAACCCAGAGGAGGGGCATAGCTACTGCCGACTACTGCACGCTGTATGCAGGGAGGGGGGTGAGCTGAGTGAGTGAGAAAAGTTTCATGGAGGTAAGCTGCTGCAGTGCACACAATAAAAGGTTTCATGTCAGGAGGAAATGTTTGTGGCAACATGTGAAGGGTTAAGTAAGGTGACAAGGAGGGTTGAAATAGCAGGCAACTGTGTGTGTCGAGCTGGCAGAGTTTGCACCCCCCCCCCCCCACACCCTCCCCCTAGCTGACAGACATGGGGACAGATATCTCCTAAGCAGGCACACAGCACTAATCACTATCTATCTACAGAAGCATCCCCATCACTCTGTGTATGTCCCAGATAATGGGAAGTTCATTTATGACCTTTCCATTTAACCCTGTGTTATGCACACCCTGTACAATGAAGTGTACACTCACCACATAAACTATACACTCTATATACAAAACAACATCCCTTAATAAACATATCAGAGCACAATGTTCATGACTATTTGCATGGTACCACAACTGTATGAACACTGATCATTTAGAGAATCATCTATGTTTATGGAGAATTGATTTTTTTTATGTGCTAAGGCTCCTATCACACGTGCTTTCTGATCAGGTCCGCCTGTCAGTTTTTCAGGTGGACCTGATTGAACCCTCCAGTCTCCCCTATGGAGTGGCGGATGTCAGCTGTGACATGTCCGCTTACACTCGCTGCTATCCAATCTGATCCTGTCCGCCAAATCAGATTGATGGTGGACAGTGGTCCTATTTTCTGTCCATCTGGCGGATCGGATGAAAACAGACAGGCACTCCATTTTCATCCAATCTCCCCATAGAGGAGAACAGGGCTCTGACATGTCTGTCTCTGCACAGTGAGTGGAGAATGATCTGTCATCCACCTGCTCAGCAGGGATCAGCAGATCGATCCCCCACTGAGCAAAGCGGAGCCCGTCAAAACAAACGTGCCCCGTGTGAAAGGGGCCTTACAGTTAAGCTTGGTTCACACCTGCAGGTGCAACCAAGCATGGGCATGTTTTTCACATATCACATGTAGGGCAGCCCATTCATTTCAATGGGCTGCCCTACACGCAAGCAACATGGAAAAGTAATGAAAGAGTCCAGTTTGATGGGCATGTTTGCAGATGCATGGGGGTGCCATTAACAATTAATAGAACTGCTGTGCATCTGCTAAAGGGCAGCTAATTTCTGTGCAGTTTGGGAAAGCATACATTTGTGCATGCATTCCCCACATGCATAGATGAGAACTTAGCAATGGAATGTTTAGTTTGTGTTGAGTTTACACTTTTGATTGTGATAACACAGGGTTAAATAGAATGGTCAAAAAAAAAAACACATTATCTAGACATACACAGAGTGATTGGGGTTGCATATATCTCTTATAACAGGAGGTTGTTCTCTTTGAGCAGTACCATTGTATTATTTATTGTTTTATCTATTAGAAGATGATCACAGACATTTTTGAATTATAGACGTTTTTATCTGAGTACTTCTCAGCCCCTGCCTCCCCCCAGCTTGCATCACCCCCAGGCCACTTCATACACCCAGCTGACAGACATCACTTTGAGCTACTTCCTACCCCCCAGCTGAGTGACATTATTCCATGGTCACTTTTCATTCTATACCTTCCCACCATCACTCCCCGGTCACCCCACAGACACTGCCACTGAAATAAATCCCTCCACCAGCTCACTTCTACCAACTGTCTCACAACCCCATCCCACTGGTGCTTGGGGGCACCCCTGCGCCTGCAGTTATTCCCACCAGGGGGATCATGTGTGAATAGAGCAGGTAATCACTGGAGCAGGTGGGGGGAAATAACTGAAACTGATCTTTTGTGGCTCTCACTGTAGCAGCTGAAAGATCGATTCAGTTATTTTCCCCACCTGCTGCACTAATCTGGATTTCTCTCACTGCCTGAATTCATATAAAGGTTGTTCTGAAGAAGGCAGATTGCTGACTTAAATCATTTTCAAACCATTTTGTTGTTCTCCTTTTATTTTTAAAGCAAACAACCAACTGTAGGTCTTTTTTGTGTCAGCATTTTGTGATTTTACATTTGTTCATGTTTCTATTCACTGCCCATCTAGGGATATCAAATTTTAAAAAGTGATTTCTGTGTACTAAGCTAAGAATTCATACTGATAGTGATGAGCTGAACTGACCTGGGTTATGTTTGAACAGGGTTTAGCGAACTTGCCAAATCCAAACCCCATTGAATTAATTGGGAGCTGATTCTGCCGAATTAAAATGCCAATTCTCTAATAGGTAAGGGGGGAAGGGGGGTGGGCACTGCCCTTGGGAACCTGTATCAAGACAAAGTGTTTTTTTTTTTTTATTATTTTATGCGGCGGGGAGCAGTGATTGTTTAAAGCGCTGATATTCAAAGGAAAAAAAAGAGTTTTAACTTTCTAATTTTAAATTTTTTACAAATGATACGTCCCTCTTGACTTCTTTTTTTAAAAGGATAAGTGGCACACAGACCCCAAAGTTCCACCCAAATACATAGCAGACCCCTAAGGGTCTGTTATGTATTTGGGGGGAACTTTGGAGGGGTCTGTGTACTGTGTGTTTTGATTTTAGCAAAATTTAGACTCTATGAAGTTTTATTTGCCAGCAATTTGAACTGTGTCAATTTTTCTTCTTTGTAAATGTTACTATTGCTGTAGAACATCCACGAGAAGGAATGAAAAAAAATTTGCATTGATTCCCCCTCCCCCAAAATTCATAATAGATCCTTTGATTCTGTTATAAATTTTAAGTGGGTGCTTGTCAGGGAAATTTTAAGCTTCTATTTTAAGCAAATAATTTATTTGCGCTTAAAAGCACAAAAACAGCTCTCTTTTATAATGCCGGGAAAGCACGCTTGTATTTCTCCAAGTAACAGACACAGATGCTGGTATCACCTTGAGCTTAGCAGAATCTTCCAGAGAATAGCCAGCTCCTTTTAATTATACATGAATAACAAAGGAAGGTGGTGGCTTCAGAATCAGACACTTGTATTCTTTCAAAAGAACCAATCACACACATGTATATATTTAAATAGAAATACAGTAGTGATGTGTGCAGATGGTCGTGTGCAGGACCATGCGGTGAGCGTCTTTGTGAGACACAGAGTGTCTCACAATTTGAACGCTACTTACATGGCTCTGAACACAATCGTGTGCACATTCCCTCTGCTACCAATGAGGCGAGCCATACTCTATCATGGCTCAGTGGGCCATAATTTTGTATGGTTATGCTATGGTTTCCATGTACGCAGATCTGCTTACTTAGGAGTTTAAATGTGGTCGCCATGGAGTGGCCAATCCCTTGGTGAGGCATAAACAAACATCCTTAAAAGAGCAAACAGATCTGCCGTGTCTACAGGAAGGTTTCAGCAGCCAATGGTCTTCCACCAACGTCTGTATGTGCGAATAGGCTCACATGAGCGTATTACAGCAAAATTGACACTGGGGGACATCTGACAACATACATTAATAAAAATTTCCACAACAGCTCCTCCACTTTGTCATATGCTCCAATGTGTCCCTCAATTACTCTTGATCATCTTCTTACACCTGGAAATGAGTCAGTCCTTACAGTCCATACGAGTTCATAACACGGCTTGACTTCTAGACTCTGTTCTTCAGGAGAGATGACTTATGGGGAGGACACGACATGGTGAGCTGTAGTAATTGCTGGTCGGTCTGGGATCCTCTGTGTCTGGTACGTGGGTTGGGCTTCGGGGCGTCTCATCTCGGTGAGGAAGATGTGGTCATCTGCTCGGGCTCTGTTCATTCGTCCAATCAGGCAACAGGAGCACCTCATCACAACATATAGAAGAAGTAGAGTAAAAACAACATGAGTATATATACCCCTACTTCCTTTAACCATGATCCGATGGAAAATAAAAAATCCCCATAGCTTCCCAAACCCTTAAAAGGATTCCAACCTCCACTAGCTATAGCTCTGGCTTTGCCTTGCAGGGATCTAAACCTTATTCATATGGACCTGAACTTTGTCACCAGTATCCCCGATCCAAGTACAACAATCTTTACCTATGAATTCACGGAAACCCCCCTTGTACTATTTGATCTTCCTTGTGGCTTCAACAGTTACATTGAACATCCCATCCACAATGGATGAGAAATTGTTCAATCGTTTCATAAGCTCAAGCCCCCACCATGTACAAGCAGGAAACCATGCCCAGACCTGGCCGGGGTTGGTGAACAATTCCCTTCTAGCTGTCGCTGCCATCCTTACCTTCTCTCGCACCATCAGACCCTCACGATTGGCCGCTACATAAGATGATGGGATGAGTTTCACCAGCACACATGAACCTCTTGCATTAGGGGAATAACTACCAAACTAAAGTTGAAGCATACTTGTGGGCTACCTAGTTGTCCCGATACCAAAGCTGGAAAGAACCAGAACTATTGTTAAAACTATAACTAATTTTACCCTCTAGAAATGTATCGTACAAGTGTCTGTTTGGACTTTTCACTAGTTTGTCAAAACTCCTCATACCAATATGATCATAATATATAGCATGTACCGCTGTCATCGCTGGGGTACTAAAACTTGGTGGAGATTCACAGTTGACCCAACAATTGGTCCTGTTCACTTTCTTAGCTAATTGGAGAATATACTTTAACCACTTCAGCCCGGGACCATTTGGCTGGCCAAAGACCAGAGCACTTTTTGCGATTCGGTACTGCGCCGCTTTAACTGACAATTGCGCGGTCGTGCGACGTGGCTCCCAAACAAAATTGACTTCCTTTTTTCCCCACAAATAGAGCTTTCTTTTGGTGGTATTTGATCACCTCTGGGTTTTTTTTTTTTTTTTGCGCTATAAACAAAAAATAGCGATGATTTTGAAAAAAAACGCATTATTTTTTACTTTTTGCTATAATAAATATCCCCAAAAAATATATAAAAAAAACAATTTTTCCTCAGTTTAGGCCGATACATATTCTTCTACATATTTATGCTAAAAAAAAAAAATCGCAATAAGCGTTTATTGATTGGTTTGCGCGTTATACAAAATAGGGGATAGTTTTATGGCATTTTTATTAACCTTTTTTTTTACTAGTAATGGCAGCGATCAGCGATTTTTATCATGACTGCGACATTATGGATGGGAGCCTCCTTCACCGGACTGCTGCTTGCTGATTTAAATTCCATCAAAGAAAGACAGTCATGGAACATGTCATTCTACTAGGTCACAAACTTGGCTAGAATTAGAGCGGTAATATTATTGGTTTGAAAATTGTCATTCTTACCATTATTCCCCCATTTTATTTTACCATCCTATGATACTTTTTCCTTCTTAGGCGTGTATATTTATGGATGTGTATAGTTATCTACATACACCTGCTTTCTATGTACATACACTTTCAGAAACTCCCTGGACCTAAAAAGATACTTATAAACAAAAGGTATTACTCTATCCTTCATATTTAACCTGCAAAGAATGGTAAACAATACAACATTCATGTACATTGGTAAATTGTCACTGACATTCCTCAAAATCGACGATAACTAAACCCTCTGTAACCCTAATGCCGCGTACACACGGTCGGACTTTTCGGCTACAAAATCCAACAGCCCGTCCGACAGACTTTCGACTGACTTTTGGCAGACTTTTTGCGGACTTGCAGCAGACTTTCTAACGAACGGACTTGCCTACATACGATCACACAAAAGTCTGACGGATTCGTACGTGATGACGTACACCAGACTAAAATTAGGAAGTTGATAGCCAGTAGCCAATAGCTGCCCTAGCGTGGGTTTTTGTCCGTCGGACTAGCATACAGACGAGCGGATTTCTGGGTCCGGCGTAGTTACGACGTAAAGATTTCAAGCATGTTTCATATCTAAAGTCCGTCAGATTTGCAGCTGAAAAAGTCAGCTGAAAGTCTGGGGAATCCCACACACGATCGGATTGTCAGCCAGCTTTGGTCCGTCGGCGTCCGTCTGACTTTTGTAGACGAAAAGTCTGACCGTGTGTACACGGCATTACTTTCACGTTCCTACTAAAATACAACAGCCACGACACACAAGAGGGCTGTCACGGTAGGCTCAAACATATTCTTGTTACTACATACAAACAATGAGAAGATTAAAACATGAGACAAACATTTAGATACAAATGTGGGGGAGATATTTCATAGATCCCAAAACAAAAATGAAAAACCAAAACAAACAGACGGAATGCTGCCTTCACTCTTTTAGCGATAGAAAAAAATACAATGGGAAAGACACGAGAGCAGCTCGAAACCTTGTATGAGCCAGCCACAAAAGTTCAAAAACAAGCATGAGAATTTTAACCACACAAACATGTACTACACATCCATCAATCCACTCATCATTACAGATTTCTGAAGCCACAGCTGAACTACTTCCAAGGTATTTTTTTCTGGAATCTCGTACTTCCAGATATCAAAAGTACCTTCCAAGGGAATACACCTTACTGTACCCTCTGACCATATATGCCAATCTTTAAGGGGTCTCATGTCCGGAGCCCCAAACCCAGACCGCATGTAATATGCAGCTGTCTGACTGGTGTGGCGCCTCATTTTTTTCCTCCAGCGCATGGACGGCCAACATTACCCATGGCGATTTGAATTGCTTATGACGTGTCCCTGCGTCCAGGGCACCCTCGCATTAACTTTCGGAGCAGTACTGCCTAGTGACTATGTTTACAGTACTGGCACCGGCGTTTTTCAATTATTATACATGGCCTCTCGGTATGCTAGAATCTACTCCTCACATTTATATGCTCTCCAACGTATTATTGGCATCCCTATAAATATGTTTGTCAGACAAACTACAAAGCACCATGAAATCCCCCACTATTCAAAACAATATTATGGATTCTATCTGTACCTAGATGTTACAACAATAACATGTATGCCTCTCGTTTACTCTCTACCAAAAACTATATTACAGTGTAAAACTTCACAAAACAACTGGAACTAGAAAAGGTACAATTTCTGGGGAAATTGTGAAAAGTGTTCTTGCCTCTACATCTGGAGTGAGCGGAGTAACTGGGGGGAGTGCCTGGAGTAACTGTTGTGTGGTTGGAGTAACTGTGGAAAGGTTGAACTGGGCAGATGGGCAGAGTAACTGTGTGGAGTGTTTGTAGTGAGTAAAGATAGTAAACATTACACTAACCAATTGATTGATCAAATTTAAAAAGTGCACAAGTGCTAATGATGTAAAAGGTAGAAATATCGGTAAATGACTTTGTCGGACACAGACTTAAGGGTTACCAGGATTTATTCCGCCCCAGCCAAAGCATAGCACCTGACGGACTCGCGTCCCAAAATCAAGTGTGTCAAAAACAGTTTACACAGTGTACATATAATTTCAATACATTGCATCACAAGCGAACTGGCGGTATATTTCCGTTATACATTAACATTAACATTAACATTTTGAACAGTCAACTTTTTGAACTTTTTGGATACAAGGCAATTCATTAAAGCATATACTTTAAACCCTTACAAATTTTCAGTTTCTCTGCAGTTTTGCTCCTTGCTGTTTCTTTGTCTTACTAATCAGCAAGCAGGCTATAGCACAGGAAGGAGAGGGTGAGTGTGATGAGGACAGTGTGATAGGGCGAGCTGATGTGCTGCATCTACCGTCTGTAGGACGGGTGATCGTTTTAGCCAGCCGGCTTCTTATGCTTATTTGAATCTGCTACACTGTAAGTGTTATTTTAATTCTTTTAATAAACCTCAAAACCAGGATTACGCTATGTTGTTTCCCTCTCTTTTCCCGGGGTACCCCTAAATGAGAACAACCCCCCAGCTAGGAGTCTTTTATTAATCTCCATGATAAGAGTGATTTCCTGTGACTTGGTGGACTAGTGGTATCATCACCCTTTGGCTGTATGAAGTGGCATGTCGTTTCCTAGAAGCCCATCCAATGAAAGGCCCTGACCGGGTTAAGGTCGCAAGCCCCCTTGTGCTTGCCGTTTGGTAAGCGCGCATTTTATTTTCAGCTACCACCGTGGTGCGGTGGAGGAATTTTTTCTATTTTACATTTCCTGCTTTAAAAAAATGGGGTCTGAGCCTATGTATTTTCACAACATTTATTTGGACTTTATTCACTGTGTTAGGACTGTCCAGTGAACACTTATTGATTTAGGTTTCAAGAACTGTGTTAGTTATTTAATTTGGGTTCTAACCAATTAGTCCTATTCAACACTGGTACTAGTATTTACTCCTATTTACAGCGCTGCTATATTTGTTATATTGTTGTATTAGTGTGTGTATCTCACATAGAGTGGCTGCTTTTGTTATTATGTAGTTTTTTTTAATTTTTTTTCACTAAGTTATTTTCATCACTATTTTGGTTATCCCCTATTTGGTCATTCACAATATTTCACGAACAGGTACCCTTTTTGGGTGCACTACAGCGCGGTATTCCTCTTACTATATGATGAGGACAGATGTCTGTGATGGATGGGGGGGAGTAAGTGAGTTCAGTGTCTAACAAGTACACCGAACATGAAATATAGAGAATGATGTTTAGCTAATTGTAAATGGTCCCACATAACTATGGCCACGTAAACTGACCCTCATTGCCACTTTATCTGTTTGATGACCACTGTCTCACAACCACTGTTTCCTGGCAACACTCATGCCCTGTTTATGCAGGCTCTAAGCGTGTTCACAACCACTGCTCAAAACACAATACACAGGATAATGGTAGCTGTAATAACTGTGCAGTACTCCTGACTGGAGACACTGCTGCACCCTGGAGATGTAAATGTGATCCAACAGTGTGTTTTTTTCTGTGGTGGCTGCCCAGACCAGTTGAGTATATCCTCTTGAGTGAAGAAGGTCAGATATTGGCTTCTTTTCTCTGCACAGAAAATCTTCATTGAAATCTCCACAGAGTATTATAGGTTGGCAATCCATTATTTCCAAAGATTCCAAGAGGCCCAGCAGGTTAGTAAGGAATTGGCCAATACTGTAATCCGGTGGCCTGTAAATGACAGCGATCAAAGCTTGTACAGGGGACTCCAGTTTGACAACCAAGAACTCCAAGTCAGTCACATTGTGATGATACTGCTTTTCATAGGCCTTGAAATGGTTTCTGACATACAAGGCGACACCTCCGCCACTTTTACTTGCAATGTCAGGAAGGTTTGTGTACGAGAGGTGTCTGTTGCGTTTGAACAGGTTGTAGCCCTCCAGCTGGAGACTTTCAGCAACAGAAGAGCCTGAGAGATGAGTATCAGTGAAACATAAAACATCTCCAAGTGTCAACTCATGGTGAGATTTGATATCTTCAATGTGAGCTGGTAATCCTTCCGTGTTGTGATGGATAATTGTTAATGTTTGCTGTTTGTCTGTTGTCTGTAGAAACTTTAAGAGGGGCATAACACTTTCCAGTGATGCTTTCTTCATTGAATCCAGGGAAGCTGTGATTTCAGGATCAGCAAAGATCTTCTTCTCATCAAAGTCGGTTATGTACAGTCCTTGTAGTGTAGTCGTTCTACTCAGAGCAACATAGGCCATTCCCGGTTGGAAGACCCGTTTGAATGAGACCACTGCCGACTGTATCGACATCCCCTAATACTTATGAATCGTACATCCAAAAGCCAACTTCAGGGGGAACTGCCTGCGAACAACTCCTTTCTGTCTCAGGTTTTCCTCTACCCTTTCTATGTACACCAAGTTGTCAGCATCACAAGACGACTTGTTACGGTATCTCTGTCCTGCATTTGGATTGTCCAGCACAAGCCCAAGCTTGTTTACCGTAGTAGCACCATTCTCAGTCTGGATGATTATTCTTGCAATCTTGCCAAATGTCCCGTTAACAAGCCCGTCTTCTACATCAATGTTTCTTGTGATCATGATACGGGCACCTTCAGCTGCTTGCAGTGTGTCAATCAGATTGTCTTTGTGTCCTTTGAAAGGTTGGTGTTGCCTCAGCATCACTCCTGTCTTAGGGTCTTTTCTGTAATCGTCGGCATCTATGTTGGTGATGTTTGAATGGAGAACAGACACAGTTGCAGCATTATGTTTGTGAACCTCTTTGTTGGTGGCAAATATGTGTAGCACGTCATTAGGGCAGTGGGTGGGATCTGTAAAAGCCTGAGCAAACAGAGCTTTGTCATCATTGCTTAAGGTGACAGTCTTCTGCTTTCAAAAGCTCAGCAAATGAAATGTCATCCTTCTGTCGCATGATCTCTGTCAGCGTGATCATCTGAAAGTTGTCTTTCCAGACGTCATTGGTATTTTCCTCAAACACGCAGAGTGGCTTACTTTTTCCCAGCGGGGGGACCTGGTAAAAGTCTCCTACTGCTAGTACTGACATACCACCAAAAGGTTTCTTACTGCCTTTGATTTGCTGTAATCTCCAGTTGATGTAGGCAAACAGAGGCTTTGAAATCATTGACACCTCGTCAATAACAATGATCTCCGCATTTGACAGCTGTGCCCTCACTTCATCTATTAGATTTCCAAGTCCTTGGTAGGGTGGCTTCAAGCTTCTTGGCAACTTCAGCAGAGAATGCAAAGTGTTGCCTGAAATGTTGAAAGCTGCTGTTCCTGTAAATGCAGTTAGTAAAACGCTGGGCATGGATATGTCTGCTTCCTCACGTAGTCTGGTAAGTTTACAGAGTATCTTTGTCGCCTCAGCATAGATGCACTTTATCAGGTGTGATTTGCCTGTCCCTGCACCACCAGTGACAAAGTAATAGAATGGGTCAGGATTTAGGCCACGCACACGGTTAGTGCACCAGTCACAAACTGAGTAGAATGTCTGAGCTTGTGTCCAGTTAAGGTTTCTGTACATTTTCCGAAGGAAATCAGGGCACATTTGTGGGGCCTTCACAGTAAGCGCAATTCCACCTGTTTGTTTGTGACGTGTATACTCCGGAACATCATCTTGTTCATTCTCATGAAGTGGCTCCTCTTCTTTGCGTTCCTCTATACATTCCAACCTATCTAACTCAGCTTCTGGGGCAAAGGTGTTCCAAGCATCTTCAACAGGGCCGTTTTTTACAAAGTCATCCAAGACTTGTTCCACAATTTTGTTGTGTTGTTCGAACTTCTTTTGGTTGCTGGTAACAATTGCAGACACTGCTCGGATTGCTTCTTCTCCTGGTAAGCTCACACAGGCGCCTTTGTAAAAATCCTGGTGTGTTGGGAACCTTACAGTTTTCAGTGATGACTCTGAACGGTGGGGGAGGTAGAGTTTAAGCAGTCTGCCGTAGTAGTTCTCAGGGTCCTTCTTCTCTGAGAAGCGTGCGTACCTGATGATTGCAGGCTTCCCTCTCGTGCGTTTTTGAATCATTCCCATTTCATTCAATAGGCTGACACGCTTGCTGTCTTCCTTTTGCTTGCCATCTTCCTTCTGCTTGCCATAGACAACCCTGTAATGGGATGCAAAGTCTGCCAGACACATGGACTCAAACTCTGGTGTTTCGGGTCTGGCTCTGTATTTGTCGACAAAACTCGTCATCCACACATTAAGAGAATCGGCTGGTTTGTTCTGCAATGCACTGAGCGGGAGACTCATTTTCAGTGCGTTGTCCCCAGTTGGCAGAAAAACAACCTCACGTGAGCAAGACTTCATTTTCAAGCTGCACGTACGGGCCACAGACTCCTGGGCGCTGACCTCTCTGTGTTTTGAATAAGCCTGAAGAACCTCTTTCATTTCTTCTCGTTCTGTCGCTGTTTCTGGGCTCATTTCTTTGACTATTGTTTTGAGATAGTCACTCAGCTCCCGTTCTGGCTTGGATATGTAGGACAACATGTACATGATGCAACCATACTCATCAAGAATGTACTGGATGTCCATGTTGGCGTTCCAGGCCGTCAGTAAATGTGGATTGTAGTTGTTCACCCAGCAGTCCTTGACATCACGCTTCATTAGAATCACGCTTGAGGAGGTCAATGCCTGAATGTACGAGTTGTACTGATTCAAAGTCATATCACACTGTGCCAGTAGCTGTGACATGTCTTCAAGCTGCACTTTTGGGTTATTAAGCAAATCCCAGACTGGTTTCAGTTTGTTTTTGGCTGCTTGTGGTTTCATTGCACAATCTCCTTGTTCTTCTGGCATCGGGTAAGTTATCCTCGTTTTTCTAATAGGTGGCTTTGGAAATCCAAATCTGCATACTCTGTTACCTTTCTTGCATGATTTTGAATGAGATCTGCTGTGCATTTGAAGTTCTGTTACAAATCTGTGAAGTAAGGCCTGTTTGGCTTCATCAGGCAGCTGGCATGAGATGTTATGATCTATAAAGGCAGACACCTTGTCATCACTGTCTTGTCCAAATATAGGAGCTCCTGCTACCCAACAGAGACAATGTATATGAGGGCTCCCTCTCGCCTGAAATTCAACCCGGTAAAAGTAATCGATAACTTCACCAATTGGCTGTGCAGGACCCAACAGCAGCTCTCGCATCAGAGCATCAACCCGTTTGTCAAACATGCGCATGGTGGTCACTGGGTTGCCTCGAAGAATGTCACACTTTTCAGCCCAGTCTAGCCCCGCAAAATCCACCTTTTGACCTTGTTGTGCCTTTATTGCCGTTATTACCTCTGGCCATCTGAATTCTGCAGCAGAGAAGGTAAGAAAAAATGTTGGCTTACCCAATTGTCTGACCATGGCTAGCAAATTCTTCAGATTTTTATCCCAGTAAGCTGGACTCCCTCTCAGTGGTTGCATGAACCTTGTGGCATCTCGGTTTCACACCAACCTCTCAACCTCACACTTGTCCTGTAGCAGCTTGTTGGATATTTTCCGTCCATCCCTGGTATTGGGTTTTCCTTTCCTTAACTGGATGGACATGCTGCTTTTGGCCATGTGTGTTTCTGTGACAAACTGCGCAAAGAAGAGGTAGCTTGTGTCTCTTGAAAAAACGAGTATCAACACAAAAAAGCCTTGCATTGAAATACATGCTCGGGGACAGTTTGACTTGTCTTGCCTGGTCCAATGTATTCTGTCCAGTAGGGAACTGAACAGGGAAAGCCATTGCCTCAAGCCTAGGAACTTTAAAGAAGCTGACAGGTGTGTTTCCTTGTGCAGGTGCAATGCTGAATATTCCATCACCGTGTGTCAGTGCTTCCTCTCCAAGGTCAGATGGCTGCAAACAACTGTCTAGGCCAATTCCAGGTCTTAGTGTATCCTTCTCATCCTCTGCATTGGGAGGTTGTTGGTCATGGCCTTCCTGTTGCTCAGAAGCAGCCGGTAAACATGCAGACTGTACCTCTGATGGATCACAATTTTCGATGCGTTCAAGTATCTCCATCATTTCAGTTTCGTCACAACTGTCGAGTTCCATCCCATCATCATTATCATCATCATCAGCGATTGTCTCATCCACTCTAATTGAAATGTCACTGTAGTCGGGGTGTGTGTCAATGAGTTTTGACAGACCTGCTACTACATTTCCCATGTTGACATAATGAAACAGCTGGTGGCCTTTGTAAGTCAGACGTATTTTCAGCTTCACTCTGTGTAACTGGGATTTGCTGTGCGATCTTGGTAGAGTATTGACCGTGGTTTCCACCTCGGATGGCACACACACTACAGCGCCATGTATAGCTGCCTGTCGACCTTTGGGAAGTGTGATGATCTTGGCAAATGGCAGTATTTTGGCCAAAAGTTGTCTTTCCAGCACATTCAAATCGCAGAGCTCTGGGGGAATGGGCGCCAGCTCCATGTTGTTAGCTACAGCGATGGATGATTTGTGTCCTGCTTTTAAATGTAAATCACAGTTGTGACAAATCCATTCTTTGGTCCTTTCATCTGGTACGGTGCATTGTTCAGGTCCTTGACAGTGATTGTTGCACACATGGACATATTTCCCTGTCAAACAGGCAGCAACAATGTGTAGATTCTTCTTGTAATTGCTGTGAATGCAATGTTTCACTTGGTTAGGGAAAAGGGTGCGATGACACATCGTGCACACAAATGTTGGCCCAGCTTTAATGCATTCATGGAAAGTGGATATAGCTGTCTGCATTAGGCTGTTGTCCACTGGTTGACTGCATTCCCGCATGACACGAGTCCATCGTCTGTATTTCATTCTTATTTTGAAGGCACATTGCATCTTATGGGTTATGCGAAAATCTGCTTGAGTTTGACGCTTCATTTTCATGTAACTCATGCAATGTTGCAAGTGACGTTTTCTGAAAGCAGGATCATTATGATATTTTCTGGTGATGTATTGCTTCTGCTTCAACTTGAAATCGACATTTGTGGCATATTTTCTGGTGATGTATTGCTTCTTCTTCAAGTTGTAATCTGCATTTGTCCCATATTTTCTGGTGGTGTACTGCTTCTGTTTCAAGTTGAAATCTGCATTTGTCGCATATTTTCTGGTGATGTATTGCTTCTGCTTCAAGTTGAAATTGGCATCTGTTGCATATTTGCGAATTATATATTGCTTCTGCTTCAACTTAAAATCAGCATCTGCTCTGTATCGGCTGGTGATGTATGTCCTTTTCTTATTGGTGACAGACATCTTTGTAGCCTTGAAATCACGCCTTCTTTCATTTCTGTGTCTTGTCTTCAGTTTTTGTCGTCTCTGTGCATTTAATTTGGACAATGCCTTACTGTCCTTCCATATGCCCTGTGAGGATTTCGCATCAACTGACCGTGGAGAATGCTTGCTGGCTGGGAATCCAGTGTGTGTTACATCTTTGGTCATCTGTGTCACTTTGTTCTCCACATGCTTTGCATTATGTGGTTTGTCAGATTGCACCAGTGGGGACAGCAAACCATCTGACAGATGTCTTGCACGATGAAATGAGACTGGCATGAAGTCATACTGCAGTCCATCAATAGGGCCTCTGGTGTCTGTAAGGAGCAATTCATACAACTTATAAATCCTTGCCCCCATATCACTCAAATGTGTAAAAGTGATCATAACAGCTTTTCCTTTTCCAGTGGCAGGAAGTCCATCCTTATTTCGACTATGAGAATCAAACAGTCCATATCTCCCAGACTTGTCTCTGAACAATGCAATGCAATATGGCACTACTATAAAAAGTGCATGTGTAACATCTGCATTGAGGCACTGAAGTCTTGTGGAGAGGTCAACAAACCAACCTTGGTTGTCACCGTCTACCGTGTCTCTCATACATCCCGATAACACTGGAGATTTAACAACGTTATACTCATATTTGTCAGTGTTGACTCTGAGGGGCACTTCTTTCATTGTCAAGTGTTGATGCTGATAGACATTTCTTTGTTTTAGCTGTTTTATTGTTGAGCCATACAAGCTGTTGCCCTTCTTCAGTATTTGATCAAGATCACCCTTTCTCACATCATCAAGCTCACTGTGGTATGCCAAAAATGTCAGAGCCATGCATGTACACTGTTTGTTCCTTAACCTTCCATAGCCATGATGACCCTGATGAAATGATGCCTGCACAGAAATCTCACTTGGTACACATGGTTCTTGCATGCCATGGTTTTCAGAAGTGCCCATCACACTGTCACTGTGCTCTTGAACTTGACACTGAGTTGAACATGAAAATGACACCACAGGTTCACTATGTACCTCCTGGGCACATTCACTGTCACAAACCTCCATATCCACTATGCTGCTGTGGGGCTCCGGATCCAGTTTAGTCCAGCGTATCTTTGCAGCTTTAGATCTCTTTCCTTTAGATGGCATGATGATATTTGTGGAAGGAGCTATAATTCTCCTCAGAGCTTTGTTCGAAGAGCTATAATTCCCCTCAGAGTTGTGTTGGAGGAGGAGCTATAATTCGCCTCAGAGCTGTGTGGGAGGAGCTATAACTCCCCTCTGAGCTGTGTGGGAGGAGCAATAATGCTATAATTCCCCTCAGAGCTGTGTGGGAGGAGATACAATTCCCCTTAGTGTTGTGTGGGAGGAGCTATAATTCCCCTTAGAGCTGTGTGGGAGAAGCTATATTTCCCCTCAGAGCTGTGTGGGAGAAGCTACATTTCCCATCAGAGTTGTGTGGGAGAAGCTATAATTCCCCTCAGAGCTGTTTAAAAGGAGCTATAATTCCCCTCACAGCGGTGTGGAAGAAACTATAATTCCTCTCAGAGTTGTGTGGGAGGAGCTCTAATTCTCCTCAGCTGTGTGGGAGGAGCTATAATGCTAAGCTGTAATTCCCCTCAGAGCTGTGTAGGAGGAGCTATAATTCCCCTCACAGCGGTGTGGGAGAAACTATAATTCCCCTCAGAGTTGTGTGGGAGGAGCTATAATGCTAAGCTATAATGCTATAATTCCCCTTTGAGCTGTGTGGGAGGAGCTATAATTCCCCTCAAAGCTGTATTGGAGGAGCTATAACTTCCCTCCAAGCTGTGTGGGAGGAGCTATAATGCTATAATTGTCCTTAGAGCTGTGTGAGAGGAGCTATAATTCCCCTCAGAGCTTTGTGATTTTTTTTTTTCAAAAATGATTTTGTTTTTTTGTTTTTTCAAAAATGATTTTTTTTTTTGTTTTTTCAAAAATGATTTTTTTAAATGATTTTTTTTTTCAAAAATGAAATTTTTTTTTTCAAAAATGAATTTTGTTTTTTTCAAAAATGATTTTTTTTTTAATTTTTTTTTTTTTCAAAAGTAATTTTTTTTTCAAAAATATATTTTTTTTTCAAAAATATTTTTTTTTTTCAAAAATATTTTTTTTTTCAAAAATTAATTTTTATTTTTTTCAAAAATATTTTTTTTTTTACATGGGGCGGTCATAATGTTTTGGCTGATCATGGGGTGGTCATAATGTTTTGGCTGATCATGGGGTTGTCAGCTTTTGTCACCTCCCACTCTAGTTTTGAACATTTCGCCATTCATTCCTATGGGACCAATTTTGCCGCAAAAACGACGATATTTCGTGGACCATTCGGCGAAACGTTCCACAAAGTAATAGCACACCAATCGGGAAAAATCCGCACGTTTCGGTATATTACTTGTCTCTGTAGTGTGGAAAATGTGGGAGGAGTCTACAAGCATTATCAAGTCTAGCAGATGAAGTCACATGCATTTGGGGTGTCTCAGCATCTTGTGTTTACAACCACTGTTTCCTAGCAACATTTCCTTTTGAACATTTTGCCATTCATTCCTATGGGACCAATTTCGCCGCAAAAACGACGATATTTCGTGGACCATTCGGCGAAACGTTCCACAAAGTGATAGCACACCAATCGGGAACAATCCGCACGTTTCGGTATATTACTTGTCTTTGTAGTGTAAAAACTGTGGGAGGAGTCTACAAGCATTATCAAGTCTAGCAGATGAAGTCACATGCATTTGGGGTGTCTCAGCATCTTGTGTTTACAACCACTGTTTCCTAGCAACGCTCATGCCCTGTTTATGCTTCCCAAATACTACTTCATCAAAACTACCCCATCAGAATTACCCCATCAAAACTGCCCCATCATATTCCTCTATTATAAATCAGTACATGGTGTGTCTGTCCCCTCCCCCGGGCTCTGTAATCAGCTGAGATGCTCCAGCCACCTTCCCCCCCTGTGTATAACAGAAGCTTTGGTAACCATGGCAACAAAACAAACACTAACAGTACACTCTGATTAATGGCTAAAATTTCCTGAAATGACCTCTAAACAAATGGCCGTATTTTAAAAACTGTACATCCTACAGCGAAGATCTTTATATTGTGAGAATCACAAGACCCAGACCTAGATTTTGATGTATAGTATGTCTGTGAAATATTAAAAATGAAGGCACGGTCGCAGTTTAGAAATTGCCCTTCAAATTTGGAGGGGGCTAGAGTGTAGTTTCAATGAATGTCAATGGACGGCGTGAGTTACAAACAAATGGTCATATTGTGAAAACTATCAGGACTATGGCTTAGCCGTGGACATGTTTAGTGGCAGCAGGGATAGCTGAATGTTTTGATATAAGATTTGTGTAGGTGGGCTTGAAAATGAGGGAGTGGGGGCAGTTTAGAAATCATGTTATGATTTTTCAGCTTTTGTCATCTCCCACTCTAGTTTCCCCATTCATTCCTATGGGACCAATTTCGCCGCAAAAATGACGATATTTTGTGAACCATTCGGCGACACGTTCCACAAAGTAATAGCACACCATTCGGGAACAATCCGCACGTTTCGGTATATTACTTGTCTATGTAGTGTAAAAACTGTGGGAGGAGTTAGGGTGGTAAATTTGGCTATAATAATAAGAATAATATATATGTGAGATAACAGTAAGTGGTCTTGCTATGCAAGAACACTTAATACTAGAAAAGGTACAATTTCTGGGGAAATTGTGAAAGTGTTCTTGCCTCTACAACTGGAGTGGGCGGAGTAACTGGGTGGGGTGGAGTGGCTTGAGTAACTGTGAAAAGTGTTAAAAAGCTTAATATTTTAAAAAGTATAAATAGTAGTAAAAAAGTTCCATCATTCGCTGAAAGAGCTGAACATTTTTTTCAAAAGTAATTTTTTTTTTCAAAAATGAATTTTTTTTAATCAAAAATGATTTTTTTTTCTTCAAAAATGATTTTTTTTTTCAAAAGTAATTTTTTTTTTCAAAGGTAATTTTTTTTTTCAAAAATGAATTTTTTTATTTCAAAAATAATTTTTTTTTTCGAAATTATTATTTTTTTTAAAGTAATTTTTTTTTCAAAAATAATTTTTTTTTTTCAAAAATATTTTTTTTTTTCAAATATATTTTTTTTTCAAAAATAATTTTTTTTTAAAAGAAATTTTTTTTTCAAAAATATTTTTTTTTTCAAAAATAATTTTTTTTTTTTCAAAAATATTTTTTTTTTCAAAAATATTTTTTTTTTTTTTCAAAAATGATTTTTTTTTTTCAAAAATTATTTTTTTACTTTTTTCAAAAAAAATTTTTCTTTTTCAAAAATATTTTTTTTTTCAAAAGTAATTTTTTTTTTTCAAAGGTAATTTTTTTTTTCAAAAATGAATTTTTTTATTTCAAAAATAATTTTTTTTTCGAAATTATTATTTTTTTTAAAGTAATTTTTTTTTCAAAAATAATTTTTTTTTTTCAAAAATATTTTTTTTTTCAAATATATTTTTTTTTCAAAAATAATTTTTTTTTTAAAAGAAATTTTTTTTTCAAAAATATTTTTTTTTTTCAAAAATAATTTTTTTTTTTCAAAAATAATTTTTTTTTTTTCAAAAATATTTTTTTTTCAAAAATATTTTTTTTTTTTTTCAAAAATGATTTTTTTTTTCAAAAATTATTTTTTTACTTTTTTCAAAAATATTTTTTTTTTTCAAAAATATATTTTTTTTTACATGGGGCGGTCATAATGTTTTGGCTGATCATGGGGTGGTCATAATGTTTTGGCTGATCATGGGGTTGTCAGCTTTTGTCACTTCCCACTCTAGTTTTGAACATTTCGCCATTCATTCCTATGGGACCAATTTCGCCGCAAAAACGTCATTTCGTGGACCATTCGGCAAAACATTCCACAAAGTAATAACACACCAATCGGGAACAATCCGCTCGTTTCGGTATATTATTTGTCTCTGTAGTGTGAAAACTGTGGGAGGAGTCTACAAGCATTATCAAGTCTAGCAGATGAAGTCACATGCATTTGGAGTGTCTCAGCATCTTGTGTTTACAACCACTGTTTCCTAGCAACGCTCATGCCCTGTTTATGCTTCCCAAATACTGCTTCATCAAAACTGCCCCATCAGAATTACCCCATCAAAACTGCCCCATCATATTCCTCTCTTATAAATCAGTACATGGTGTGTCTGTCCCCTCCCCCGGGCTCTGTAATCAGCTGAGATGCTCCAGCCACCTTCCCCCCTGTGTATAACAGAAGCTTTGGTAACCATGGCAACAAAACAAACACTAACAGTACACTCTGATTAATGGCTAAAATTTCCTGAAATGACCTCTAAACAAATGGCCGTATTTTAAAAACTATACATCCTACAGCGAAGATCTTTATATTGTGAGAATCACAAGACCCAGACCTAGATTGATGTATAGTATGTCTCTGAAATATTAAAAATGAAGGCACAGTCGCAGTTTAGAAATTGCCCTTCAAATTTGGAGGGGGCTAGAGTGTAGTTTCAATGAATGTCAATGGACGGCGTGAGTTGCAAACAAATGGTCATATTGTGAAAACTATCAGGACTATGGCTTAGCCATGGACATGTTTAGTGGCAGCAGGGATAGCTGAACGTTTTGATATAAGATTTGTGTAGGTGGGCTTGAAAATGAGGGAGTGGCGGCAGTTTAGAAATCATGTTCTGATTTTCCAGCTTTTGTCATCTCCCACTCTAGTTTCCCCATTCATTCCTATGGGACCAATTTCGCCGCAAAAACGACGATATTTCGTGAACCATTCGGCAAAACGTTCCACAAAGTAATAGCACACCATTTGGGAACAATCCGCACGTTTCGGTATATTACTTGTCTATGTAGTGTAAAAACTGTGGGAGGAGTTAGGGTGGTAAATTTGGCTATAATAATAAGAATAATATATATGTGAGATAACAGTAAGTGGTCTTGCTATGCAAGAACACTTAATTAAATTTAAAAACCAAAAAGTGATTTTGTCCTTCCAAAAACAAGTCCCTTTGTCCAAATGCTTGTTTCAAAAGACCCCAAGCCTCTCCCACCAAATTCCTATTGTCTGCTCAGCATTAAAAAAAAACATCTAACTGGTTTATTTACATATCAATGTACAGGAAAAGGGGGGGGGGAGGGGAAGCCTGGAATAGCTTCATATTATGTCTATCAAGACATTAAAAATCTATAGCTAACATCATATAGGAGACTTCAACAATTTTAAAAACCTTTTGTCCAGGAAAGGGTGGAATAAACCCCCATTTTGCAAATGGGAGGGAATCCCCCTTGACACACATATCTCCTGGACAGTCAGACCACAAGTTTTGAGACCGAAATACCACACAACAGAGCAGCAAAAGCCAAAAACTGAAACTCCTGCAAAAAGATGGCTCAAGGAGGTCAACCAAAGTTTTTCTTTTCTACTGCAGGCTATACAATACAAACCTCAGCTAAAGCAATAAAACCCAAAACAATTAAAAATAAAAATAACACACACTGCTAAAAGTACAAAAACTCAGTTAAAGTTAGTCTTATTATCTATTAAAATTCAGTGCAAAGTAGCGATTTCACGTAAAACCAAAAATCAATACAAAAAACGCAATAGTTTTACTGAAAAGTATGTAAAAAGTACAAAAATAGCTAAACCTGAAAAGACTGAATTCACTTAAAAGGAAATGGTGCCTACACCATTTGCAATGACAAAACGGTGTCTTCGAAATCCAACAGTGGAAAAACAATTTAAACCAGTGAGTTTAACATTTAAACAGAACAGACCATACTACTCACACTAAACTTATGCCATACACACACGACCGGACTTTACAGCATACTTTGCCCGGCGGACTTTTCGACTGACTTTACGACGGACTTTCCGAATGAACGGACTTGCCTACACACGATCAACCAAAGTCTGACGGATTCGTACGTGATGGTGTACGACCGGACTAAAACAAGAAAGTTCATAGCCAGTAGCCAATAGCTGCCCTACCGTCGTTTTTTGTCCATCGGACTAGCATACAGACGAGCAGACTTTTCGACCGGACTCTAGTCCATTGGATAGATTTGAAACAAATCTAAGTCCGTCAAACTTTTGAGAAAACAAAGTCCGCTGGAGCCCACACACGATCGAATTGTCCGACGAAATCCGGTACGCTGGACCAAGTATGCCGTAAAGTCTGATCGTGTGTACGCGGCATTAGAAACCTGGCCCAAAAGCAGAACAATGCCACCCAAAACCCAAAACAGAGTAGACGCGAAATGGCAGTTGCAACAAACGAAAATCAAACGGCCACATGGTGACTACAAGAAAATGGCAGACAAAAGGTGGCCCACATGGTGACTACAAGAAAATGGCCGACGACAATTGGACCACATGGTGAAACAAACATTTGAAATGCAGTTGCTGATCCCACCAAAACTAGCACAAACCGAAATGTCTTCACTAGAAAACCTCCACAAAAACTGACTAAAACAATTGAGAATGCACACTTAGCTGTAGACACACACTTTAAGCTGCATAAAACACAGATTCACACTTGTTCGTAAATAAAGATCATGTCAGCTTCTACAGGAACAAGACATTGAGTTATACAAACAGCGAACAATAGAGCTCCCCCATGCTATTACCTAGGAACCTGAGACTATCCACAGGGCGTAGCCCATTAAAGAAACAGCTCTCATTGTAAGTGCTTCCAGCAAAGCATGGCTGCCCTTCCCCCTCTCAGCCACATGGCCACTTGAATATGCGGCAGCCATTTTCAAAAGCAACATCAAAACATCCATTGCTAAAAAATATTAGAACAAGAATGTATAGAATGTGAAACTTTAAAGGTACATCATGTAAGTGAAGACACAATTGAATAAGATTATACAAATACTTTTTAGAAAAACAATTTAAAAACAGAAAGAAAAAGGAATACAATTTACAGTCACAGTCACAGGTAAACACCCATTACCAAAAATTGACAAATGAAAAAAACTGTAGTCATATGAAGGTAAACATAACCACGTCCAGAAATTTCAACATGTTTCGCCGAAGTGGCTTCATCAGGAAATGGATGAGGATATTTGATTAGTGAATGAAAATACACATGATATGTTTAACCTTGGATGTATAGAAAAAACAAGAGCAAAAAATTATATAATGTATTAAGATATCACATAACATTTATACAGATGTTACATAGTTACATAGTTAGTCAGGTTGAAAAAAGACACAAGTCCATCCAGTTCAACCATAAAAAACAAAAAACAAAAAAACAAATATAGTTGATCCAGAGGAAGGCAAAAAACCCCAGCAGAGCACGCTCCAATTTGCTACAGCAGGGGAAAAAATTCCTTCCTGATCCCCCAAGAGGCAATCGGATGTGCCCTGGATCAACTTTACCTATAGATCTTAGTACCCAGTTATATTATGTACATTTAGGAAAGTATCCAGGCCTTTCTTAAAGCAATCGACTGAGCTGGCCAGAACCACCTCTGGAGGGAGTCTATTCCACATTTTCACAGCTCTTACTGTGAAGAAACCTTTCCGTATTTGGAGATGAAATC
Source organism: Lithobates clamitans (assembly GCA_037952925.1). NCBI lineage: Eukaryota > Metazoa > Chordata > Amphibia > Anura > Ranidae > Lithobates > Lithobates clamitans. Next base: position 246,069 of record JBBGZY010001117.1, read on the forward strand.
TCTTTTCCTCCAGTCGTAAAGAGTGCCCCCTTGTCCTCTGTGTTGACTGTAAAGTGAATAACTCAACACCCAGTTCACTATATGGACCCCTTATATATTTGAACATGTTGATCATATCCCCCCTTTTTCTCCTCTTCTCAAGAGTGAATAAATTCAGTTCCTCTAATCTTTCCTCATAGCTGAGCTCCCCCATGCCTCTTATCAGTTTGGTTGCCCTTCTCTGCACTTTCTCCAGTTCCCCAATATCCTTTTTGAGAACTGGTGCCCAAAACTGAACTGCATATTCCAGATGGGGTCTTACTAATGATTTGAACAGGGGCAAAATGATATCTCTCTCTCTCTGGAGTCCATACCTCTCTTAATACAAGAAAGGACTTTGCTCGCTTTGGAAACCGCAGCTTGGCATTGCATGCTATTATTGAGCTTATGATCTACCAAAACTCCCAGATCCTTCTCCACTACGGATTCCCCCAGTTGTACTCCCCCTAGCATGTATGATGCATGCATATTCTTAGCCCCCAAGTGCATAACTTTACATTTCTCAACATTAAACCTCATCTGCCACATAGACGCCCAATTAGACAGAGCATTGAGGTCAGCTTGTAAATTGGAGACATCCTGTAAGGAGGTTATTCCACTGCATAGCTTGGTGTCATCTGCAAAGACAGAAATGTTACTTTTGATCCCAGACCCAATATCATTTATAAAGATATTAAAGAGTAAGGGTCCCAGCACCAGGGGCGGACTGACCATTGAGCCACTCGGGCACTGCCCGAGGGCCCTGGGCCACTAGGGGGCCCCGTCAGGGTTGCCAGCCTCAGTAAAACCAGGGACAGTATGTATAAATCTGTGTTTTTTTTACATCTGTCTGTGTATACTGTGTGTACATGTATGTGTATACTGTGTGATTGTATACTGTGTGTGTGTATACTGTGTGGCCCCATAATCTCTGATTGCCTGGGGGCCCCATAATCTCCTATTGCCCGGGGGCCCCATGAGTTATCAGTCCGCCCCTGCCCAGCACTGAACCTTGGGATACACCACTGATAACCTTAGATCATTCAGAGTAAGAATCATTAACCACTACTCTCTGAATTCTGTCTTTTAGCCAGTTTTCTATCCATTTACAAACTGATATTTCCAAGCCTGTAGACTTTAACTTACACATGAGCCGTGTGTGCGGAACTGTATCGAACGCTTTTGCAAAATCCAAGTATACCACGTCCACAGCCACCCCTCTGTCCAAGGTTTTACTTACCTCTTCATAAAAAGAAATCAGGTTTGTCTGACAACTTCTGTCTTTCATGAACCCATGCTGTCTGTTGCTTAAAATGTTTTTTTCCAGCAAGAACTCGTCTATTTGGTCTTTTATTAAATGCTCCAGTATCTTCCCCACTATAGAAGTTAAACTAACAGGTCTATAGTTACTTGGTAAAGACTTTGATCCCTTTTTAAATATAGGCACCACGTTCGCCCTGCGCCAATCCAGTGGTACTATTCCCGTCATTAATGAGTCCATAAAAATTAGATACAATGGCTTTGAAATTACAGAGCTCAATTCTTTTAGGATCCGTGGGTGGATGCCATCAGGTCCAGGTGCTTTATTCACCTTTATTCTGTCTAAATATTTCTGTACCATATCCCTTTTGAGCCATTGTGGATCATTGGGGGCTGTGTCAATACCACCCCCATTATGGACATGAGCTTCCCCATGCTCTTTTGTATACACAGAGCTGAAGAAAGTATTTAATAAATTAGCCTTCTCCTTGTCCCCAGTCATCCACTCTAGATTATTTTGTAAAGGGCCTACATGCTCAGACCTGACCTTTTTACTATTAATATGTATAACTTGCACAACCATTACTCCATCAAAAAAAAAAAAACCACCCACTCCCAACCCCCCTGGGGCATCACCCATCACCTCCACGTCCCCAACTACCACAGACACCCCACCTACGTCAGCTCCATACCTCAAAAATGAGTTCCAGAAAGAACGCAGTTTCAGAGGTGTCCAGGAGGGCCCCCCAGAGTTTACTGCCAAAACAGTCCAGAGAAAATTGCCAGGGGGCCGTAGGGAAGGATGTATATTTTGTAGTTGATAAATCAATCATCCAAAGATATATATGACATTAACTACCCCAGCAGTGAACTTTAATCCGGTCTCAATGCCAGCGGGTCCTATGTCCCAACAAACGTCGGAACAACGTTTGCCCATGACTACCCCCCTATGAATTCTCGGATAGCACCCATATTTAGCTCCAACACCGTGGACTCTAGGCGCACTTTGTCAACTGCACCTACTCTTATGCGAACAATAAGTCAACCTTTAAAGTAGAATGTCCCGGTTCCACCTCTGATGGGAACCGGGATAAGTTCAACATCATAAATTTGTCCTCATACCCTTTGAGAGAGGAGTACACTCTATTGGAATTAGGTCTTACCTTCTGTCCAGATGAGGATGCTAATAAATTCGAGCTGATCAAGGATCTGCACCTATTTGCCAGACATCTTATGTATAAAGTATTATACGATAAAGATCCAAATAACGTTCAAGCATCAGGCTCACAAAAATCCAACTTGGAAGGTGTAACTTTTGAGGATTTACACGCTCTTCAGGATGTAATGGACCTGTGGGACGAGAGTAACCCATATGAGGTTGGCTGGACCTTTAATCCATCTGGATTAAATACCACTCAATCTGATGATAGGGTGGTTGGTCCACCCAATCCTTTTCTTCGTCCTCTTAATCCCTCTTTGACACTCCCTGCAGGTGTTACTTTTAGTACACCGAAGTCATACAAACCTAAATCTAAGTCATTTCCTATCCTACAGGGAAACTATAATATATGGGCTTTCGTGTTCCAGGTCACTAAAGAGATTGAATCTACAAATTGGCAAACTGGACCTCCGTCAAACTTACCCAATCATTTGAAAAGAGCATTGCAAAATTTAAAATCTAACAAGAATATTGTAATAAAGCCATCTGACAAAGGTGGAAACCTTGTCATAATGGATATAGAACAATATGAACAAATGTGCTTTGATATTGTTCTTAATACCAATTGGTATAGACCAGTTCCGAGATCTCATGTAAACTACTATATGAGGCTTTATAAAGACATTCTTGCTAAAGCACACTATAGAGGCATCATAGACTCTAATACACTTAAATTTCTAGACTCTACCAATTTCATCACTCCAACGTTCTATGCGCTACCCAAGGTACACAAAAATCTGCAGAACCCTCCAGGTCGACCAATAATTTCGGGCTGTGGATCACTGACATAGAGCTAGACAACTAGTCGATGAATATCTATACCCCCATGTGAAAGGGCTTTTTTCATTTGTCAAGGACACTGTCATACTATTGAAAACATTGGATGGGCTACAGCTACCCCAAGGTTGTTGGCTGGTCACGATTGACATAGAGGCCCTGTAGAACTCCATACCACATACCAGAGGTGTGGAAGTTGTGCGGGAATTTTTGAAGGAGCGCGACCTTGATTTGTGGAAGTACAACACATTTGTTATTGAAATACTCAACTTTATACTCACACACAACATCTTTGTATTTAAAGGGTCCCACTACCTCCAGGTACAGGGCGTAGCTATGGGGGCGAAATGTGCCCCCTCCTATGCGAACCTGTACCTGGGGGGGTGGGAATGAGATCTTTTTTCTGACAAGTCCAAATCGGAGCATATTGGCCAGATTGTATCATGGCATTGATACATAGATGATGTTTTTATGGTGTGGGCAGGATCAAGAGAACATCTACTAGAGTTCCTGGATGGGTTACTAATGAACACATACAATTTGAAGTTCACATATACATTCGATCAATCAAGAATCACCTTTCTGGATGTAGAAATTTTTATAAATGAAACAGGAACACTTTGTTCCACTCTATACAGAAAACCCTCAGCAGTAAAAAGTTTGCTACACGCTAGCAGCTCACACCCACAATAATTGATCAAAAGTATCCCTTACAGTGAATTTCTAAGATTGAAATGCAATTGCACACAGGATACAGATTTCCAAAAGGAGGCGAACTTGTTACGTGAATGCCTTTTAGCCAGGGGCTACAGTAGAACATGTTTGAAAAAAGCCTTTAATAGAGTGAAAAATCAGAATAGACAACTGCTACTGTATAAGCCCAGACGAGACAAAGTATCCTTGTCAACATGGGTTATTACTAAATTTAACAAACAACATGCCAAAGTGCGACATATCTACAACAAGTTCTGGTACCTATTGGCAGCTGACCAAAAGATTTCTAAGTTTGTTATTAAGGGATACCTTGGTAAGTAGCTACCACAGCAACCTGGCTACTTTTAAATCTAAGTCACCGGGCACTTGTGGTAAGTGTAATTATTGTCACTTTATTCTAAAGGGGAAAAGCATTATTCTGCCCAACAATAACATCTGGACTCCCAAAAACAGAACCATATGTCAATCAGTTGGCTCGGTATATCTAATGAAATGTAGTTGTGGAGCATTCTATGTGGGGAAAACAAAGTGCCCACTATTTTGTAGAATCAGGGATCATGTGTCCCTGATTTCTAAATAAGCTGTCATGTGTTGCTATACCAAAATTTTAACTTAAAATTTATTGTTTTTTTCAGCCTTGAACACCTTCCCGAACATGAACGTGGGGGGGATATTGCTAACAAGCTCCTTCAGTTGGAGACGAGATGGATCTACCCTTTTGGCCACTCGGTCCCCCGGCCTTAATCAGGGGATTAGCTATGAGCCCTTTTTGTGAACAGTGTCCTTTCCTTGATATGCTAATTCTGGCTTTGCTGAGTTCATGATTTTAAGTATGGGTATCCATTTGGGTATATTGGCCATGGACCTGGCCTCATTTCTTATCTATCCTCTCATTTCTGGCTACTCATCAATTCTTAGTATTATGTGACTTTAAGTACATGTCATACTATGATCTGTATCTGACGGACTGTCCCGTCCAAGGTTGCCTGTTGTTTTATTTTGAATATAGGGAAAGCAAAGTATGTTGAGTTATATGTAATATCTTATGCACTTTTTCAATTATGTATTATATAAATATAATCAACATGCAGATTAGGGAAATTCAAATATTGTGATGTACAGTCATTACCACATCTATGCTTAGTGTATTTCATTAGTTGGGCAATGTATTTGCAAGCAAGTGCATTGAATCAACAAATTTTACAAAAGAATATAAATATACTCCTTTTTTTTCTCCCCATCTGCTGCCTCTCCAGTCCAGTGCCTATAGATCCCCGTATGGACGCCCGAGGGTGTGCAGTGGCGCTAGCTAACTGCCCCCCTGAGGCGGTGCTGCCTCGCTGCACGCCCGCCCTGAGGTATCCTTTTGTCCTATGGCGTTCCGGTCAAACTGTGACCAGTTTATTATATACCATCTTTCCAAACCATTTCTCCATTACTTTGGTCCAGCACTGTCCCCATTGTGTGTTGCAATGCTGTTTTTTATTTACCGGAAGCTTTAGACACTTCCGCATTCTGGTATCCGGTTTTCCGGTCTTTAGTCCATGGTACTTGGACCTCCCTCTTGCGTCCACTTGGTGCCGGTGCGGCGTGACGTCATGCACTGCATTTTGGCGCCATGGGGAAGGATATTTAAACCCCGCACATTGGATATCTGCCCTGGCAGTTTGGGAGCTCACGCTGAACACGGACGCTGGCACTAGGTAAACTTACAATTGTTAATAGGTAGGTCAGTGTTCCTGCTCTGTATTTAATCATGAATTAAGCATTATCCTTGTTGCTGTTTTTCTATTTAGATCCCTAGCCATCCTTGCACTCCTTTGTGGAGTGTTCATCTAAAGCTACAAGTTAGTGCAGTGCGTCCTGCTCACAGTGTTCAGCTAAAACTACAAGTTAGTGTAGTGAGACCTCTGCACTGTGTTCATCTAAAGCTACAAGTTAGTGCAGTGCATCCTGCTCACAGTGTTCAGCTAAAACTACAAGTTAGTGTAGTGAGACCTCTGCACAGTGTTCATCTAAAGCTACAAGTTAGTGCAGTGCGTCCTGCTCACAGTGTTCAGCTAAAACTACAAGTTAGTGCGGTGCGTCCTGCTCACAGTGTTCAGCTAAAACTACAAGTTAGTGGGGTGCGTCCTGCTCACAGTGTTCAGCTAAAACTACAAGTTAGTGCAGTGCATCCTGCTCACAGTGTTCAGCTAAAACTACAAGTTAGTGCGGTGCATCCTGCTCACAGTGTTCAGCTAAAACTACAAGTTAGTGTAGTGAGACCTCTGCACAGTGTTCATTTAAAGCTACACGTTAGTGCAGTGCATCCTGCTCACAGTGTTCAGCTAAAACTACAAGTTAGTGTAGTGAGACCTCTGCACTGTGTTCATCTAAAGCTACAAGTTAGTGCAGTGCATCCTGCTCACAGTGTTCAGCTAAAACTACAAGTTAGTGTAGTGAGACCTCTGCACAGTGTTCATCTAAAGCTACAAGTTAGTGCAGTGCGTCCTGCTCACAGTGTTCAGATAAAACTACAAGTTAGTGGGGTGCGTCCTGCTCACAGTGTGAGCAGGATGCGAAAACTACAAGTTAAAACTACAAGTTAGTGCAGTGCGTCCTGCTCACAGTGTTCAGCTAAAATTACAAGTTAGTGTGGTGCGTCCTGCTCACAGTGTTCAGCTAAACCTACAAGTTAGTGTAGTGAGACCTCTGCACAGTGTTCATCTAAAGCTACAAGTTAGTGCAGTGCGTCCTGCTCACACTTCCGCATTCTGGTATCCGGTTTCCGGTCTTTAGTCCATGGTACTTGGACCTCCCTCTTGCGTCCACTTGGTGCCGGTGCGGTGTGACGTCATGCACTGCATTTTGGCGCCATGGGGAAGGATATTTAAACCCCGCACATTGGATATCTGCCCTGGCAGTTTGGGAGCTCACGCTGAACACGGACGCTGGCACTAGGTAAACTTACAATTGTTAATAGGTAGGTCAGTGTTCCTGCTCTGTATTTAATCATGAATTAAGCATTATCCTTGTTGCTGTTTTTCTATTTAGATCCCTAGCCATCCTTGCACTCCTTTGTGGAGTGTTCATCTAAAGCTACAAGTTAGTGCAGTGCGTCCTGCTCACAGTGTTCAGCTAAAACTACAAGTTAGTGCGGTGCGTCCTGCTCACAGTGTTCAGCTAAAACTACAAGTTAGTGGGGTGCGTCCTGCTCACAGTGTTCAGCTAAAACTACAAGTTAGTGCAGTGCATCCTGCTCACAGTGTTCAGCTAAAACTACAAGTTAGTGCGGTGCGTCCTGCTCACAGTGTTCAGCTAAAACTACAAGTTAGTGTAGTGAGACCTCTGCACAGTGTTCATTTAAAGCTACAAGTTAGTGGGGTGCGTCCTGCTCACAGTGTGAGCAGGATGCTAAAACTACAAGTTAAAACTACAAGTTAGTGCAGTGCGTCCTGCTCACAGTGTTCAGCTAAAACTACAAGTTAGTGCGGTGCATCCTGCTCACAGTGTTCAGCTAAAACTACAAGTTAGTGTGGTGCGTCCTGCTCACAGTGTTCAGCTAAACCTACAAGTTAGTGTAGTGAGACCTCTGCACAGTGTTCATCTAAAGCTACAAGTTAGTGCAGTGCGTTCTGCTCACAGTGTTCAGCTAAAACTACAAGTTAGTGCAGTGCGTCCTGCTCACAGTGTTCAGCTAAAACTACAAGTTAGTGGGATGCGTCCTGCTCACAGTGTTCAGCTAAAACTACAAGTTAGTGCGGTGTGTCCTGCTCACAGTATTCAGCTAAAACTACAAGTTAGTGTGGTGCGTCCTCCTCACAGTGTTCAGCTAAACCTACAAGTTTTTTGCGAGCTCTGCACAGTGTTCAGCTAAAGCTGCCTGTAGAAGGTTGGTGGTGTTCTCATACTACAGGCAGGCAGTTGATTTATATTGATTGATTTTATATTTATATATATATCCCAGCTTAGTGCAGCTACAGGCCATTAGTATGTCTGGAAGGCCAAGAAGGAGAGGCAGACAGTCACAAGCCAATAAGAGAGTCTCTGCGCGTTATTCAAAACGTTCTTTGATGTGGGCCTTTTTTGAGACGAGTGCATCAGATTGCACCGCTGCTATTTGCAACATATGTCTCAAGCGTATCTCGCGTGGCCAAAACATCTCCTGCTTGGGTACCACATGCTTGACCAGACATATGTTGACCTGCCATGCAGTTCGTTGGCAAGCGTATCTAAAAGACCCACACCAAAGAACAAAGAGGACCTCTCCTTGCTCCTCATCAGCTGAGATCTCCAACCCCACTATACCTTCAGTCCTCTCTGAGACCTGCACTGAGAGGAATGAAGGTGTAGATATAAGTGTGTCACAGCCAAGTACTTGTGGGCAATCTGCTTTTGGTACACCGACGTCAGATTGTACCAGGCAAATTTCCCTGCCCCAGCTGCTGCACCGCCGAAAGAAGTTTGCTCCCAGCCATCCACATGCCCAGCGGTTGAATGCTAGCTTGGCAAAATTGCTAGCACTTCAACTGCTGCCTTTTCAGTTGGTAGACTCTGCCCCCTTCCGTGAGTTTGTGGAATGTGCGGTTCCTCAGTGGCAGGTACCCAAATGCCACTTTTTCTCTCTACCGGCATGTGGAAGGCAATGTCCATGCCTCGCTGGACAGGGTGGTCAGCGGTAAGGTGCATATTACAGCTGACTCATGGTCCAGGAAGCATGGACAGGGACGTTACCTAAGTTTCACGGCGCATTGGGTGACTCTGCTGGCAGCTGGGAAGGATGCAGGACAAGGTGCAGTAGTGTTGGAGGTTGTTCCGCCACCACGCCTCCAAAATGCTAATGATTGTGACACACCTCTCTCCTCCACCCCCTCCTCTTCTTTTTCCTCCATGGCCTCTTCCTGTGCTTTGTCCTCGGAACCAGCGGTGCTCCATAGCCGTTCAAAGGGCTACGCAAGTACGCAGGCCAAAAGATGCCATGCGGTGCTTGAGCTGGTGTGCTTGGGGGACAGGAGCCACACTGGGGCAGAGGTTCTGTCAGCTCTGCAGGGGCAGGTTCAGAGGTGGTTGACGCCACGCCAACTTAAGGCAGGAATGGTGGTTTGTGACAATGGCACCAACCTCCTCTCTGCCCTCCGACAGGGACAAATGACCCATGTGCCCTGTTTGGCTCACGTCCTTAACTTGGTGGTGCAGCGGTTCTTGGGCAGGTACCCAGGCTTACAGGATGTCCTGAGGCAGGCCAGGAAAGTCTGTGTGCATTTCCGCCGGTCATATAATGCCAGTGCTCTGCTGGTGGACCTCCAAAAGGAGTTTAACCTGTGACATGCCCACCAGGTGGAACTCAACGTTGGCCATGCTGCAGCGGCTGCACATGCAGCAGAGGGCCATCAATGAGTACCTGTGCGACTATGGCACCAGGACAGGGTCAGGGGAGCTTGGTTTTTTTTTACCCCACGCCAGTGGGCCATGATCAGGGATGCATGCACTGTCCTGTCACCATTTGAGGAGGCCATGAGGATGGTGAGCAGTGACAGTGGATGCATCAGTGACACTGTCCCCCTTGTGCACCTGTTGGAGCACACGCAGCGTGGAATAATGGACAGGGCACTTGAGGCAGAACAGAGGCAGGAAGAGGAGGACTTACTTAGCTCTCAAGTCCCCCTTTATCCAGACAGTGTTCCTGCGTGCCCGCCGATCACACAGGAAGAGGACGAGGAGGAGGAGGAAGATTGTGTCAGTATGGAGGTGGAGCCTGGCACTCAGCATCAGTAGCAGTCTTTAAGGGATCAGTCCCAAGAAACACATGGATTTGTACGTGGCTGGGAGGAGGTGGCTGCGGACCATGTCGTCCTTAGTGACCCAGAGGACTCCGGACCGAATGCCTCAGCAAACCTACGCTGCATGGCCTCCCTAATCCTGCAAAGCCTGCGTAAGGATCCTCGTATTCGTGGTATCAAGGAGAAGGACCAATACTGGCTGGCAACCCTCCTTGATCCACGTTACAAGGTAAGGTTGCGGACTTTATCTTGCCATCGCAGAGGGAGCAGAGGATGAAACATCTTCGGGAGGCCTTGCAGAAAGGTCTGTGCAATGCGTTCCCAGAGACTGGGAGGTTACAAACTCCTGTTTCTGGACAACGTGTTGCTGAGGCTTCGGTCAGTCAAAGAAGGAGCGGTGGAGAAGGTGGCCGTCTGACCGATGCGTTCAGACAATTTTTTGGTCCACAGCCCCAAGGTATGATCGGTTCCAGCAACCATCGCCAGCGTCTGTTTTACATGGTGCAGGAATACCTAGGGGCAAGATCTGACTTGGACACCTTTCCCACCGAAAATCCTCTGGGTTACTGGGTCTTGAGGATGGATCACTGGCCAGAGCTTGCACAGTATGCAATTGAGCTACTGGCCTGTCCTGCATCCAGCGTTCTTTCGGAACGCACATTCAGTGCTGCTGGGGGCTTTGTAACCGATCACAGGGTGTGTCTGTCCACCAACTCGGTCGATCGACTGACCTTCTTAAAATTAATCAGTCTTGGATCACCACCAGCTACCAAGCACCTGATGCTGATGTAACCGAATAATTTTTTTTGAAATCTCAGATCCCTTCAAAGACTGCCTATGCTGATGCTGAGTGACTATCCCTGAGTAATTATCCTCTTCCTCCTCAATGATCACGCTGATAGCTTGTAAGAACATTTTTGGTTCTGGGCGCCACCACCAGTGCCTAAGGCCCAATTTTTCAGCCCCTGTTTAACAGGGGTGTGTAATTACAATTTTTGATGCAATACTTTGCAGCAGGGCTCGTTTCTACGTTACAACTAGAGTATCTGTGAGGGGTTGCAGTGTTGTGGCACCAGCACCAGTGCCTAAGGCCCAATTTTTCAGCCCTTGTTTAACAGGGGCGTGTAATTACAATTTTTGATGCAATACTTTGCAGCAGGGCTCATTTCTGTGTTCCAACTAGAGTATCTGTGAGGGGTTGCAGTGTTGTGGCACCAGCACCAGTGCCTAAGGCCCAATTTTTCAGCCCCTGTTTAACAGGGGCGTGTAATTACAATATTTGATGCAATACTTTGCAGTAGGGCTCGTTTCTGTGTTACAATTAGAGTATCTGTGAGGGGTTGCAGTGTTGTGGCACCAGCACCAGTGCCTAAGGCCCAATTTTTCAGCCCTTGTTTAACAGGGGCGTGTAATTACAATTTTTGATGCAATACTTTGCAGCAGGGCTCATTTCTGCGTTACAATTAGAGTATCTGTGAGGGGTTGCAGTGTTGTGGCACCAGCACCAGTGCCTAAGGCCCAATTTTTCAGCCCCTGTTTAACAGGGGCGTGTAATTACAATTTTTGACGCAATACTTTGCAGCAGGGCTCGTTTCTGCGTTACAACTAGAGTATCTGTGAGGGGTTGCAGTGTTGTGGCACCAGCACCAGTGCCTAAGGCCTCATTTTTCAGTCCTTGTTTAACAGGGTCGTGTAATTACAATGTTTGATGCAATACTTTGCAGCAGGGCTCGTTCCTGTGTTCCAACTAGAGTGTCTGTGAGGGGTTGCAGTGTTGTGGCACCAGCACCAGTGCCTAAGGCCTAATTTTTCAGCCCCTGTTCAACAAGGGCATGTAATTACAATACTTGATCTAATATTTCACAGCAGGGCCCATTTCTGCACCCACCAAGAGCGAGTGAGGACTTACAGTGTTGTGGCACCAGCACCACCACCACCACCAAAGGCCCAATTTTTCTGCCCTTGTTCAACAGGGGCATGTAATTACAATTCTTGACCTAATATTTCACAGCAGGGCCCATTTCTGCACCCACCAAGAGCGAGTGAGGACTTACAGTGTTGTGGCACCAGCACCACCACCACCACCACCACCAAAGGCCCAATTTTTCTGCCCTTGTTCAACAGGGGCATGTAATTACAATTCTTGACCTAATATTTCACAGCAGGGCACATTTCTGCACCCACCAAGAGCGAGTGAGGACTTACAGTGTTGTGGCACCAGCAGCACCACCACCACCACCACCAAAGGCCCATTTTTTCTGCCCTTGTTCAACAGGGGCATGTAATTACAATTCTTGATCTAATATTTCACAGCAGGGCCCATTTCTGCACCCACCAAGAGCGAGTGAGGACTTACAGTGTTGTGGCACCAGCACCACCACCAAAGGCCCAATTTTTCTGTCCTTGTTCAACAGGGGCATGTAATTACAATTCTTGATCTAATATTTCACAGCAGGGCCCATTTCTGCACCCACCAAGAGCGAGTGAGGACTTACAGTGTTGTGGCACCACCACCACCACCAAAGGCCCAATTTTTCTGCCCTTGTTCAACAGGGGCATGTAATTACAATTCTTGATCTAATATTTCACAGCAGGGCCCATTTCTGCACCCACCAAGAGCAAGTGAGGACTTACAGTGTTGTGGCACGAGCACCACCACCACCACCAAAGGCCCAATTTTTCTGCCCTTGTTCAACAGGGGCATGTAATTACAATTCTTGATCTAATATTTCACAGCAGGGCCCATTTCTGCACCCACCAAGAGCGAGTGAGGACTTACAGTGTTGTGGCACCAGCACCACCACCACCACCAAAGGCCCAATTTTTCTGCCCCTGTTCAACAGGGGCATGTAATTACAATTCTTGATCTAATATTTCACAGCAGGGCCCTGTGAGGGCTTACAGTGTTGTGGCCACAACAACACCTAAGCCCCAAATTTCTGCTGAGTATATAGGGCAGGCCCCTACTTTCAAACATCTAACTTACAAATGACTCCTACTTGCAAGGAGACAACAGGAAGTGAGATGAAATCTACCCCTAGGAAGGGAAATTCTCTCCTGTAAGAGTTAATATGGGAAAAACATTTCTCCTTTCCACTGATGCTTTCCAAACATTGTTCCACAAAAAAACCCAAATTTTCAAAAAACATTTGTCATTGGGACAAAAAGTGAGGTGAAATCTTCTGAAGAGGAGGACAGACAGCAAAACAAATGTCACAGGGGTGATAACCCTTCCCTATGTTTTCCAAAAAGCTTAAAAAAGATTTTTTGACTGGAGCTAAACACGTTAAAATGTACCCGTTCAAAATTACAAACAGATTCTACTTAACAACAAACCTACAGTCCCTGTCTTGTTTGCACCGCCTGTATACTGCTGTTCAGAGTATATAGGGCCTGGTGGCCCCACACCTTTCCTTATTTTAATTTGGGTGCGGGGTTCCCCTTAATATCCATACAAGACCCAAAGGGCCTGGTAATGGACTGGGGGGTACCCATGCCGTTTGTCTCACTGATTTTCATCCATATTGGCAGGACCCGACATTACATTAAACCCGCAAGCAGTTTTAAATGAGATTTTTTCCTTTAAAAATGACATTTTGTGCAGGGACTGTTCTAAACACGGGAAACACGCGCCACTTTACAGGCATACTATAGACACACCCCAGGTACGATATTTAGAGGAATATTTCACTTTTTTTTTTTTTTTACTTTAAGCATCATTAAAATCACTGCTCCCGAAAAAGTGGCCGTTTTTAAAAGTTTTTTTTGCATTGATACATGTCCTCTGGGGCAGCACCCGGGTCCCCAAACCCTTTTTAGGACAATACCATGCAAATTAGCCTTTAAAATTAGCACTTTTGATTTCGAACGTTCGAGTCCCACAGAGATCAATGGGGTTCTAACGTTCGTTCGAATTTTCGGTCTGTTCGCAGGTTCTGGTGCGAACCAAACCGGGGGCTGTTCGGATCATCCCTAATATACACATTATTTCAGAAATTATGTGATGGCTGTGACAGTTTCGGATTTCTCACTGATGCACTTGCACACTCGCTTCTGTGCTTTCTGTCCGCATTTTTTTTTTTTTGATGGAATCATGGTTGTGCAAGTTATACATCTGTATAAATGTTATGTGATATCTTAATACATTCTTTATATAATGTTTTGCGTTTGTTTTTTCTATACATCCAAGGTTGAACATATCATGTGTATTTTCATTCACTAATCAAATATCCTCGTCCATTTCCTGATGAAGCCACTTCGACGAAACATGTTGAAATTTCTGGACGTGGTTATGTTTAGCTTCATGTGACTACAGTTTTTTTTTTCATTTGTCAATGTTTGGTAATGGATGTTTACCTTTGACTGTGACTGTAAACTGTATTCCTTTTTCTTTCTGTTTTTAAATTGTTTTTCTAATAAATATTTGTATAATTTTATTCAATTGTGTCTTCACTTACATGATGTACCCTTTAAAGTCCCACATGCTATACATTCTTGTTCTATAATTTTTTAGGAATGTTGGTACAATTATTACTCTTCTGTGTCTTTGAAAACTGACCTCTACCCTATTTTTTGATCCTAAAAAATATTATTACACTTATGGGGACATGTGTCTTGGTCCCATACAAAGGTAATAATCACAATTCATGGGGCGTGGCCTGGACCGGCATGGCATAGGGAGCTAGAAACAAGAGCTCTGCTTGCCCACTATCCGTGTTATAAGATCCTGGAGGTAATAGTGACATACTACTACCCACGAGTGGACGCCCTGACTCTCCTGGCTCCCGGGGAACATGTTGCCGCCGAAGCAGAAAACAGATCCGGCCGCAAAGCTAGCCAAATACAGGAACACGGACAAGGAAGCAGGGGGAGAAAATGGCGCCGGCTCCTCTCCTCATGCAGACTCAGCGGCGGAAGATACGGCACGAGTGCTGGAAGCAATATCTGATTGTAAGAGCACCCTGACCTGTAAAATTGAGGAGGTTAAGGTGGATGTTTCACTAACCCATCAAGATCTGCAAAAACTAAGAGAAAGAGTCACAGAGACTGAAACCCACATCAGCCGCATGGAAGACGAAGTACCGCCATTGCAAGTTCATACTGAACGCCTGCAGCACCAACTTAACATGGTGCTGGCTAAACAGGACGACATGGAAAACCACCTAAGAAGGTGCCACTTGCGATTCATAGGCCTGCCTGAGGGGTCAGAAGGCTCTAATCCCCCCTCATTTCTAGAGAAATTGCTGATCGACACATTCAGGAGAGCTGAGTTTTCCACCTCCTTTGTGGTTGAGAGGGCACACAGGCTTGCGGCTAAACCTCCCCCTCAGGGTGCTCCGCCGAGGACATTTATTGCTAAACTACTCAACTTCCATGACCGGGACGCTGTACTTCGGCTGACCAGAACAAAGGGTAATATACCCTTCAAAAATGTGGAGATTAAAGTATTCCCGGACTTCTCAGTGGAGGTCCAGAAGAAGAGGGCCTTATTCACAGAAGCGAAACGCCAGCTACGGATCCGGCACTACTCCTATGCAGTGCTCTTTCCGGCGCGGCTACGAGTTGCTGGCGAAGATAGGGCACACTTCTTTGACACGCCTGAGGCGGATTTTACATGGCTTGAAAATAAGGAAGCCCCGCGTCGTGAACCTGCCTGACACTTCTACTTGATTTCCATCAGAGGAAGAAATAGGATCTACAACAACCGCACATATCCCTGAATCCCTGCAACTCTATCATCCTACAGGTACTATTATAAACACACATGAAAGCTACAATACTGCCCCTGTATTTGGCCCAGTTGCACCCACAAGAACTATTTGAGAACTATTTGTTTTCCGGAACCTGTGGATACTGCCAAGTCGCACTTTTTGTGCCTTATGGGCAACTGCGCCACTGCATATGCCCACAGGACTTGTGTGAGTTTCCATACATGAAGGCCTTGTCAGGAATTCACCAGAGACACACTTAGTATACCTCACAAACTCTACCACCAGTGGCAAGTAGTAATCTGGTAAGACACTCGTATTGGGGAATATGGAAATGTCCCCCAACCCAATACACTGGCTCCTAGCGCTCTTGCTTGCCTTACAGCGAATTATCGCTCCCTTAGCCGCGGGTATCCATCTGTACCCCGTGTGTTCTTTTTTTCTGTTCGTTCTTTGTAACAGTTGCCTTAGGGCACAAGTGAAGTTTCCCTGGCATACCCGGCATCAGCAAACTGCATGTATACTTAAATGGATGCATTGCCTACCCGGGTATGCTAGAGTGTTAATGCAGCCCATATCAGGTTGCTCTGTTTGGGTTAATGTTTGGTTTACCTGTTTCATATTGAAAAGTAATAGTTTGTGGTGTTCATTTCTTGCTATAATGTCCATGCAACCTAAGCAATATATCAAAGGTTTTCACGTGCACAAAGCCGGTATTTCCCGCCTACCTGGCCCTATATGTTTAGAACTGAGAGGGGGAGGGAGAATGGGAACATCTCCACATATGGGAAAGTTGTTAAAGTCATAGTAATTGATTACCTGGCATGTAAACATACAACAATGAGACCATGTTGGATATCAAGTGTTTGACTTGGAACGTGAGAGGTCTCAGGGCCAAACCCAAGCGCAACGCAGTATTGGCATATCTCAAGTCCCAACATGTGGATATTGCGGTGCTCGCTGAGACTCATCTCACGGGACAACTTCAAACGACACTTAAGAAACCCTGGGTGGGATGGCTATACCAGGCCCCATACTCCGCCAACTCCAGAGGTGTAGCCATACTTGTAGCCAAAACGGTGCAATTTGTGCTTCTTGCTCTCAGATGTGATCCGCAGGGTAGGTTCTTGTTTCTACACGCTAAGGTGAATGGGCTAGAAATGTTAATCATGGCATTCTATATACCACCTCCCTTTCAACTAAATGTTATACATGAGGGGCTAGGGTACACGTCTCAGTTCCCTACGGTTTCAGTGTTGTGGCTGGGAGACTTCAACAATATAATGAATAGAAACTTAGACCGCATATCAATGGCACACCACGATAGTATCGCCCAGCCACATACTAGGTTTAGTAAGATAATAACAGACCTGGCCCTTATAGACACGTGGCGACACTGTAATCCATCGGAAAAGGCCTATTCCTGCTTCTCCACGTCCCATAACACTATGTCGCGTATTGACCTCATTTTTATCTCTAGCACCCTCGCCCCCTTACTTAGAAAGGTAGGATTTAATCCACGCATCCTGTCGGATAATGCCCCATATTGGATCATGCTCAGGATTGACGCTCCTCCCCGTACATACAGCTGGAAGCTAAGCCCGTTTTGGCTGACGGTTGTCCCTGAACTGGGAGAGGCGGCCGATGAGTGGGAATTTTTCTTTCCTGCAAACAAAGGCACAGCACCCCCTGAGATCGTATGGGACTGTCAGGAAATGTTCCATCCGCTGGTAAGACCTGTTATTTGGCATGCAGTATTGAGGTCCACCAGCAGGTGTCTCCTGGCAGTTTGGAACTGTCAGGAGAGCCTTTCCCTGTTAATAATATATCATCTTTGGGCCGCAGTACTGGCGTCCACCAGCGGATGGATCCTGGCAGTGTGGAGCAGACAGTACCTCCTACAATCAGGTGTCACTTGAAGCCAATCATAGGCCTATAAATACCCGACAAACATTCACATGTTTGCCTTGACTTCGTCATTGCCTCCTGACCTGCAAGCTATCTTATCCTGTGCCCTGAACCTGAGCCTGTGCCCTGATCCTGTCCCCTGGTCCTGTCTCCCTGTCTGGGACCTTATCCTGTCCCACCTGTGACCCTGCATCCCTGCCTGCAGCCTGACCCATCCATCCTCTCCCTGTCCTGTGTTCCATACCCCATCTGCTGATCTCCCTGTGTATGACCTTGGCCTGGCTTACGTTTATGTCTCTGGAACATCCCCCTGCTGATCTGCTGTGTATGACCCTGGCCTGGCTATTGTCTATGAACCTGGTATTTCCCATTTATTACACTTATTTGTCTATTGTTATTTGTGGGTCTCTGTCTGTGGTTGGTTATTGCACTGTATCATATTGGAGTTGGTTGGTTGTATTATATTATTCACTTTCTTTAATAAAGTAACATATTTTCACTTATATACGTTTTGGTGTCCTCTGTCGCAGATCACACGGTTCTGGTCACACCGGCTCCTAACAGGGACACTTTCAAAGCACATGCCCGAATGATCTTATCGCAACGTATCTCCCAGTACCGTAAGACTTCCTCCCAGATTCTTAAACAGGCGGAGCAATCCCTAGTGGAGGCAGAAAAGAATTTCACAGACGACCCTTCTGCACTAACAGCAGACCAATTAAAACTACAAGCCAGAATAGTGAACAATTTTATTTTGAAAAAGCTGACAGAAAAATCTTTTATAATAAGCAAAGGCACTATGAATGTGGAGAGAGGGCGGGTCGACTTCTGGCATATTTGGCACATCTGGACCACAGACCTCCTACGGTGGTAGCACTTCGGGCTGCGGCCGGTGGGATGCTGACTGATCCCAATGAAGTAGCCGAGGAGTTCCGCGCATTCTACACATCCTTATATACATCTAATGCTGACACGTCTGTAGAGGAAATAACGCAACTGATATCCAACACAGAGCTTCCCCATCTTACTCAACTCCAGATAGACCAACTAGAGGCCCCCATTATTGAAAGTGAAATATCTAAGGCAATCTCGTTGCTTAATACTTCAAAGACGCCTGGATCTGACGGGTTGCCTCTGGAGTTCTATAAAACGTATAGTGAGGTGCTGACTCCCAAACTATGTGAACTATTTTCTCACATATTCAAATCCAAGACTCTCCCCCATCTATGCACGAAGCCAACATAGTACTTATATCCAAACCAGGGAAAAACCCAGAACTCCCGGAATCTTATCACCCGATATCCCTTCTTCAACTAGATGTGAAGATACTGGCCAAGATCCTGGCGCTCCGCTTAAATGCGGTGATCCTTTCACTAATCCATCCGGACCAAACCGGTTTCATGCCTGCAAAAAACACGGCATATAATCTACGTAGGCTGTACATGAACGTCCAAGCTGAACATGACACCATGGGCTCTAGGGTGGTGGTGTCATTAGACGCCGCAAAGGCGTTTGACTCTGTTGAGTGGACATATTTGTGGGAGTGCCTCACTAAATTTGGGTTCGTACCCCGCTTTATCAAATGGATTTGACTACTATATCAGAGCCCATGCGCCAGGATCTTGGTCAACGGAAGGACATCTGAACCGTTTCCTCTCTCAAGGGGCACTCGGCAGGGGTGTCCACTTTCCCCCCTGTTGTATGCACTGGCGGTGGAGCCTCTTGCTGCATTCCTTAGAACACACCCAGGTGTTATAGGACTTACTCGCGGAAGCCTGCTGGAAAAGATAAGCTTATATGCAGACGACATGCTACTATACCTTGCAGACTCAGGCACGTCTTTACGGTTGGCCCTAGAAGTAATTGAAAACTTCGGCAGATACTCAGGTTTGAAAATTAATTGGGATAAATCCCAGATCCTTCCCATAGACGTCAGCGTACCTACCAGAGAACAATCTAACTCCTCACTTCTTAGGGTCAGCGAGATGACATACCTAGGGATAGTGATAACCCGATCACCAGAAGACTATGTCCGCCTCAACTTAGAACCCCTAATAGCAACATTAAAACGCAAAACACAGACATGGGCCAAACTACCCCTGGGGGTGATGGGTCGAGTTAACCTAATTAAAATGGTTCTCCTCCCTAAATTTTTATACGTGTTGTGGCATGCGCCAATCTACTTACCTCTGCGAATATTTAAATCTATTGAGGCCATTCTTAATTCATTTGTTTGGGGATCGAGTCGTCACAAACTATCCTGGCAGTCGTTGAAAAACCCGACAGAATTGGGAGGTGTGGCCCTGCCGGATTTTAATCTCTACTACCTGGCAGCGCAACTGTCTCATTTTTTCCACCTAGATAAACATGACAAAAATCGTTGTCTATCCCTGCTCTGTGCTTCACCGGGACATCGAGTTTCACACCCCTTCCAGATTCTTTTCTTAGACCCCAATAAAATAGATAACAGGAAAGGAATGTTGTACCATTACTGTAGGGTTTGGGAGGTGGTAAAACACAAACTTAAATTGCCACCCACGCATTCTCATACGCCCTTATGGGACAACCCTGAATTGGGAGAACTCCATAAAGTACCAAATCCAGAGGTATGGCTTCACTACGGTGTAGGTTTCTTGTCAGATGTCTACCATGACAACATCCTACAATCATTCCAACAACTTAAAACAAACTTCAGCCTTCCAAATAACATGCTCTTTCGTTATCTCCAGCTCCGTCATGCCCTCAATGTCCAATTCAGTGGGACTCCTCCTGATGTAGAACGTACAGATGTCTTACACATTATGGTGGGTTCCAAACATCGCAAACTCATTTCAGAATTCTACAACCCTCTGCTCAGACCCACAGCAGTCTCAATTGCGTATAAATTAAAAGACGTCTGGGCGGGGGACTGGAGAATGATGAATGGGAGGATGCCCTGGAAACTTGCAAAAAAGTCTCTACCAAGCTGTCAGACCACCTTACACATTTGTACATTCTACACAGGTCATATTTGACCCCCCCCACCGCATAGCCAAATACAAACCTGACCATAATCCTAATTGCCCCCCACTGTGACAGTCCATCTAGCACTTTCTTTCATCTCCTGTGGTTATGTCCAGTATTACAGGATTACTGGTCTCAGTCAAGTTTATCCATGATGAAATGGGATCCCCACTCTCATTATGCCCCAAACAATGCTTACTAGGAATATTCCCGGACCCTGACTCAGATAAATATCATAAGATATTTCTCCAAGAATCTTTATTCATAGCTAGACTACTAATAGCCAGGAAATGGTTGCAAATTACTCCTCCCACACTTCAAGAATGGATATCTAACATTACCAATGTTCTACCGTACAAAAAGGAAATCTATGCCCACAGGGGTTGCCCAACCAAGTACGGCAAAGTATGGGATACCTGGCTGGAAAACGCCTCCACCTGAAATACGCCCTCAGAATAATATATCCCAAAATGAAAGATTCCCCCTGCAATATCAAATTGTGGACGGAAGTGGTCCCCTCTGCATACCATGGCTTGTGTGATGGTTCGATGTGGGAGGGAGCGGGAATATATGGCCTACCTTCCGTGTCCTATAGATGTGATGTAATGCAGCAATATCCGATGACTGCTCTGTATCTTTGTTACGCTTGTATTTTCTTTTCTTTGCTTTTGTGTATGTGACCCAAGTTATTCTCAGCTGTGACTCGACTATTATTCTACTGTACCATGGATGTAGATTATCTGTATGAAAATTACCTCTTTCAATAAAGCACCACGTTGAATGTAAAAAAAAAATAATCACAATTCATACATTTCTATTTCTCATATACATCACAAACTTATTACACAGCATACAGTTACACACCCTGCTCTCATACACAGCATTGACTTTAGGTTTGTATTAAATGGGACCTATAGAGGATTTAAATATACAGTGGGGACGGAAAGTATTCAGACCCCCTTAAATTTAGTGCTTCTACTAAATACTGAGCAAAGGGTCTGAATACTTAGGACCATGTGATATTTCAGTTTTTCTTTTTTAATAAATCTGCAAAAATGTCAACAATTCTGTGTTTTTCTGTCAATATGGGGTGCTGTGTGTACATTAATGAGGAAAAAAAATGTACTTAAATGATTTTAGCAAATGGCTGCAACATAACAAAGAGTGAAAAATTTAAGGGGGTCTGAATACTTTCCGTCCTCACTGTACATTAATAAAAAATTTCCACAACAGTACTTCACACAAAAGACTCCCCCTAAAAGTCTATACCAGGCCCCCGAGCCCCCTAAAAATCCATACCAGGCCCTTAAGCTAACCATGCAGCCTGGCTGACCAGGATAGAGGGGACAAGCATGTGCCCTTCCTTCTTGAACCATGAGGGGGGTGCCTATGTTGTTGAAGACATAGGTCCCTTCCCCACAACCCTGGTCGGTGGTTGTGGGCATCTGCGGGCAGGAAGCTTATCGGAATATGGTAGCCCCCTTTAATATTAAAGGTGCTCCCAGATGCCGGTCTGTCCCCTTTTGTAAATGACTATGGGGCACATAGTACACCTACACATTCACAAAAAAAGAAAAAGATGTCACCTAGATATAAAGACACCCACACATTTGACATGTCCTTTATTAAAAAAAATAAAAATCTCCAAATAATGTCCCTCATTGTAAATCCATCATCAATCAAGATGCTCGCTGGCTGCCTGCTCACAGGAAAAAAATGTCAGCTATGTCAAAACGACCTGGGACTAAGTAGGAAGATCTTCTTTACAAGCCTCCACCCAACTTGCTGAACTTGAGGCCTTCCATTTGGAGATTTGCCAGACCTGTGACGATCGGAGGAGACTGATTGATTGATGGTATTTCATCCACTTCCTGATTGCGGGCTCGACTTGACCCTAGGGGTCTTTGCTAGAGGAGCCTTTCTTGCTTTTGTTTTTTGAGTACCACGATTTCAACTGTGGATGTCGGCATAGGTTTGTGGGAGACCTGATAATTTCCCAAATGCCTGGTGGGACTACCGTTATGGTAGTCATCTCTAGCTGGTAAGGAGCCTCATATCTCACTTGGGTGGGGGGGCACCACAAAAAAAAACCTCTGGCACTCTGCCTGATTTTAAATCAAAAATAACATTTCCAAACATTTTAGGGGGTGTTTGGGGTAAAGCACTACTATGGAGCTGATAAAATACATTGTTAAGTGACTACATGAGGTGAATATAGGGCAGGAGACACCATGCTGGGGAGGTTATTGAAGGGTAAATATGTATGAAGGACCTAAAATAATAATTACATAAAAATCCAGCATGCACGAGGACAAAGGGGACATTCACAGCATATTACAATCATGGAAATTAG
Organism: Lithobates clamitans; assembly: GCA_037952925.1. Taxonomy (NCBI): domain Eukaryota; kingdom Metazoa; phylum Chordata; class Amphibia; order Anura; family Ranidae; genus Lithobates; species Lithobates clamitans. Next base: position 268,791 of record JBBGZY010001117.1, read on the forward strand.
GGAATGAGGAAAGAAATACAATATATTAGCAAACATTCAATACAATGGGCGGCACAGTGGTGCAGTGGTTAGCACTCTCGCCTAGCAGTAAAAAGGGTCGCTGGTTCGAATCCCAACCACGACACTACCTGCCTGGAGTTTGCATGTTCTCCCTGTGCCTGCGTGGGTTTCCTCCGGGTACTCCGGTTTCCTCCCACACTCCAAAGACATGCTGGTAGGTTAATTGGCTTCTGTCCAAAATTGGCCCTAGTATATGAATGGGGACCTTGGATTGAGGGTAGGGATTGATGTGAGTGTGCGATGTTCAGGGTTAGGGACAAGGGTCAGGGTTGTAGACCCACACTCACTCAGGTTGAACTGGATGGACTGGTGTCTTTATTCAACCTTACTAACTATGTAACTATGTAAATGAAATAAAATGTGATATAAAAGGATAAAAATCTTACCTTCATATACTCCTTCTGCAGGACCTGGATGATGGCAGAACAGGTCTCTGGGATAATGATCCCTAGAGCCTGGGGGGAGATGCCTGTCGAGAACTTCAAGTCCTGCAGGCTTCTCCCTGTCGCCAAATACCGCAGGGTAGCGAACAACCTCTGCTCCGGAGTGATGGCTTGCCTCATGCAGGTATCCTGCCTGCTGATATAGGGGGTCAGCGAAGCCAACAAACGGTGAAATACGGGGTCCATCATCCTGAGAAAGTTCCTGAAATCATCAGGATTATTCTCACGGATCTCACGGAGCAAAGGCATATGAGAGAACTTGTCACGCTGAAGCAACCAATTCTTGGTCCATGAACTCCTCCCCACCCTGTTCATGGACTGGACTTGTGTCAAGACCCCAACACCAAGCCCCCCGCACAGCACGAACTCTACGAGGAGTACGCATACAAAACATGGCTAGAAAACGGTCGGCTGCTCAGAACGAAGTAACAGAACGCACTGAAGAACAGCAAGGCCTGTGAAGAGCGACCTGAAAAACAGTAACGAACGAACAAGAATACAATGACTACTTAAAGTCCGCAACATACAGGGATATGTAATGAAATACTGACACATAATCACACACATAGGTTGGACTTGATGGACTTGTGTCTTTTTTCAACCTCACCTACTATGTAACTATGTAACTATGTACGCACGGAAGGAAACTGTAACTATGTAACTTGCTGCACGCACTGAAGAGCAGATACAAACCCACAAGCACAAACTGAACGGCAGAAAACGATCCGAAAGCCATGAGTCTGAAAAAGCGCAAATCGCCTCTCACCAAACTTTTACTAACACGAGATTAGCAAAAGGAGCCCAAAGGGTGCCGCGCTTGGTTCTGAACCGGCCTCTTCTAGTCTCGTCGCACGTGGTGTATGTGACCGCGTGGTTGGCGATCGGAAATTCCGACAACTTTGTGCGACCGTGTGTAGACAAAATAAGTTTGAGCCAACATCCGTCTGAAAAAATCCTAGGATTTTGTTGTCGGAATGTCCGAACAAAGTCCGACCGTGTGTACGCCCTATAATACTGTATATCTAGTGTAAATACAACGTTGCGCTACATGAAAGGATTATGTATCAAATATTTAAATAAAGCATTAAGTCCCAAACATATTCCAAGTGATGGTGATCTTCTGTCCACCCAATAGTGAAGAAAATTAAATTGGTACTAACTGTGATTTTTTTTTTTTTTTTTTAGTTTCTTTGCTTTTGTTTTTTGGAGTTTTTTTCCCCCTTTTTTTATCACAGATAGTACCTATTGATTTTTTTCACTTCTAACTGGACAGAAGGTCACCATCACTTATATATTTGGGACTTAATGTTGTATGTATATATTTAATATATAATCCTTTGATGTACAGTAGCGCAGCATTGTTTTTGCACTAGATATACTTTGTTATTAGTGTCTGTATGCTCATAATAAATTAGTTTTTTATCTGTAAGCAATTGCATCATTTTGTTGATTGCATGCATATATGTGCCAGTCTGTGTAAACTAGTGTGTGGAAAAAATGTGGGAGTGGGAAAAGTGATAGCACCAGAATTCTAGCTTGCAAAATAGCTTGGGAAATCAAAAAGAAATGTGTGGGAATGATTTGACTACTCTACAGCATTTGGAGTACACCCAACTTTATGTAATATGTGTGTCAAGCCAGCTAGATGTAGGGTAAGTTCCTCTAGTGGCAGCCAGTCATATTGCAGGCTAAGCTCTCGAATCATTCCTTCTCCACTAAACAAGGTGCATTCTCCAGTTTAGTGAGTCATTATGGGCATCATTTCTTGACCTGTTTTCATGGTCGTTACCTGTGTCAAGGTTGGGGAACTTGGGGTCCTTGTGGCAATCTGACAGCATGCTGGTCAATTTCCAAGGGTGTGAGACAGATAGCGATTGCTCATGTATCGCTCAGCCTCTTGCGTTACTGTAAGCTCGGTACCCCCATCCATGATATACTATTTCTGCACACCAAACACCATCTAGGTATTCAAGGTAACCTGTATTAGTTAAATCATTAGGCTGCTAAACTGATCTGCATATAAGGAGTCATCACTTCACCTGCGACACGCTTATTTTGACAGAGGAAGACCAGCAGCCTTTTCAGATGAAATATAGCAATGGCATTTATGTCATACAGTTTTAATATAAACACAGGAGTATTCCACAAGCTAAATGCCCTATCCATAAAATGTATTGATCAGCATATTGCAGGGCAGAAACTACAGTTAACAATGTACTAAGAAACCATAGGTACCTGTAAACTAATGTAGATTTCATGAGGCTGGTTGTCATGTTCAGCCTATCTCTACCTCTTCAATAAAAATGCATCTTGAACTTTTGTTCCCCAGGAAAAAAACATGACCTTCAGAAAGCACTGAAATTATAAAACTAATATAACAGTTACTTATATTTATTACCTTGTTGTTTTTAGAAATAAAAATATATGCCTCAGAAGGACTGCTAGTTGTGTAACGTAACATCGGCTCAGTGTAGGTTATTTTGATGACTATAAGAAAAATAAGTTAATGAATGGGATATGATAGCCACCATCTGTCCTAAGGAACGGCAAGAGAGACAGACTACCTCATCTTAAAACATATCCGTGCTTCCTTCTCCTCCCTCCATAGCCACAAAATGACAAAGTCCTCAATCACAAATACCGTTAGCTCTCAGAGTTGTTTTTCACATCCGTGGAAGTGGCTATATATCATACTTTCATTTTTTCTTACAAATTGTTTGTGAGGCTTGTAATGGTTTTGTTGACTTGTCCCTTACTTCACTTTTGCTTCTATTCTCAGGAAAACAGTGTTCCCTGTGATTTATGGAAAGATGTTTTGAATAATGACGAAAAGATAACAAGAGGAAGGCTCCAGAATGCTGGTGAGTTGTTAAGAACACAAATGAGGCTCGTTGCCGTACATTGCACCTGCTGCAGATTTCTTATAACGCAATGTGGATTGGCCATAAAAACAAAACTAATATATTCTTTTCCATATCTGCGCCATCTTTCTTTCATTGAGGCAGAGTAGCAGCTGCTCACACTCTCCAAATTAAAATGATAATACATGTCATACAGCTTAATTGCTTGAATCATAGACACTCAGTAAAATACTAATTTCCACAAGAGTTATTATTTTTCTGTAGCCTAAAGAAAGCTACAGAATAAAGATGTTATACAATGAGCATGTACTAGAAATTTACTATTTTTCAAAGTACATTTATAGCCAAGGTTTTCCTTAGTTTTGAATAAAGTAGTTTTTTTCCAATTTAAGTAAAGTGGTTGTAAATACTTACATATATCAAGTGAAGTTAGTGGCCTCAAGTGATACAAAGAGATGAATAGAGTAGGACTGAACACCCCCAGTTCAGTTTGCGCCAGAACTCTCGAACACCGCAAAAGTTCTGACCTAAACCATAAACCCTATTAACGTCTATGGGACCCGAACTTGGAAAATCAAAAGGGCCCATTTTGAAAGCTTATATGCAAGTTATTGGCCATAAAAAGGGTATGGGGGCCCAGGTACTGCCCTGGGGGACATTCACCAATACAAAAATATTTTTTTAAAAGATCGTTTTTTACAGGAGCAGAGATTTTAATGATGCTTAAAGTGAAACAATAAAAATAAAAAAATCCTTTAAATATAGTGCCTGGTGGGTCCCCTTAGTCTGCCTGTAAAGTGGCGCACCTGTGCCATGTATAGAATCTGCTGCAGCAAAACTGAAATTTATAAAGAAAAAAAATGACATTTAAATTGCTAGCAATACAATATCCGAAGGGCCTGGTATGTATTGGGGGGTTCCCCATGCCATTTTTTTTTTCACTTTTTTCTATTGCCGGCAATGTTTTTTTTTCCCCCATGAAAAATTGTTTAACTTCACATTATATTACTTTCCTCAAGGATACCTTGTAGAAGTTATAAATCAACATTTTAGGAATGAAAAAACCCATGAGGTTTTTTTGTGAGCTGACTCTTACATACAAAATTACAATATAAATGAATAACATGATAATCATATGGTAAATGTTTTTATCAGTGATAAAGCCTTTAGTAGATTAAAAAATATTCATCTTTATAGAGGATAACTTATAGTAGTGAAACGCATTATGCTTTAGTGAACTGATCCCACGATGTTGCCGTCAAGCAATAGTTACAATACATAAATTATAAATAACAGACATTAACATTAAACAAGTAAAACGTGTTGTTTTATTATCACTGTTGTCCTTTGTCAATGTCTAGACAAATTTTACTTAAAAAATGTGTTATATTTTCCAATGTCACTTGCATGTGTCTGTAATTTGTGTCAACCCAGTATGATTACTTAGAAATTACTTTTACCAATGAAAGCTGCCATTATCAGTCATCATTATCAACACATCAGCCAATCTAATTCTGCTGCAATCACTATGAATCAAATTTGAATTTGTTAATAGCTGATACCAGCCATCAAAACTTGTTCTACAAATTCCACCTGACAATCAAAGCTACCGCTCTTACTAATTGCTAAAGTGATAAATTCTCCAAATTAATACCATGATATTTCAAGTTATCACTGTCAATTGTGAGCCACAACTCAGCATTTTGATTGGCAATTGACTATTTCAACAGCCAATCACAGCAAAGGCCATAAGTCAGTGACTAAATTTACAGTGCTGCAAGTGTGCAAACACAAGGTACTGTATTTTTCTTTAGATTTAAAAAAAATACAATTTAGTCAAATATAGTAAGGTTCTTACACAGCCTTTACTCGTGCAGCCTTTTGACACAATTCCTTTATGTGGAATTCCCTTCAATCATGCTGCCGTGTGTGGGAGAAAGGCTGCAGTGGATTGTTCATGACAATATGACTAAATACAACATGTTTTTAAAATCAACACATCAGCCTAAAAATTGTGAACAACCATGTTACCTATTTTTAGGCATGAGACTTTGCTGCTTGAAACCTTATAATTTTCATCATATGTTTTATTTTGAGGACATTTTGTGCTTATTGTTTGCTAGACTTAATAAAAAATAAAATGATTCACTCAACCAGGAACTGAATGATTAGAATTCAAAATAGGCTCAAAATAAGTTCCATCTGAATGAATGGAAATCTTTATAAATACAAATCTGACAATTTCAGCAGTGTAAAAACTTAACTACTACAGAGCTCAAAGACCATGCCAAATGAGATAAGCTGAGGAAAACAGCCTTACTCACATTAAATAATTAAAGACACTTTAGTGGTACTTCATGTTCCTAATTACCAGCCCCCTGCTGACAAGCAGCAATAGAAGATCTGGAAGATTGCTGTCTGCGGTGGATTTTCTGTCAGCGCCATATAAAAAATAAAAAAAAGTTAACATAGCATTTTGTCAGAGGCCAATGACATTTCGCACTTGAGTTTCTGTGTTTGGAGTTGGGTTATAGTAACTTCTAGGGCAACTTGAAGACATAAGGAAGGACAGGAGTGGATTCAAGCGTGTTGGCCAAAAAATTAACAAACAAAAATGTACTACTTTTGAAGTTATGTAACCTTTGTTTTAGGTAAGGTAAAACATCAAACCAGGTGCAAAAGGGATCATTTTGGTTACCTAACAAGATGATCGGTCATGCTCAAAACTGTTGCTTTGATGCATTTATTTATTATCATCAACTGCACATAGGGTCATTCAATTAAGATCATTAAACCTTTACTTTTATGTAGCTGTTTTGATGTAATGCATTTCATGACAATTATCTCAATATTTTATGACTAGACTAACATCTTTATAATAATTTAAATGGTTATCATTGTATTGTTTAGGATTTTTATTACCATGCCTACCATACCAACAAATATATACAGTATGTTCAATTTAACAATAAAAATACTTACATAATAAAGAATGCATCATGTGTATTTTTACATTTCAGAAAAAATTCTTCGGAAACCATTGAAATCATTGCACAAAGAGACCATTATACTCTTTTAAAACAAAAGGTTGTCATTGTTTTGACTGTTTTAATAGGCGTCACAGAACAGAGATTTGAGCTCCTTTCAGCACCTATAAAGTCTGATTAGCTTTTTTTTCTTTGTGTAGCTTCTTTACAAGCTTGAAGCTGCATTGAACCCAAAACAAAAAATGTAATTTATTGCAACTTACCAATCATTAGATGTAGTTGCTGCATTTGTTTTTTTATCTGGTTTGTTTCTTTCTGTTTTCCCATGGTATTCTGACCAGTAACATGCCAGCTGTGTTACAGTGCTCCCTCTCTGGATGAAGAGAGGACAAAGTTAATAATTTAGCTCTCCTGTTGAACAATAACAGACTTACTGTCTGGATCACCAGGTGAAAATCAAGGAAAGAAAGCCTAAGAAAGGAAACAAATGCAGCCATCACATTTAAGAATTGGTACACTGTAATATAATAAATGTTTGCTTTTGGCTTTAAAACTGCTTTAATAGGTGCCATGAGTCAAAATCTTGTTTGTGGGCTTTCTATCTTGGTGGGCTTAGAATAACAATAACACAGAAGGTAACCAGTTGCGGTGCCAGTAAACAAAAAAATCACGTTTTTGGAGACCAATAGAGCACAGAGCACCTAATGAGGCACCCGAAGGTAATCCCCCCATGGCAGACACGGGAAACACTTGAAGGCATTGATTGTTATGATTTCAAAGAATAATAATAATATGATAATGGGTGGGAGCAGTTGTCTGTTAACAAACACAGGCAACATAGTATCTATTCTAGTGGGACAGCAAGTAGAACCCAAGATAAGAAAAGTAAAAAGGAAGAAAGAAAAAGAAGGGAGGAAGGAAGAAAGGAGGGGGGGGGGAGAAAAAAGGAGGGGGGAGAAAGGGGAAAAAGAGAAAAGGAAAGGGGAAAAAAAGCGGACCAAGGGGGAGAAGAAGAAGATAAGGGGGAAGGAGGGGAAGAAAAAGGGCGATGAATGCAAGGAAGGGGGAGGAAGGAGGAATGATAGGGGGGAGGAGAGAAAAACAGAGAAAGAGGAAGTGAAAAAGAGAGATTATTCAAACTTTATTCAAAGGTATAAAAGTCCAATATTTTTTTATGCACATCCAAGTAAGGTCACAGTAGGTGTTCAATTTGCACGTATAGTAGAGATGTAATGTCTAATCTCAACACGTTTTGCCAAAATTGGCTTACTCGGGGGATTAAAATAAGATTACTAACAGTCAACCAACAAAGATAATTATACAAAAAAAGAATATTAGTAAACAGCAAAGTAACTGCAAAATTTGAAGAAGGATATCAAATACATAGTATCTGCTCTGTATAACCCAACCACATATACTCACTGGTTAACCAAGGATGGAAGGCATGACCAACCACACCACCACGGAGAAGAACACCCAGTGACCGCACCAGACACAAAAAAGATTGGGCTAGAAATGTAATATGAAAGAACAAAACTCAATATATAATGGACATGATATTGTGTCCAAACTACAAATTGAAATTAGTATAGTTTAGAAAATAAAGATGGGAAGTGTAATGTACTGCTCTTCAATAAAACTTCTTTAAAATCAAAGAAAAAAAAAAAAAAAGAAAATAAAGATGGGGGTGCCTATACATGCATGGCTAAGAGGCACACACTATAAAACAATCATAAATGCAAAGAAATGAAGATTCAAAATAAAATATATCAAAACAGATATATTTTAAAATGTAGTCAGGACCATTAAGCATATGTGTGTGAAAAGAGATGTCCGCAGGCATCAGCACATCACAACACAGGTAAGAAACAGTCATTTTCCCCAAAAAAATGTCCTTAGCAAAATTGAAAGCACTGTGTTACCCAAGAAAACATAGTATGTACACAGATAGGCTAAATGGCTTAAATTGCTTGTGGCACGTCCTGGTTACAAATAAACCATCAAATTGACTTTTAATATAGATATGTATATTTTTATTTTTTTTTCACATCCAATAGTATGTTCTCTGGCAAACCACTGTGCTTCAACCAGTGCATAGAGACCAATGGAAGCCATAAATCAATATATTCAAAGTTGTGACAAAAATAGATAGTTGCAAATCTTACTTATGGTGCTGTAAAAGCATGCAAAGTTCGCTCTCACCGTCCCAGAAAGGAAGACGCTGGGAAAGCCGGCTTTCATGTGCCTCCCATCCGGCTGACGTCTCACGTCACCAGCTGAATGCAGACTTGACAGGGCAACTGCGCATGCACCAGAGTTCAGACTCTCCATCTGACTACAATGCCCACAATGCTGCGTGGCTAGTGAGAATGAAAGCACTGCCCAGGGATGGGACACCCTGAGAAGTTGTTGATGTAATAACCAGTGGGGAAATACCATCAAGCCCACCTCACACAGCGGCCAATAGTAGACAGATAGGGAAGATCGGTGTCTAGGTAAGGCACCGACTATTGGTCTGGACGAATGCCAGTCCTTTTATTAAACGCATTAAAGTGGTTGTTAACCCACTTCCACAATCAAATTGATGTTTAATATATATATATTTTCATGTCCAATACTAGATGTTTGGGGAAAATTACTGTGCTTCAACCAGTGCATAGAGACCAATGGAAGCCATAAATCAATATATTTGGAGTGACAAAAATAGATAGTTACAAATCTTACTTACAGTGCTGTAAAAGCATGTAAAGTTTGCCCCCTGTCCCAGCAAAGAAGACGCTGGGAAATCCATCTTTATGTGCCTCCCATTCGGTCAGCATCTGACGTCACCAGTAAATGCGGACGTGATAGGGCAACCCCGCCTGCGCCAGAGTTCAGACACTCCATCCAACAACAATGCCCACAATGCTGCGTGGCTAGTGAGAATGAAAGCACCGCCTAGGGATGGGACACCCTGAGAAGGTGCTGATGTAATAACCAATGGGCAAATACCGTCATGCCCACCTCGCACAGCGGCCAATAGTAGTTAGATAGTGAAGATCAGTGTCTAGGTAAGGCACCGACTAATGGTCTGGACAAATGTCAGAATGGGCACCGAGGGTATAATTCAGCACCCGAATTGACAACCTAACAGCAGATTGCTGGCCGCCCGAAAAAAGGCATTATTAGGAAGGATTCCTGCAGATGCCCTGGGTGTCTGTACAGTCACCAATGGCAGGTTCAAACATCCAGCCAGTGTGTGGACAACAGTCATCCATCCAAGTGAAAGAGCAGTATAAGTGGGCTGCATATACATTGAACATAAAAATGGTCAGTGCAATGGAAAACAGAGCACATAAACATACAGAAATAATGTAAAACAGACATTTATACATAACACGTTCAAAAATAACAGCATTAGTAAAACTGTATTACTGAGATAAAAGGTACAGGTTTACACATAATCTCTGATTTAATAATCAACTAATTTATTATAGCAATTTGATGGCAGTTAGTGGGAATAGGTGGAACAATATGTCAGATTATGACATAGATATTAGATCATAGGAAAGGCTTCAAGCTCAAAGTCTCATTCAGGCCTGGATAATTTGTAGCTTTTAAATTGTGAAGCCAACAAGCTTCTAATTGTAATAGGGTTTGGTCTATATTGCTTCCTCTAGCATGTGTCGGTACATGTTCTAGGGCTGCAAATTAATCATGTTAATATTGAAGTTGTGGTACAGACCTACAGTACATGTCAGCTAATGGCTGTTCCCATCAAACTTTTGCATCCAAACTTTACCATTGGGGTAACATGGTCCTTAATGCGTTTAATAAAAGGACGTTTTGTTTTGCCTATGTAGTATGCCCCACATAGACATTTGGCCAAGTAAACAACTCCTACAGTCTGGCAAATTCTACTCTATGTCTAATGGAGTGAATTTCTCCATTGGGGAGAACAATGTCACACTTTCCGCAGGCATATGTACCTGTAGTATTTTTTTTTTTTAATTCTGTTTTGGTACTATAATGACTTTTAGTTAGTAAATTTTTGAGCGATGATGCTCTTTTACAAGTAATTTCCGGATACCGTTTAACATATTTACACACAGTAGTGTCTTCTGTGAAAAGGGGCCAAAGTTTTGTTAGAATCCTTCTTATTTGCCTGTATTGTTTTGAGTATGGTTGGGTATGGTAAGGTTTTTTGGTTTTGTAGAGAAAATTTAAGAATTTCTTTCCTGTCTTTTAACTTTGTTATAGGCTCTTTTAAGACAAGAGTGGCTATATCCCCTTTCTTCTGGAAGTCTGGAATAGTTCTTTAGCTGCCTTAACAAAGTCTGCATTCTCACTGCAATTTCTCTTTAAACTCAAATACTGACTGTATGGTATGCTTCTTATTAAAGGTTGTGGATGTGAACTTGTTACCTACCGAAGGTTTTCTATAGAGAGAGGAACCAATTGATCCATCTCTGTTAAGAAAAATGTCTACGTCTAAAAAATGTATTCTTTGCTGATCACAGTTCATCATGAATCTTAGGTTATAGTTGTTTATGGAAATAATGTCCAAGAATGACATGAGTTCATCCCTACTGCCTGACAAAAACAGTGGATCATCGATATATTGATGCCAAGATATGATGTGCGTTAAATATTTGGAAATGTCATCACATGCAAATAATTCTCTCTCCCATCCCCCTGGTACAGGTTGGCTAATGACGGGCACATCATGTCCCCATTGCAACCCCCTGCACCTAGAGGTAGTGGGAGGACCCGAACATGAAGACATTTCGAGTTAGAATAAATTTAAGTAGTTTCAAAATAAAGTTGTTATACTTCTGAGATGGTGATCCTCTTTCATGTAGATGGTTAGCTATAACTGATAAACCTGTGTCATAAGGGATAGCATTATACAAACTCTCAATGTCAAAGGCAACAAGCCAGGTATTTTCAGGAAGGTAAAGACCCTCAATAGTTTTCCAAAGTTCAATAGTGTCTTTTGTGTAATAAAAAAGAGCAGTAACATGAGGACTTCTTCATACTGGTCTCTCTGCATAATTGAGGACTTAGATAGGATTTAGATAGATATCCACCAGACAGCTTGCATTTACTGTTGGGCTTTTACAGCTGGATATGATGGGACGACCAGGTGGCTATGTAATGGATTTATGAATTTTTGGTAATGCGTAAAACGTGGGTTTTTTGGTTCTTTTGTACTTAGGTAGTTCCAAGTATTTTTGTCAATAATACTTTCTTGTAGTGCTTACAAGATGTTATTTCGGTATTTGTTACAAAAATTGTCAATTACAGTTCTAGAAATAGGTCTGTACCATGCTCTGTTATTCAAAATTTGTTGACATATTTCTTCATACTGGTCTCTCTGCATAATTACGAAGTTGTCACCCTTGTCAGCAGGTTTGATTATAATTTTAGGATTCGTTTGTAATGTTTTATCGCCTTTCATTCTGCCTTTGATAGATTATTTGAACCTGAACTGCTTAACTCTATTTTTTCGATTTCCTTGGTTGTTTGCTGGACAAATTCCCAGATATTAGGATTGTTACTTAGCATAGGGAAAGCTTTGGATTTTGGTTTGATTGACGATGATGGGGGAAGGTTACTCCAGTGGCAGAAAGGACCAGGTCTGGGGCAGACCAAGGACTATCGGCCTCCGTGTGATCCTCCTCCCATAAGTCCATGAAGTCATCCAATGCTGGAAGTTCTTACTGTAGTTCTTGTGACAAAAAAATTTGCACTCTCTTTTCTAGTAGGCATTGTAATCTTAAAAATGATTTATCCAGGTCAACCTCCTTGATCCCTGGTGCTTTCTGGGATTGTTGAATTGTATCCATTAAGCCCTCCCATGCTGACCCACAAAATTCTACCATAGCTATTTCTATCTGAAAAAATTCATGAAAAATCAGGAAGATAAAGAATTTTAAAAAAAGGGAAATCAGACAGAAATTGATTTTTGCATAGATAACACAAATGACATCAATTATAAACTACTAAGATAGTAGTAAATGATATAACATCATCATATCACCTTACTACAAAGGTATGTTGGTGTGGTATTGCACATTTGGATGATGTTGTAGCTAGGTGATAATGTTACAATTTGCATCTCATCCCTTAAATTATGTAAATAGCGCAGAAGGTAACCAGTAGAATTATTGCGGTGCCGGTAAACAAAAAACAAAGGTAAAACTTATCAAAGCTTATTCAATACATAGTTAAAAGGTATAAAAGTCCAATATTTTTTTTTACACATCCAAAAGGGAGGTCACAGTAGGTGTTCACTTTACACATATGGTAGCGATGTAGTATCTAATCCCAAGATGTTTTGCCAAAATTGGCTTCCTCCAAAATTTGAAGAAGGATATCAAATACAAAGTATCTGCTCTGTATAACCCAACCACATATACTCACCAGTTCAGAAAGGATGGAAGGCTTGACGGACCACTCCGCCATGGAGAAGAACACCCAGTGACCGCACCAGACACAAAAAAGATTGGGCTAGAAATGTAATATGAAAGAACAAAACTCAATATATAATGGACATGATATTGTGTCCAAACTACTAATTGAAATAGTATAGTCTTGTTTAACTTATATAGTGTATAGTTTAGAAAATAAAGATGAGGGCGTCTATACGTGCATGGCTAATGCCCAAAGAGGCACAAACTATAAAACAAACATAAATGCAAAGAAATTAAGATTTAAAATAAAATATATCAAAATAGATATATTTTAAAATGTAGTCAGGACCATAAAGCATATGTGTGTGAAAAGAGATGTCCATAGGCATCAGCACAACACAGCATAAGTAAAAAACAACCATATTCCCCCCAAAATATGTCCTTAGCAAAATTGAAAGCACAGTGTTATACAAGAAAACATAGTATGTACACAGCTAGGCTAAACAGCTCAAATTGCTTGTGGCACATCCTGGTTACAAATAAACAATCAAATTGACTTTAATATACTGTATACTCACATCCAATGCTAGATGTTTGGAGCAAACCACTGTGCTTCAACCAGTGTAAAAAAACCAATGCGAGCCATAAATCAATATATTCGAAAAATAAATAGTTACAAATCTTACTTACGGTGCTGTAAAAGCATGTTCGTTCCCACCGTCCCAGAAAAGAAGACACTGGGAAAGCAGGCTTTATGTGCCTTCCATCCGACCGGTGACATCCGACGCCACCGGCCGAATGTAGACTTGACAGGGCAACTGCGCATGCACCTGTCAAGACCCTCCATCTGACTACAATGCCCACAATGGCTAGTGAGAATGAAAGCACCGCCCAGGGATGGGACCCTGAGAAGGTGCTGATGTAATAACCAATGGGCAAATACCATCACGCCCACCTCGCACAGCGGCCAATAGTAGGCAGATAGGGAAGATCGGTGTCTAGGTAAGGCACCGACTATTTGTCTGGACGAATATCAGTCCTTTTATTAAACGCATTAAAGTGGTTGTTAACCCACTTCTATTAAATGCTCCCATCCTCTCTTCACCATTTAAATAAGTGTCCCTGTGCCTGTGTTCTGTACAAAATCTGCCCGATTGTACCTGTATGAGCTTCGCTCCCGCCACTCAGTTGATTTGCCACCTTTCTTCTGTCTCCGGCTCACAGCTGCAATGGGCGGGGCCTGAGCCCTCCCGCTGACGTCAGCCGGAGAGGAAGGGGAGAGAGAGAGAGTGCCGAGCCTCTGACAATCAGCTGAGTGGCAGGAGCGGAGCTTATACAGGTACAATCGGGCAGATTTTTTTACAGAGCACAGGCACAAGGGCAATTATTATAATGGTGCTGAGAGGATGGGAGCATTTAATAGAAGATATGAGAGCAGCAGGAGCGGGGGGTGGGCACTGGTACAAGCAGAGACAGGTAGAGAGGGGAGGAGGGGAGAGAAGGACATGATGATGGAGGCTCACAAATGGACTACAATTTCATGGCTCAGCAGCCATGATTATCGTGGTCAGTTTGCAGAGGGGAGGGCATAGCCGGGCAAGATCAGCCAGGTATTTCAGGTGATACAAGGGTCCAAATGACACAGCACAAGCACTGTGCTGTATAACAGGCTTTAAGGAATAGGATCTTTTTTTTTTTGGGTTAACAAACGATTTAAGGACCATGTTACCCCGATTTACAAGCATTTGATGGAAACATCCATTAGCTGACATGTAGGTCTGTACCACAACTCTAATATTAACATGATTAAATTTGCAGCCCTAGAACATGTACTGACACATGCTAGAGGAGGCAATATAGACCCACGATGTCAGACGCCTGCTGAATGGGAGGCATTCCCAGCATCTTCTTTGCTGGAATGGTGGGGGTGAACTTTGCACCATAAGATTTGTAACTGTAGCACCCATCCAAGTAGTAGGGGTGCTAGAGATAGGATTTTTGCAGGCCTGGCTGATAGTCAGGCCTGTTTGTTTATTTTATTCTGGGTTGGGAGTGGCTCAGAGTAGCAGCTGGTGACTCACAGGCAGCATCACTGGGACCTCCCTCTTCTTTCCAGAAGGTTCTGGAAAGAGAGGAGGACAGGAGAGGTGGAGCTGCCTAGGCTATTCTGTGGAGCCCTGACCAATCCTCAACTTGGATTGACAGGGGCAGGCCTCCTTAAATACCCAGGGTCAGCCCAGGCTGGGGAGGAGTTGGAGTTGTTCAGAGCTTGGAGATGGAATGCTAGGCTGTCAGGGCCTTTGAGGAAGCCCCTTTGTCTGGGGGGTAACCTTGGGCCTGGGCTCGGGTGCGGACAGAGCCCTTCAAGAAAACTTGAAGGTGTTCTGGACAGGAGGCACAGGTGAAGCAAGAGAGGACAGCAGGAGAGAGCATTTCTGGGTAAGTCTCCAAGGAGAGGAACAACTGGTCACAGCCAGGAGAGCTGGTGAGTGACATTCACAGTCAGGAGGACTGGTGCAGAGCCAGTGGAGAGGACTGTAGTGTCATGGGCAGTGGAGAAGGGCAGCTGCAGCCAGGAGGGCTGGCAGGGCCTGAAGATGGGTTACTGGGCTTAGTAACCGAAGGTAGGACAGCTAGCACCAGAACTTTCTATTTGTTACACTATAGGGGCCCGTGGCCCCTGCCTGCAAAAAGGTAATTGCTAAAGCCTGGCTGAGCCAGTGTCAAGCCTAATCACCATGTGCTAGCTGTACCTGGAACATTAGAGATTAATTGATGTGCAGGAGGAGAAAGGAGTGAACATTAGAGGGGAAGCGATGTGCAGGAGGAGAGACGGAGTGTATATACCAGCGTGTATATAGTTTGCCCCAGCAAGTTCTGCAAAATTCCATTGGGCATCCCATACTTCCTATACCCTATCCAAGTTCAAATCCATCAATAAAACATAAAAACAAGCACATTGGCTGTTTTTCTGTCTTGAAGTGTCTCAGAGGTGAACGCCAGGCTGAGCTGGAAGACAGGTGGACCACATCACTTAGCAGCCCCTACAGGGGTACTGCTACATAACTAATTTTTTTGTCACAACTTCGAATATATTGATTTATGGCTCCCATTGGTCTCTATGCACTGGTTGAAGCACAGTGGTTTGCTCCAAACATTTAGTATTGGACGTGAATATACATATTAAAAGTCGATTTGATTGTTTATTTGTAACCAGGAGGTGCCACAAGCAATTTGAGCTGTTTAGCTTAGCTGTGTACATACTATGTTTTCTTGGGTAACACTGTGCTTTCAACTTTGCTAAGGACATTTTTTTTTGCCGGATATGATTGTTCCTTACCTGTGTTGTGATGTGCTGATGCCTACGGATATCTCTTTTCACACACATATTCTTTATGGTCCTGACTACATTTTAAAATATATCTGTTTTGATATATTTTATTTTAAATATTCATTTCTTTGCATTTATGTTTGTTTTATAGTGTGTGCCTCTTTGGGCATTATCCATGCACATATAGACGCCCCATTTGTATTTTCTAAACGATATACTATGTAAGTTCAACGAGACTATACTTATTTTAATTCGCAGTTTGGACACAATATCATGTCCATTATATATTGAGTTTTGTTCTTTCATATTACATTTCTAGCCCGATCTTTTTTGGGTCTCCTGCGGCCACTGGGTGTTCTTCTCCATGTCGGTGTGGTTGGTCATGCCTTTCATCCTTGGTGAACCAGTGAGTATATGTGATTGGGTTATGCCGAGCAGATACTATGTGTATAGAAGATTTTATACACAACAACTATGTTATTTTGTCACTTTGCTGTTTACTAATATTCTTTTATGTATAATTATCTTTTTTACAGTTGGTTGACTGTTAGTGATTTTCTATCAATCCCCTGAGAAAGCCAATTTTGGCAAAACATGTTGGAATTAGACACACTCCTGTGACCTCCCTTTGGATATGTGTAAAAAAAAATATTGGACGTTTATACCTTTTTAACTATGTATTGAATAAACTTTGTTAAGTTTTAACTTGTTTTTTTTCTTTACTGGCAACGCAATATTCTCACTGGTTACCTTCTTTAGCTTCACCTTTATTATCACCTAGCCACAACATCAACCAAATTAGAATAACAATACTTTTATTCCTTTTACAAAAACAACCTTGTCAGCCACATCCAAATTTAGCCAGAGCACACTCTGATGTACTAGTTATGTGCATATGAACCAGAAAGTAGCATACTTTAAAAAGTGTAATACAAGTACAGTAAAACAGTGATAAGAGTAAAATACATTAAAGTAGTAGAAAGAGGAGCCTGGGGTCACCTTAGAAGTGCCCATAGCAAGGAGATGAAAGATTTGGACTATCTTGGTACCTCAAGAACATAAACAAAAGTATATATATTTTTTTTTTTTAAATAAGATTCAATAGAGTATAGAAGATAAAAACATTGTGGAAAAAACACATTGACAATAATTGTTAAATACAGTCAATAGTTACAGCCATATATACTGCTTGAACATTGTAGAAGGGATAGAAATGACCCCCAGTGTTGAGATGGGGTATCAGATATGATGCATCTTGGCGATTGTCCTTTACTAGTTTTGCAGAAAAAGCGGCTCCTTCATAAGGAGCCAGTCATAAGCATCTATTGAAATAAATCATTATCGTAATTTCATATTTAAACAACTATATAATTAGTACATATTTCAAGACAGAAAAGTTATTTTCTTTAACATCAGGCAAAACTGATATGGGTTCTGAGAAAAAAAAAATGTGCATTGCTTACCCTAAGAGGCTGTGGCAGTAGGGCAGCACAAACAGAGGCACCCAAAGGTGTTTCCCCCCACGGCACACAAGGGAGGCACTAGGGACTGCTGAATTCTAGATTTACAAAATTTATAGGTAGTGTAGTATATCATCTATCAAATATTTATTTATTGAAAAGTGTATAGTTCAAAGAGAAATGAGTGGAGGAAAGAAGAAAAGAAAGGGCAGAATAAATAGATAGATAGAATCTATAGGTCGAATTGCAAATAAGATAGAAAGGAGGACTGGCAATGAAGATCTATCAGCCTCATCCCAAAATCCCCTCCCATCTACATTTTTAAACCCCTCTGCCGCCCCCCGCCAGTAGTAAAAGGGGAACAACAACAACAAAAAAAAGTTTAAACTTAAGTCGCGCAAATTTTGTGATTTAATGACTTGTCCAGCCATACGGGCTTTTCTACATGAATCAATTAAAACACTCAAGAAACAACAATGATCAGATATACCTTCGAACCTGACTAAAAAACAGACACAGGCCTTAATTAAACTACAGATGTCATATGCCCGGATACAATAATCAAACGGTCTGACAAAGGCGGGAATATAGTATTGATGACACATTCCCAATACCAAAAAAATCTGCCTAGACATCTTAGAAAATCCTACATGGTACAGACCCATTAATGATACATTAATACAACAATATATCAAAGAATTTCAAGGTCTCTGCATCGGAGCCTTCTGGGAAGACCTGATTGACAAGGATACCCTAGATTTCATTAACACAAAAACTCCACGTATGCTTACCTTTTATACACTTCCCAAAACCCATCAAAATCTCCGAATAGACTCCCTTCCAGAAAATGCCAGTAAATTTATTGACACATTTTTGATGCCCCACATCCTTAGCCTACCCTCATATATTTAAGATACAACAGATTTTTCTTAAGCACATTGAGGGGGTTCAGGTCCCTCTGAATGCACTGCTTGTGGCTATTGACATCGAGGCATTGCACTCGAGCATTCACCACGAGCAGGGCGTCGGGATGGCTGGTACCATCCTAATGGAATAGGATCAAAACACCTGGCATCTGAATATATATTTTTTTAAATTACTGGAATTTATTCTGACTAAAAATTATTTTGTTTACATGGACCAGATTTACTGCAAATGCAGGGTGTGGCTATGGGCACATCCTGTGCACCCTCATATGCCAACCTATTCCTAGGAGGATGGGAGAGAACAGTCTTTGCAGATGAGTTGCTCCAACCCTTTCTAAACCAGGCCCTCTGCTGGCATAGATTTATTGATGACCTGTTCCTAATTTGGACAGGAACAGAAACAGCCTTGATAAAATTAATTGAATCACTAAATAAAAATTACTTCAATCTACGTTTCACCCTAAGTTATGATCCCAGTAGCATCCCATTTCTAGACTTGAGAATTATGGTCCGAATGGCCAAATTAAAACAGACCTTTACAGTAACCCTACAGCTGGAAATACTTTACTGCACGTAACTGCACAGAGCACGAGGATTTCTATACTCAGGCTTCTGCCCTAAGTGAATGCCTACTAATAAGAGGTTATACTCAAACTAACCTTAGAAAAGCTTTCAACAAAATCTAGGCAACTACTAGATCCTCACTCGCAGTAAACAACCAGAAAGAGATGAAATTATAACTAAATTCTCTGCCCATCATAACCAATTAAGAAACCTTCTATCTGATCTTTGGCATATATTGACCAATCATCAAAAGTATGTCAGACCAACCCCAGCGTTGGTATTTCGCAGGGCAACTTCACCGAGAGATAAATTAATGAGCAACCACTATCAGGAGGGACCTCTTGGTCCAAGGAACCCTTGTGGCATTCTATGTGGGCAAGACCATCAAAGAGCTTCGACAAAGAATAGGAGATCACCTATATTATTCTGCCAATGGCAAATTCACTACAGTAGGCCGTCACATAGGCTTGCACCACAGATTTGAGCCTGAAGTAGCTAAATTTGTGGTGCTTGAAGTGATACCTGAAGATTTGCGGGGAGGCGATTGGGATCGCATAATCCTCCAGGGAGAAGTTATTTGGATTGAGCAACTAAACGCTAATATGCCTCCCAGCTTGGATGAAACACAGACATACAAAGCATTTCTATAACTATGCTTTGAATATCCTTATATTTTAACCATGTTGGACGTATTCCTGTCCTTGCGATGCGTGGCCGACAATGCGACCCTAGGTAGCGGGGAGGCGATTGGGATCACATAATCTTCCAGTGAGAAGCTATTTGGATTGAGCAACTAAATGCTAATATGCCTCCCAGCTTGAATGAAACACACACATACAAAGCATTTCTATAACTATGCTTTGAATATACATATATTTTGACCATGTTGGACGTATTCCTGTCCTTGCGATGCAAGGCCGACAATGCTACCCTAGTTAGATACACTGATTCAACTGTTTCTCCCTGATTCCAATATGGAATTAAAATGATCTAACATCACAATACTGACTCACCGATGCAGAGTTAACATGTTAACATTTCTATATGTGCAAATATGTTTATGTATTCTGGTTAGTAAGCTGGCCATGTTTATTTTTTATAACCTGGTCATCTTCTATCCTAATGTTATTCAAAGCTATAAATTGTTATAAATAATATATCATGCATTGCTTCCAGATTGGCTGTGGCGTGTGGCAGCTTAAGGTATAGCTCCCCCAGTGGCAGGAATGCACCTCTCCAGGGTGGGGAGATGCTCCTTAATGAGCAATAACCCATCCCATATTTGGTAATGGTGAGGAGAATCGGATCCAACTACGTCATCCACCGGCGTCTGCTGGCTGATGAGTGTCAGCTGTATTGGAGGCATATAGGGATGCCAGGAGCGGGGTTAACTGCATGCAGGAACAACAAACGATGAGTCTTTTTGAACATCAGCTGCATAATCGTGCTGACCCTCTGCTAACCGTGCATGTGGTGCTAAGATTAGCATCAAGCATGGATGCAGAGTTATCAGCACTAACTGAGACGCTATATATATGCAATTTATTATTTCTTAATAAAGAATTCTAATTTCGATTGGTTTTCCCTGCCCTTCAATCATCATCTCCCCCTTTCCATCTAACCCTAATTCTCCTACCCCTTCCCTTTTGTCTTCTCTTTCCCCCTTTTCCCTTTTTTCTTCTTTTCCTCCTCTCTATGCTATTTGCAATACAACCTATAGATTCTGTTCATCGGTTTATTCTGTCCTTTCTTTTCTTCTTTCCTCTACTCATGTCTCTTTAAACTATACACTTTTCAATAAATAAATATTTGATAGATGATATACCACACTACCTATAAATTTTTTTAGATCTAGAATTCAGCGGTCCCTAGTGCCTCCAATGTCTGCCGTGGGGGGGAAATGCCTTCGGGTGCCTTTGTGCTGCCCTACTGCCACAGCCTCTTAGGGTAAGCAATGCATGTTTTTTCTTCTCAGAACCTATATCAGTTTTGCCTGATGTTAAAGAAAATAACTTTTCTGTCTTGAAATATGTACTAATCTTATAAACAATTGTTTTAAGTATGATATTACAATCATGATTTATTTCAATGGATGCTTATGACTGGCTCCTTCTGAAGAAACAGCTTTTGCTGCAAAACTAGTAGAGGACAATTGCCAAGATGCATCATATCTGATACCCCATCTTAACACTGGGGGTCATTTCCATCCCTTCTACAATGTTCAAGCAGTATACAGTTGTGCTCATAAGTTTACATTCCCTGGCAGAATTTATGATTTCTTGCCCATTTTTCAGAGAATATGAATGATAAAACAAAAACTTTTCTTTCACTCATGGTTGGTGTTTGGCTGAAGCCATTTATTATCAATCAAATGTGTTTACTCTTTTAAAACCATAATGACAACAGAAACGACCCAAATGACCCTGATGAAAAGTTTACATACCCCAGTTCTTAATACCGTGTATTGCCCCCTTTAACCATGTCCTCCAGGAGCCCGCGATCGTGTCACAGAGAGGAAGAATGGGGAGATGCCTATGTAAACAAGGCATTTCCCTGTTCTGCCTATGACAGGGATCTACTACTACCTGTCATCGGGAGCAGTGATCGCTGTCATGTCAGTGGAAGCCCATCCCCCCCACAGTTAGAACATCTCCCTGGTACACACTTAACCCCTTGATCACCCCCTAGTGTTTAACCTCATCCCTGCCATTGTCATTTACACAGTAATCAGTGCATTTTTATAGGACTGTTTGCTGTATAATTGACAATGGTCCCAAAAGTGTGTCAAAAGTGTCCGATGTGGCCCCCATAATGTCACAGTCATGATAAAAATCGCAGATCGCCGTCATTACTAATAAAAAAATTAATAATAAAAATGCTATAAATCTATCCCCTATTTTGTAAACGCTATAACTTTTGCGCAAACCATAAGCGTTTATGGTTGTGGCCAAAAAGCTGCATTTTGGTCTCATCACTCCAAATGACTTTGTGCCAGAAGGTTTGAGGCTTGTCTCTGTGATGTTTGGTGTACTGTAAGCGGGATACTTTGTGGCATTTGCGTACTAATGGCTTTCCTCTGGCGACTCGACCATGCAGTCCATTTTTCTTCAAGTGCCTCCTTATTGTGCATCTTGAAACAGCCACACCACATGTTTTCAGAGAGTCCTGTATTTCACCTGAAGTTAATTGTGGGTTTTTCTTTGCATCCCGAAACAATTTTCCTGGCAGTTGTGGCTGAAATTTTAGTTGGTCTACCTGACCGTGGTTTGGTTTCAACAGAACCCCTCATTTTCCACTTCTTGATTAGAGTTTGAACACTGCTGATTGGCATTCTCAATTCCTTAGATATCGTTTTATATCCCTTTCCTGTTTTATACAGTTCAACTACCTTTTCCCGCAGATCCTTTGACAATTCTTTTGCTTTCCCCATGACTCAGAATCCAGAAACGTCAGTACAGCACTGGATTAAAGATGCAAGGGTCTGTCAGGAGTCCAGAAACTCATTGACATTTTATACACGCACACTAATTACAAGCAAACAGATCACAGGTGAGAATGGAGACCTTTAACCACTTCAGCCCCAGACCATTTGGCTGGCAAAAGACCAGAGCACTTTTTGCGATTCGGCACTGCGTCACTTTAACCAACTCAATACTTCCTTCCCAGACCAATTTTCAGCTTTCAGTGCTCTCTCACTTTGAATGACAATTCAAAGACAATTACTCAGTCATGCTACACTGTACCCAGATTAAATTTTTATCATTTTGTTCACACAAATAGAGCTTTCTTTTGGTGGTATTTATTCACTACTTCATTTTTTATTTTTTGTGATATAAGCGAAAAAAGAGTGAATATTTTGAAAAAAAAATGTTCTACTTTCTCTTTTAAAAGAAACCAAAAAAATTAAATTTTATCGAAAATTTAGGCAAAAATGTATTCTACCACATGTCTTTGGTAAAAAATCCTGATAAGTGTATGATCATTGGTTTGTGTGAAAGTTATAGAGCAGTGGTTCTCAACTCCTGTCCTCAGGACCCACCAACAGGCCAGATTTTAGGTCTTACATTGGGGAGATGCAGACTAGAATACTACATTCACTGAGCAGCAAATGATATCACCTGTGATGTATTTCAGTTATCTTGCAAACCTGGCCTGTTAGTGGGTCCTGAGGACAGGAGTTGAGAACCACTGGTATAGAGTCTACAAGCCATGCTATGCATTATTGAAAATGTATTAATCCTAATGCACTGATAACCTAATGCACTGATCTCATTTCTTGAGGCCCTAAAATGTCAGGACAGTACAATAACCCCCCAAATGACCCCTTTTTGGAAAGAAGACAGTCTGAGGTATTTAGTAAGAGGCATAGTGAATTTTTTGAAGTTGAATTTTTTCCCCCACAATGCTTTGGAAAATTAGGAAATATATAAAAATATATATTTTTCTTCACTAAATTGTCATATTTACAAGTTATTTCTCACACACGGTGCAGGCATAATTGCAATTGCACCCCAAAATACATTCTGCTATTCGTCCTGAGTATGGCGATACCCCATGTGTGAGACTTTTCCACTACCTGGCCACATACAGAGGCCCACAAAAAAAGCTCACCTGTGGTTTTAGCAGGCAGGAATACCATTCCAGAGCATTTGTCCAGACAACCAAAGGAAATGTCCAGGAATTGTCCAGGCAGCAGACAGATATGGAAAAGTATGAACATGGTTCAGTACAGTCCAAGGTTTAGCAGGCAGCCCAACATCCATGTAGCACCATCAGGTGTTCTAAAGGCATAAATTACACATTTCATTTCCTGAGTACCTATCACATTTGTGAAGGCCCTGGAGCACCAGGACAATGGAATTACCCACAAAATGACCCCATTTTGGAAAGAAAACACCCCAATGTATATTCTATGAGGCGTAATGAGTCTTTTGAACATGTCATTTCTTTCCACAAGTTTTTGGAAAATGTGGAAAGAAAATGAAAACTTATTTTTTTCTCACAAAGTTGTCAATTTAGAAGATCTTTGTAACACATAGCATGTACATAGCCAAAATGACACCCCAAAATACATTCTACTACTCGTCCTGAGTATGGCGATACCCCATGTGTGAGACTTTTCCACAGCCTGGCCACCTACAGAGGCCCAACATCCATATAGCACCATCAGGCGTTCTAAAGGCATAAATTACACATTTCATTTCCTGAGTACCTATCACAAATTTGAAGGCCCTGGAGCACTAGGACAATGGAATTACCCACAAAATGACCCCATTTTGGAAAGAAAACAACCCAATGTATTTTCTTTGAGGCATAATGAGTCTTTTGAACATGTCATTTCTTTCCACAAGTTTTTGGAAAATGTGGAAAGAAAATGAAAACCTATTTTTTTCTCACAAAGTTGTTAATTTAGAAGATCTTTCTTACACATAGCATGTACATAGCCCAAATGACAACCCAAAATACATTCTGCTACTCGTCCTGAGTATGGCGATACCCCATGTGTGAGACTTTTCCACTACCTGGCCACATACAGAGGCCCACAAAAAAAGCTCACCTGTGGTTTTAGCAGGCAGGAATACCATTCCAGAGCATTTGTCCAGACAACCAAAGGAAATGTCCAGGAATTGTCCAGGCAGCAGACAGATATGGAAAAGTATGAACATGGTTCAGTACAGTCCAAGGTTTAGCAGGCAGTTCAGGTAACAGGCATAGGCATGGCCAGTCCAGGCAGGGCCGGTACAAGGCAGGGGCGGAAGGGGCACGTGCCCTGGGCGGTACCATTTGGTATCGGGGGGGCGCAGCCTGCAGGTGAAGTTCTGCCACACCAGTGTGTACAATAATGCTGTCTTACAGTGCATGTACAGCGCCCAGCGGCACTGTACAAATTCCCTTTGTGCGCTCCTGCATGATCCTCCCTTCCCTTCCCTCAGCACACAACTACAATGTTTACTCCCCTACGGAGGAGTCCCGTAGTCTCTGCCAGGGCCGTGGCGTCACTCACGGCCGGAGGTGAGGTGGGAGGACACAGACGAGCGCTGAGAGGCGGGAGCTGTGAGGTGTGTCGGCGCACTGTCTGTTACCTCAAGCGGAGCTGAGCTGAGGAGCTGCTGGCTGGCTGGCTGGCTGAGGCTGCTGGATTCAATCTGAAAGGTAGAAGAGTGCAGTGCCAGTGTCATGTGTGCCAGTGTTCTGACTCAGATCTTCAGCAGTGGTGGTCACTGGTCATTAACCTCGCCTCAGCCCCCTCCCCTCCCCCAATCCAGCCATTTATTAATCTGTTTTTTAGTGTTTACTTACACAAGTTCAGACTCATAACTTCTGAGTCTGAACTTGTGTAAGTAAACACTAAAAAACAGATTAATAAATGGCTGGATTGGGGGAGGGGAGGAGGCTGAGGCGAGGTTAATGACCAGTGACCACCACTGCTGAATACCCCACAATACTGTGCAACACTCTGCAATACCCCACAATACTGTGCAATACTCTGCAATACCCCAAAATAATGTGCAATACTCTGCAATACCCCACAATACTGTGCAATACTCTGCAATACCCCCACAATACTGTGCAATACTCTGCAATACTCCGCAATACTGTGCAGTACTCTGCAATACCCCGCAATACTGTGCAATACTCTGCAATACCCCGCAATACTCTGCAATACCCCCTAATACTCTGCAATACCCCGCAACACTGTGCAATACTCTGCAATACCCCGCAATACCCTGCAATACTCTGCAATACCCCGCAACACTGTGCAATACTCTGCAATACCCCGCAATACTCTGCAATACCCCGCAATACTCTGCAATACCCCGCAACACTGTGCAATACCCCGCAACACTGTGCAATACTCTGCAATACTCCGCAATACTGTGCAATACTCTGCAATACTCCACAATACTGTGCAATACCCCGCAACACTGTGCAATACTCTGCAATACCCCGCAATACTCTGTAAAACCCCGCAATACTGTGCAATACCCTGCAATACCCAGCCATACTCTGTGATACTCGGCGATACCCAGCCATACTCTGCAATACTCGGTGAGACCCAGCCATGCTCTGCCATACCCAGCCATGCTCGGCCATACCCAGCCATACTCAGCTGTACTTGGCCTCTGTATGTGGCCAGGCTGTGGAAGTCCCACACATGTGGTATCACTGTACTCAGGAGGAGTAGGAGAATCTATTTTGGAGTGTCATTTTTGGTATGTACATGCTATGTGTTAGAAATATTGTATAAACGGACAACTTTGTGTTAAAAAAAAATGCGTTTTAACCACTTCCCGCCCGCCGGTTGTCATACGACGTCCTTGACTTTGTGCAGGGATATCTAAATGATGGGTGCAGCTACAGGCATCATTCAGATATCAGCTTTTTTAGCCGGCTATTCTCTACACTATAAGAACGATCATAGCGGCTGTTCCACTGCTTGATATATTCTTGTTTTGAAACGACATTAATTCTTTATTAAAAATGGGGGGGGGGCGCAGTTTGCCATCTTCGCCCTGGGCACCAAATGGCCTTGTTCCAGCACTGAGTCCAGGTGGCAGGCAAAGGCATGGCCAGTTCATGTGGCAGGCAAAGGCATGGCGAGTTCATGTGGCAGGCAAAGGCATGGTCAGTTCAGGTCGCAGGCAGAGGCATGACCAGTTCAGGTGGCAGCAGGCAGCACTTTGTACATTGGGCCTTGGTCAGGTAAGACCTGAGGACAGGGGTAGAGGCTTCTTCCTAGACATGTGCATTCGTTTTCGTCCGAATGCATTTTCGTCCGAATTTCAGGTATTTTCGTTATCGTTTTAACAAACGATAACGAAAGTGCAGGATCCGAAAAACGAAAGATCCGACATAAACAAATGCTTTATTTTTGTTTTCGTTGCTACAACAGTTCGTTATAGATAGGAGATTCGACATGATGATGATAATAACAATCTGTGTTCATCAAACCTGTGGTCGAATGTGCCTAACCTTAACTCTATTAGTCCAAGATTATTCGACGTAGAGAGGAAAGATTCGACGTAGGGGAGAAAAGATTCAACGTAGGGGAGAAAAGATTCGACGTAGGGGAGAAAAGATAGATAAAAATAATGATGATGATGAATGTTATTGGCTGATTGTAACCAAAGAGGAGGAGCAGTAAAATAGCTACACACGTACTTTGGCTTATGGTGTCTGTTGAAAGTTCTAAGAAGATTCGACGGAGCAGGTAAACTATAGGGCGTTGTACAGTTTAGCTGCTCCGTCGAATCTTCTTTGAATATTCGACAGACACCATAAACCTTCAATGACAGATTCGACCTTAATTTGGATTTTTGGACGAATGCAATTTTTAACGAAAAACTAAATATATAAAAACGAATTTCGGGAGTAACTAAATAAATTTATTTTTTGGACGAAAACGAAATTCCGAAACGAAATATTTCAGTGTGCACATGTCTACTTCTTCCCACCCAAATCTCTACGAAGCCTCTGAGTCTCCAGACCCTAATCCGAGAAAACTAAAAACCTAAAAACTAAAAAACTAAAAATGTTTTCTCCACTCGGAAAACCTTTTCTGGAGCCCCTCACATATGTGAAACCCCTGTGCTGTACAGTGGCAGGGCAAATGATCAGTTCAGGAGGCAGGCAAAAAGCATGGTCATTTAACAGGCCCAGGTCAATTCACGTTGCAGGCAGAAACATGTTTGGCAGAAGCAGTCGTTAACAGTCTGGGTCAATTCACGTTGCAGGCAGAAACATGTTTGGCAGAGGCATAGTCGTTAACAGTCCGGGTCATTCACAGAAATGGCAGATAGTGGAAACTGGAAAAAATCATCTTCACTTTACTAATAGTGTAGTGAAGTATGATAGCTCCGATAGCACGTTCCAATACAGAGGCCTGGCTGGGAGGGACATTGGGGACAGTCGTATCGGGTGTCACAGCGAATTCCTCTACTTAAACACACACAACATTTTTGGGGGGGTTTGCAACCTGTTTGGGTAAGAGGGAGGATTTGGGGAAAGTGCCTTTCATGGAGTCTGGCTAATGAATCGGAGCAAATTAGTTGAGGGGCTTGGCCTTGGGGATAGAGAAGGGCTGTGACAACGTCTTCTTGGAATTTTAGATAGGTTAGGGAACTTTGGGTGCACTTAGAAAAAATAATATATGAATTAAATAGGGCAAGTTGCATCAAATAAATGGTGACTTTCTTGTACCAAAACAGTGATCTCCTGGTGGCCAAGTAGGGCTGCATCATCTGGTCGTTCATATCCACCCCCCCATGTATAGGTTGTACTCATGCACACATTTTGGCTTCTGTATGGGGCCTCTTCTTCTGTGAAGTTCCACTAAGGTGTCATCATGTATTGTGGAAATATGTATGTATATGTAGACATCTCTTTTTTTATCTCTCCACTTCACCGCTAGTACCTCTTCAGTCCACATACTGGCCATTTCACCCTGCTTCAATTTCTTGGCGACCAATCTCTGTGGGAAGCCTTTGTGGTTGGTCCATGCTGTCCCACAGGCCACAGTGTTCTTTAAGTACAAATGGCGGAAAAGTGGGAGACTAGTGTAGAAATTGTCTACATATAGGTGGTAACCTTTCCCAGCAATGGTTGGATCAACTGCCAGACAATTTTGCCACTTGTTCCCATGTAGGTAGGGCATCCAGGGGGGTTTAGCTCTCGGCCTTTTCCCTCATAAATTATAAAGTCATATGTGTAACCCGTGGCCCTGTCACACGCCTTATAAAATTTTACCCCACGTCTGGCTGTTTTACTGGGGAGGTATTGTTTTATTCCGAGTCTTCCCGTGAAGTGTACTAGGGATTCATCTATACAAATATTTATATCAGGGGTAAACATCTGCTTGAAGCTGGCGCAAAAAAAATTGATTAGGGGCCGAATTTTGAATAATTTATCCAACTGGGATGATTTCAAGGGACGCATTGGGCATTGTTGTTGAAGTGTAAAAATCTCATAATCGTCTCATAATGGGTTCTGGGCATCAATGACAAATAGACCGGCATGTGGTGGATAGGTTGGGTAGACCAGTAGGAATGGAGTTCATTTTTTTTTGTCAGCCCCACATTGAGGGCCAAGGAAAATGTTTAATTCTTCCACGGTGAGGGGTTTCCAAACAAAAGGACGGGCATATGAAGAACTTGATATAAAATAACAGTGTAGTTGCGCTACTGTAAAAAAGGGTCAATTGACACATGTAGCAGCCAGCATCAACAAAGTAGTGACAATGTGAACAGTAAAGGGAAAAAAAGCAATGCAGCGCAAAACATAAAATTCAGGGATGAGTGATCCATCCAATTGTGACTATCAACTGTGCAACGTGATAGTGTATAGCTGGATGTAGAAAAATGCAAAAAAACAAATATAATATTATGGTAAGTCCATGATCATATCAGCGACCAATAATGTGGACATTATGGTCATATGAATGTTCAATGAAGGTGAATAGTATGAATGTTGGATGAATGAGAGGTTTCTCAAAGGTGATACGTGGTTCACAAAGGTGGTGTTCCAGTACTCAGTATCCACAGCAGAAAATAAATGGAGCAAATACGCTTACCGGAACTGGTGGACACGTTTGCCGTACGGCTAGGTGTCATACAGGCTTGAGGATCGATCGATCCAAATGGATGTAGAGGCGTATGCGGCAGGCTCCACTGATTCCTTAGTAGCACTGGTAAACGGCCTGGGGACAGCAGCTGTTCAAAGTCCAGTTACAGGCACTTCTCCAACAGGTATATATTGGAGGAATACACCTTTCACATAGCCATCATAGGGACATAGGAAAGGAAAAAAAGGCTCCACATAGTGCTTAAATCCGAGAAAGCAGGTTTATTAAAACCAAACAGGGTAAACAATCCAAATAACAGCAGCCAGGATAAAAGAGATCACAATAGAGAATAGCGTGGTACCAGGAACAAAAATTAATTGCAACCCGACATGTTTCGGACTAGAGGTCCTTCTACTGGGGCATATTGTGATGATGTGCCTGATCGTGGGCAGATGGCGGGTGGCAGATGTGCCAGATGGCGGGTGGCAGATGTGCCAGATGGTGGGCGGCAGATGTGCCAGATGTTGGTGGGCGGCAGATGTGTCAGATGGTGGGTGGCACATTGGGGGCGGTGGCGGGCGGTAGATGTGCCTGATGGTGGGTGGCAGATGTGCCTGATGTTTGGTGGGCAGATGTGCCTGATGATGGTGGGCAGATGTGCCTGATGATGGTTGACGGGCTGATGTGTCAGCTGTTGACGGGCTGATGTGCCAGCTGTTGATGGACTGATGTGCCTGATCGTGGGCAGATGGCGGTTGGCAGATGTGCCAGATGGCGTGTGGCAGATGTGCCAGATGGCGGGCGGCAGATGTGCCAGATTTTGTCAGGTGGCAGATGTGCCAGATGTTGGCGGGTGTCAGATGTGTCAGATGGTGGGCAGGTGATGTGCCCCATGACGGGCAGCAGATGTGCCTGATGGTGGGCGGCAGATGTGCCTGATGGTGGGTGGCAGATGTGCCTGATGTTGGCGGGCAGAAGTGCCTGATGATTGGTGGGCAGATATGCCTGATGATTGGCAGACAGATGTGCCTGATGATGGTGGGCGGCTGATGTGCCAGCTGTTGACGGGCTGATGTGCCAGCTGTTGATGGACCGATGTGCCCGCTGTTGGCAGACAGATGTGCCCGCTGTTGGCGAACAGATGTGCCAGTTGTTGACGGCCAGATGTTCACTGTATGACAGGTGTTTTCACTGTTTGGTGTTTTGGGGACACTGTGTTTTGGGGACACTAGCTGGGTGTTCAGCGGGTAAACAGCAGACAAACTATAAAACTCACTGATCTCCCGGCTGCAGTACAGATCTCTCTTCCTCTCCTCACTGACAGGCTCTGTGTGAGGAGAGGAAGAGATGAGAGCAGTTACAACCGCTCTCTATTTACATTACATGACGACTGTGATTGGACACAGTCATCATGTGATCAGGAGGGCCAATCACAGGGCCCTCCTATGTTGTACCACGCCACTGTCTCTGGGGGGCACAGGCAGATCGGGATCGCGCCGCTGTGCGGGCACGTGGCGGCGCGATCCCCTGTCAGATGCCTGCTGTTCTGATATGCAGCGTGTCGCATCAGGATCTCGAGGTTGCGCGGGAGCGCGCCCGCATGATCCCGCTCCTTCTGAAGGACGTTCGGGAACGTCCAGTCAGAAGGAGGGAGCTCCCACCCGGCCGTTTATGTGCAGTGGCCGGGTGGGAAGTGGTTAACTGACAATTGCACGGTCGTGTGATGTGGCTCCCAAACAAAATTGATGCCCTTTTTTCCCCACAAATAGAGCTTTCTTTTGGTGGTATTTGATCACCTCTGTGGTTTTTAGTATTTGCACTATAAACAAAAAAAATCCCGAAAAATATCTAAAAAAACATTTTTTTTTCTCAGTTTAGGCCGATACGTATTCTTCTACTTATTTTTGGTAAAAGAAAAAAAAATCACAATAAGTGTTTATTGATTGGTTTGTGCAAAAGTTATAGCGTCTACAAAATAGGGGATAGTTTTTTGACATTTTTATTAATAATTTATTTTTTACTAGTAATGGCCGCGATCAGCGATTTTTATTGTGACTGCGACATTATGGAGGACAGATCGGATACTTTTGGTGCTATTTTGGGACCATTCACATTTATACAGCGATCAGTGTGATTAAAAATGCATTGATTACTATGTAAATGTGACTGGCAGTGAAGGGGTTAATCACTAGGGGGCGCAGTGGGGGGTTAAGTGTGTCCTAGGGAGTGATTTTAACTGTGGGGGGGATGGGCTATGTGTGACACGACAGTGTCAGTGTCACTAGGCAGAACGGGGAAATGCTTGTTTACATCAGCATTTCCCCGTTCTTCCTCTCTGTGAGACGATCGCGGGTATCCTCACGCAGCTCGCAATGGGCGTGCGCCCGCAAGCTGCTTCTTAAAGGGCAACGTACAGGTATGTTAATATGCCTGTACGTGCCCTTCTGCCGGTGTATATCGACGTGAGCCTGTCGGCAAGTGGTAATAGCCATTCAAACCCCTTTGTGTCAACTTGTGTGCATGTTATCAGGCCAAAATCACCAGGGTATGTAAAGTTTTGATCAGGGTCATTTGGGTAGTTTCTGTTGTGATTATGATTTAAAAAGAGTAAACACAGTTGATTGATAATAAATGGCTTCAGCCAAACAGTAACCATGAGTGAAAGAAATGTTTTGTGTTATCATTCATACTCTCTGAAAAATGGCCAAGAAATCATCAATTCTGCCAGGGTGTGTAAACTTATGAGCACAACTGTATATGGCTGTAACTATTGACTGTATTTAACAAGTATTGTCAATGAACACAGTTTACTATGCTTCAGTTATGACTGGACCGAGTCAGTGATCAGTACCTATCACTGACTCTGTCCATTCAGAAAAGGAAGGGGCCCCCTTTGCTGCTCTCCATCCGGAGAACATCCCCAGCATCAGCTGGGGAGAGAGGTGAGGGGTGGGGCCAGCAGAGCTGCAGGGGGACGAGGGGAGCACATAAGGGCCCCAGGGCAGCAGAAAGAAGAGGAAGCTGGATACAGGGGATGGTGGG
Organism: Lithobates clamitans; assembly: GCA_037952925.1. Lineage (NCBI taxonomy): Eukaryota > Metazoa > Chordata > Amphibia > Anura > Ranidae > Lithobates > Lithobates clamitans. The sequence continues at coordinate 301,421 of JBBGZY010001117.1, forward strand.
GGCAGCATATAGAGAAACCAGTTCTCTTCATTTTCCTCCTGCAGTCGCTAAATGCCTGCTGGAGGGAGAGGAGGAGAAGCAGGCTTTCAGCAGCTGCAGGAAGGAAATGGAGGGGATCAGTTCCTCTATATGCTGCCCCACAGCCCCTCCTATCCAGTTGTACAGGGAAGCCACACCGGCCCTCTGAAGCATGGGGCCAGGTCGCAATTGCAACCCCTGCGACCCTTGTAGTTACGCCCCTGCTTTTAATTAATACTAAATGTCATGTTCCCACACTGTATATTGCCTGATGAGGGAATCCTTGTGGTGGCTCTGAAATGTTGCTTGCTTGACAGAATTAATCAATAAAACTACTTTTTAAATGCAAAAGAGTAAAACTGACATACTCAGTTGGCTATGTAATTGTCACAGACCTAGACATCTTTTGCCAGTGTGCACTTCGACTCTTTTGCAAAATCCCTTTACCACAGAATACATAAAATGAATATTCCTTCCCTAAAGGCTTGTACATGTATGTATTCTTTAGACCTTGACATTGATACTTACTTGGGACAAAATAGATGTTTAAACCAAAGAAAATAAATCCATCTCTGTCATCAGCTTTTTGTGCCTGAAAGGAAAGACGGGGTGCCTTTTGAGGTCTTTGTTACCCCATCACAGTTGTCACCTTTTTCTGAAGAATTGGCAGGATGGGATGGTGATTATTTAATGTCAATGGGTTTTGCATTTCTTATTTATATGTATTACATCCATCTGGGGAGACAGGATGATTAAAACTATTCAAAATGTTAGTCAATTAGAATATATCTCTTTTATCAAATATGGTACATTATCTTTTCTTATAGTACTCAGTAGGTATCCATTCTTCTTTGAAGTACATTAATCTTTCACTCTAATCATTGTTGCTAACATCCATCTTAAACTCTTTGTTCTCCAGCATCTCTGTTCTTAATACTGTCAGCAATTAATTAGCAGCTTTGAGGTTCCTACCTGTCGTTATCAGTGTTTTTCTATTACAGCTTTTCTCCAAAATATCTAACGCCCTTTTCTTCTGATGTAACTGAGCCAAATCCTTTTATGTAACTACTGCCAGTTTGATACAATAACTTTGCTCATTATCATAAAATAGTTCATATGAGTAGCTACAAATTTTGAATTAAATGTTGATTCTTTATACTGTCCTTCATTTTAGCCATCTATCACAAAATGTATAACATTTGTACAACTCACATGGATGTGGAAGGGCATCATTTAATATGTCCTTGGGACCCAAGCTATAATAATAGCCATCTCTAGACCTGGGAAACTCGTGCACATTATTATTATTATTATTATACAAGATTTATATAGCGCCAACAGTTTACTCAGCGCTTTACAATGTATAAGGGGGACAACACAATTACAGTACAATACAAAAGGTACAGGAGGGCCCTGCTCGTAGAGCTTACATTCTAAAAGGGAGGGGGTGGTGGTACAAAAGGTAATAGCTGCAAAGAATGATTTGATGGGGGTGGCTCAGGGACAGTTATGTGGGTGTGGGATAGGCTTCCCTGAATAAATGAGTTTTCAAGGATCTCCTAAAGGTGGACAGGGTAGGGGCTGATCGGACATACTGGGGCAGGGAATTCCAGAGGATGGGAGAGGCTCTGGAGAAGTCCTGAAGGCGAGCATGGGAGGAGGTAACAAGGGAGCTAGAGAGCAGGAGGTCCTGGGAGGAGCGGAGGGGGCGATTTGGGCGATATCTGCAGATGAGGTTGGTGATGTAGATAGGGGCGATGTTGTGAATGGCCTTGTATGTTATGGTTAGCATTTTGAATTTTACACGGTGGGGTAGGGGAAGCCAGTGAAGGGATTGGCAGAGAGGAGCAGCAGTCACGGATCGATTAGTGAGGTGTATTAGTCTAGCAGCAGCATTCATAATAGACTGAAGGGGGGATAGCCTGCTTAAGGGTAGGCCATTAAGGAGAGAGTTGCAATAGTCGAGGCGGGAAATAATCAAAGAGTGAATAAGTTGTTTTGTAGTGTCATTAGTCAGAAAGGGTCGAATTTTGGAGATGTTGCGGAGGTTAAGGCGGCAGGACCAGGGTCCAGCAAGATCCCTAACTGGTACTATGACTATCAGAGTGACAAGCATGATGTCACTCTACAAAGTCACAGGAGGTGGTGGACCTGTACAGTTTTTCTCAGGTAAGTAAACACTATTGTTTAGGGGAGCAATTCTCTGATGCAATGTTTGCAGACAACTTCTATAACTAATGTTATGATGTATAGTAATTCCAAAGATAGAGGATATCTGTAGGCACTGCAGAAGACATTATTTGTGCAACTATACATAGAAGATTTTCTTGGCAGTAGTAATCTTTTCCACGAAAACACCATTGATGTGAGTATAACAACGCTTACATAATAGCAATGTTTGTATCATAGCATTCTCTACTTCACAGCAGTCACTCTTGCAATGATGCCTTCCTATCATGACATACCCTGTTTCCCCCAAAATAAGACCTAGCGTGATTGTCGGTGATGGCTGCAATATAAGCCCTACCCCCCAAATAAGTTCTACCCTGTTTCCCCGAAAATAAGCCCTACCCTAAAAATAAGACCTATTATTTGGGGGGTAGGGCTTATATTGCAGCATTTTCACTTAGGGGTGTACTCACTTTTGTTGTCAGCGGTTTAGACATTTATTGCTGTGTGTTGAGTTATTTTGAGGTGACAGCAAATTTACACTGTTATACAAGATGTGCACTCACTACTTTACATTATAGCAAAGTGTAATTTCTTCAGTGTTGTCACATGAAAATATATAATCAAATATTTCAAAAATGTGAGGGGTGTACTCACTTTTGTGAGAATATATATATATATATATACTGTATATATATATGTTATACAGTATATACACACATAACGTATATACAGTATATTATATTGGATGACCATTTTCCTGGGAACTCCAAGCCACCATCAGTGATCTAAAGTAGTATGTACAGTAGGAGGCATGGGCAGCTCTGATGGGCAGGCAAGATGGCACTGTAAACCAGAGGCATTCAGTTACCATAATTTACCTTTCCTGACCTTTCCTCATATTAGCATACTGAAGGTCAGCTCCACCATTATGACCCCATAGGACCACCTTCCGAATCTAGGGGGGAGAGTGAGTCTCCCCAAGTGAGAGGGGAAAAAAATAAGATAGAGGGTGGTTTTAAAACTCCAGTTAGTGACCAGAAGAGACAACCTCCTGTACCCAGATGTCTGGGATCTCCTGACACCAAACAGTCAAAAATATCAGCAGACATACCCCCACTAACAACATTGGGGGCACGGCAAAGAGGACTTGGAATCTGACTTGGAGAGTTTGTAAGACCAATACTTGGAAGTGGATGCCTGGGGAGAACAAAAGAACAGCCTTTTCTGTTCCAAGGGACCCATCTTACATATAGAGACCCTCATCTTCTTCTTACTGGATAAGAGAGTATTTTTACCACCCTTGATGTATGCATCCAAAGACTCCCCAAAGAGGCATTCACTTTCAATTGGCATTTGGTCTAATATTTTCTTAGAGGCAGGTTCAGCCGACCAACATTTCAGCCAGAGGAACCTTCCTTCCCATCTGCACAATCAGAAGCCCAATGCAAAAGAACTGTCAAAGTGTATTATCCATCCCATGGAATTCCTAATCAATGGCATACGGTTTGTCATGACTCTGCAGTAATGGTCTTGTCTGTTTGCTCACCTTTCTGTTGTGTTCAGAGGCCAGTCGCTGTTCACGCCGTTCAAGCTGTATGCTTAAGTAATCTTCCCACAAGCATCGCTCCACCCCAGCCTCTAATTAGGAACATTATATTACCTGTGCACTGCAAGACAAACCTTGCTGATCAATATTGTGTGTTTGGCTTCCATGTGCTCATTGCTGTGTGTCCTATGTCTGATCCTGTTTACCAACCTGGGCTTGTTCTTGACTGGCCTTGTCTGCTTCATATCCCGGCATGTTCTTTGACTATCCCCATCTGCTTGTTGCCCTGACCTTTTGGCTTATCTCCTGACTATCCTTGTTGTTCCAGGCTGCTGCTTCCTTTCTATCCTTTAGTAGTGAGCGTGAGCTGGGAGACCCTGGGGCCTCAACCTGGAGCCAGACTGCAGAGAAGTCCATCCCCGCCATCAGGGGCATAAGTGAACACCCGCTGGCTCTTAGATTCCGCGCCCCTGGAAATCTCATGCTCTAGTTCCCAGTGTGATCAATGTTGGTGCTCCAGAGTACCTGCTTTCCTGAACCACCCAGAGCTCCATCCACAGCAGTAAGCCGTAGGGTCCACTACCTCTGCGGTGCACTCCTGACCCCAACAGGGTGCATCTGTCACCTGGTCTCAGGTGACTTGACACTGTTGCTTCAGAAAAGCAAAAACCTTTCCAAGATGCTTCCAGTCCTTATACAAAACATCCTTTGCCAAGAAATGTACAAGATAATGTTTTGGAGGCCTTTTCTGTTTCCTAGACCACATGCTGGTCACAGCTGTGTCCAGTTTATGACATTTGCGCACTTCCTCGGCAAGCACTGTAATGATTTCTTTCAATTTTGGGGACATAGTGGCAGGGGAGCCTTCTTCCATAGACAAATTATCTGAATCTGAGGAAAAGTCCTCCTATCTTCTTCAACAAATCCGACTAACTGGAAGAATCTGAATCAAAAGGTTCTAAGGAAACTGATCCTTAAAAAAGCATATCACATCTAAGGGAAACATTTGAGCATTAAATTTTTCTTTGATTAAGCAAGAAGGATGCTGTAACTCAGACAATGTTGCCCCCAAGTCTGAGTACAAGGGGAGCCCTGACTGTTTGATGGAGGAAGAAGTTTCAGATTCTGGGTCCCTGGTTGGAAACAGTATAATGCCTGGAATAATAGCAAGTACAGTACATCTGCCAAATTGCCTTTAACCTCCCAACTGTGTTTAGAGATTTCATTGCATAGTCCATTCCCCTACAGCAGCCCTCAAAATTTACACTCACCTGCTCGCATTAGGCGTGTGAAAATAAGCTAAGGGCGAGTGTGGAGCCCATAGTTACCAACTGTTGTCACAGATTTTAATCATCTGCCCTGATAAGACCTTGTCCCAGGCTGGGTATCCGGAAAGCATGGACAGCCAGTGCCGCGGGTCCTACCCACATCTGTGTATCACATCGGAGCTGTCAAGTGTGCCTTCTCGGTGGGGTAACTGTGCCCACAAGTGACCAGGAGGAACATTCCAGGACAGATCCTTCCCCACCTCCTCCACCAGCAGCTGATGTCTTCTGAAAACATGCCGGCCGAGCCTGTGAGGCTAGCATTTCGATTGGGTGGGACTCATGGAGGAGGTGTGGCCGTGAGATGATTGCACCTTCGCTCAGTGCTGGTGCGAGTGTGAGGCTGCAGAGACAGCACAGATGGAGGTAAGTTAGTGTTGGCAGGTGCTGCACATTCATGCTAGAATTTTGTTTGCACCTGATACTAGGGGATGCAACAGAACATCCCTCTCCCAATTCAGACTCTGTTTACAACAATAACAGCACACAATCCCTCTCTGTATGCGACTGTACTGTCATACCAACACAGTCTCTGGACTAGAATAGTGTCCCACTATCACATTGTTTTTTGTGCTTTTATAGTGTAATATTGTCATTCAAAAACACTTTGTATTGTGCTATTGTTGTGTAATACTGTCCCATACTGTCACAGGGTGGTTCCTCTCTAGGGACATCCAAGATGCAGCTGTATTATTGATAGCTGAATGGGCAGGAGCTGTCAAAGGTTAATTTTCTTACTAACAAGCTGGTGATTGGATCACCTAGCAACCAATCACCTGCTTGGTTATAGGAAAAGTTGATTTGGCAGCTCCCGCATCCCTGTCCAGTTCTGTGCTCTGCTGTAATTCTCCCTGCATCTTAAATCAGTGAAAGTGTCATTCATTGGTTTTAATTCGTTTCATGCTATATTTACTATAGCATTAAAATATTTACTTAACAAGGCAGTAATGATGTGCACAGTGCCTTTGGTAGCCAATCATATTTATCTATATTTTATTCATCACAGTTCGATCAATGAAATATGATAACTGGTAAACTATTTTTATTTGTTTTCCTTATTCAGTGTAATTATTACCAATATTATAACCAATACCAGCAATCATATTTCATTGATCTGACTGTTATAAATAAAATAAGGATAAAATATGATCATTTACGAGGGCATGTTTAGGGGCGGAATTAGGGGCAGGGCAGGGTAGAGGTTGGGTGGGGCAACTGGTGTAGAGTAAATCTTAAAGCGGAGTTCCACCCAAAATTGGAACTTCCGCTTTAAGGAATCCTGACCCCCCCGACAAGGCACATTTGGCATGCCATTTTTGGGGGGTGAACCTTCCACAGCTCCCGGTACAGGCAATTGGGACAGCCTCTGATTCCTCGTCCCCCATTTTCCAGACTTATCATGATGTAAGTACTAAGAGGGATGATTAACTCACTCCCTTTTCTCTTGTAAACATCCTCCCCGTTGAGGGGTATAACGTTTGATCATACTGGTCTACTCATGTTTTGTTGTCTTTTATAGAGTTGCATGCATCTGCCCCTGAAGAGTGGTATTATCCATGAAACGCGTATGACTTTTGGGATGCATTCTCATGCCTACTGATAGCAACCTACTTAAACCCAATATCCACAACTAAATGATTATACTGTGTTTCTTACTATTGATTACACTGCATAGTGCTATTTAGATGACATGTACACATATGAATTTGCAATAATTCATTTTATCCATATTAAATCTCTTGTCAATTTTATATGCCGTGCCTTTGATATGTATATGTAATGTATTCATGAGGTCAACACCATGTATGTGTGTGCGTGTATACATATTAAACCTTTTGTACTATGCGCATCATTGTTATGTATTGTCAGACTCAATATGCCAATTAAATATATTTTCTAATTATCCCACCCCCACAAATCAATAGCCTCATTTAATTCCCACCTTCCTTTTTCTTATACCTTCAACAGAAAAGGCCACCAGCATATACGCCCTCTTGAAAAATATCAATGTACATATTTGCCAGCACACCACGAATCATTGAGTACTGTCCAAATGTTCTACTGAAGAATGATCAAATCATAGTTGAGTGCTACTTTTCAGAGCCAGCAGCACTCCTTCATCAGGTATATGATCACATGTCAATACATGTCTGATATTTTTTTTAATCTTTCTGCTGCTAGCATTAGTAAATTGATAGGATGGCATATAGGGATGAGCCAAACATCCCCTATTCAGTCCACACCAGAACATGCAAACAGGCAAAACATTTTACGAACAAGCAAACACAGTTAAAGTCTATGGGATGCAAACATGAAAAATCAAGTGTTCATTTTAAAGGCTTATATGCAAGTTATTGCCATAAAAAGTGTATGGGGACCTGGGTCCTGCACCCTGCATGTATCAATGCAAAAAAAAAGTTTTAAAAACTGACAATTTTTCAGCAGCAGTGATTTTATTAATGCTTAAAATGAAACAAAAATGAAATATTCCTTTAAATATCATGCCTTGGGGGTGTCCTTAGTATGCCTGTAAAGTATGCTATTTTTCCCATTTTTAGAATAATACCACATCAAAATGACATTTCTAAAAGAAAAAAAGTTATTTAAAACTGCTCCCGGCTGTAATGAATTGTCGGATCCCGGCCATTATAGATAAAAAACCTTGAAAAAAACGGCATGGGCTCCCCCCAGTCCATTACCAGACCTTTTGGGTCTGGTATGAATATTAAGGGGAACCCGCACCAAAATGTGAAAAAAAAATGCATGGGGTCCCCCCAAAATCCATACTAGGCCCTTCAGATCCTTCATGCCCTCCAGCCTGTATGCCTGAGCTAAGGGCAACTGGATTTCAGGAAGTAAACGCTACATGAATCATCTGCCCATACTTAGGATGGCTGTGACTAGAACAAGTTGGGGGGGTATTTTTCATAGTGTTTTAACAGCAAAAAAAAGCATGGAGCCATGGATGAATGGGTGCGTTTGCTCTGGATATTAAAAATGTATTAACAAGCATTTTTAGTTTGTGGTGCTCAGATACAGTTAAGTTCCGACAGTAAATAACATGTGGTAGGTTATGGTCAGTGACCTCTCACTGGCTACTAGGGTGTTGACATGGCTCCTCCCACTCTCCACCCTGAACTCAGCTGTGTCAGCTGCAGTGATCAGGTGGTAACACCAGGCTTGACAGTGGCATTACCACAGAGAAGGAAGCTACTCAGACCAGGGGCCTACTCAGCCTCCTTGCATCTCCAACACTTCAGCAAGCCAACCCAACAGCAGCCTCTTACACAATGTGTGTCTTCCACCACACCCTCTGTGTGATTTCCCCTAGCCTAGGAATAGTCCTTCCTTTTGCTCTCTCCAGAGGTAATTCTTGGATCTGTAGTTCCAGAGATAATCTGTATACAGGCTCAATCTCCCTAGGGAATACATTCCCCACAATCATAGTTCCTGTCAGCAGGCTCTGTTCTTCCCAAAATCCACAACTAAGTCTCCTCTTCCTCTGCTTTCCCCAGGTGATGGGCAGGGCTTTCCTCCAGCTCTTTATGTGGCTGCATACAGTCCTGCATACATATCGGCTCACCCAAAATGGCCTCCCCGAGGGTTGAAGATGCTCCATAGTTGAGCATTGTTCATGGTGTACCCTAACATAATCATTGCAGCTCAGTGTTGCTGGCAATTCATTTAGCCCTCCTTGTGTCACAGATAAAGAGTAAAGCTTCCAAACAGGGAAACATTTGTAACCACTAGCAAACCTGGCTACACTTGCTTTTGAAATGTTTGCATGTAATATATGACACTTTTCATGTCTGCAGTGCTGCTTCCAATGATTCCACACTGATATACACCAAAAATAAATAAATAAAACAAGCAAACTCCAGTCTATCGGGCTTAATCCAAAATGCAATTAAATTTGCTAATTTTACTAGTGCATTAAAGCTTAACAACCGATCTTATCTTTTTAAGGACCTAACTACAGTAAGCTGATCTTGGCTGCTATGGAAAACTGCAGGTTATTTTCATATTTTCTTTTCACTTCGCATCAGTTTATTAAATTAACCTAAAGTCCAAAAGAAACTGCCTATTACTACGTTACAGCTATTAAAATACATTTCTTTTCACACTACATGTTACTGTTTTCTTATGTTTTTAGAAGGCTTATCCTAGATTCAGCAGGAAGCTTTGGAATATCCAAGGTCACACAGTCAATAGTCAGTACTGTCACTGCAATGGAATGGGTAGTCATTAACTTTTGGAAAACACAGCAAAATATTCTGAATTCAAAAACTGTTTTCCAATGGATGTATAAAGCTGTACAAAATCTTGCAATTCTTCCATAAACTTGCAGAGATGTGAGCTAAATGTGTACTAAAAATCCTGGTGTCTTATGGCAGCACTGCCATCTAATGATAACAGAATGCATTTTAGTCTTCTTAAATTGCAATTTTTGTCCTAGTTTTCTTAGTTATTTTATTATGTTTAGTATAGTAGAGTATGGAGTGGGAGGGTTTATCAAATACATACCTAATACAAATGCAATATAACAGTATAAAGATACAGCTCTGATTTCCATGCTTCCTGAGATTTTAATTGGTCTTTTTCATTAAAAATTATGGAGTGTGATATTATGCACATCTTGCTTTATAACGCTTTAACAGTTTGAGAAATTACACTCTTATCAGTAACTACATGCCTGCCTTTACATTTATTTTATGGACGCTTGTTGAAACAATTATCTATTCAAGAGTAATTAGTTTTTAATGTTCAAATAGTTTTGGATGCATTGTACTTTCCTATTCATATTGAAATCTTTTCTTTTGTTTCACTTTGAACAGTTTCTAGTCCAAATTCTGCATATTCATGAGATGCATGCAAGAAAACAAAACATTAAAAAGGCAAGCTACAGACATATTTAAATATAGATTCAATTAAAGTGATACAATCTGCTAAATGCATTAAATGAATCCAAAAGAGATTACATTTAGAGGTAGACAGCCAAGTGTATTGAGCTAAACAGTAGAAGAAAGATGAAGATTGTAAAAGCAGGTAGCAGAAATAAGAATTGGTGTTTTTAATTTGATTGGGATCTTTGGCTAATTCGAGGCCCATAGAGTGATTTAGTAATGCATGGTATATACACATAGGAATTATTAAGATAAAGTGTCTTTTAGAAAGTTGTTTAATGTGTGGCTGCATTTCTAACTCAAAAACCATTATACAGTATTTCCAAACTTAGGCTAATTACTTATAAGAAAGTTTTAATATTTAAACAGACTTATATAGTGAAGATGAAGAAGATCTTCAGCGCTGAAGCAATGGAAGAAGGTGTCAGCGTTGATGCAAGAACAAAGGGATGACATGCTTTTTTCACACATAAAACTTCCTTTAACACTCAATACCAAGTCGGGATATAAAATATTGACATGGTAGTACAGTACCCCACTGGTCCTACATGTTGGAGATGTGGTAAAGCTAGGGGTGACATCTTACATATTTTTTTGTCCTTTCCTTCTCTATCTACTCCGTCTTAATTCCACCCCAAGGAAAAAAATATAAAAAATTCCACAGAATACTCCCCCACTTACTTAACCCAGCCAAAAACTGTATCCAAAACTTATGGAATCAGGCTTATGTACTCTCAATAGAGATGTGGTTTGCTAAAATTAAAAAGATCAAATGCATGTCCTCCAGTAGAGGCACCCATAAAACATACTGGCAGCTGTGGTTTTACTGGATTAAATTTTTCGGTACTTCAGAGTATTTGGACTTTTTAGGTAACTCAGGCTAAGCACTTAGATAGGAATTATGTGGAAGGCTCAAGGTGCTATGAGTTTCTCCCAGTTATATAAAGGATGTAATCTTAAATACTTTCAAGATCTTAGTGAGGAATTCTCACTCCCATATCACAGATCTTTTCAGGATCTTGAATTGAGGCATGCTTAATCAGCCCAGTTCAGATCAACTCCTTTGAAACTTGAAAATCGGAGGAAATCATTTTGGTATCCCTGCTACCTTCTCAAAAGCTTACCCAGCTATTTATTATACATAGGGCATAGCATACCCTACAGAGATTATTTCAATGCGACTGTAGGTCAGACTCTGTCTGTGTGAGGTGTGGACATTCTCTGGGGAATCTTAGCCCCACGTTCTGTACCCAGAACTTTTTCAAAACTGGTCATAAGTGTTAACCATGGTCAATAACTTTTTTCAAAGTGCTTTTCCCTTGAATTCTAAATTAGGTTTGCTTGGTCTGATGAGTGAGGAATTGATCCCAACCACTGTTGAGATACTTGTACAAAAAGCCTTATTTTTAGCCTGTAAACTTATAGTACCCTGTTTCCCCGAAAATAAGACCTAGCGTGATTGTCGGTGATGGCTGCAATATAAGCCCTACCCCCCCAAATAAGCCCTACCTTGTTTCCCTGAAAATAAGCCCTACCCTGAAAATAAGACCTACAAGGGCTTTAACTAGGGCTTATTTGGGTGGTAGGGCTTATATATCACGCTAGTTCTTATTTTTGGGGAAACAGGGTATAGAGGTGGACTGCCTCCATTACACTAGACCATGTGAAATGGATCAATATGGTTAATAATATTTTGTATAGTAACACGGGTATAAATGATAAACTTACACAGGGGTGCCTGGATAAATTCAAAATACTGTGTGGAGATTGGCTCAGCACCCCTGATTTTGCCTCCATTTCACTGATTACAGACCAACTACTCTCCTAACACAGGCTCACCCCTTTAATTTCCAATTTCCCTCGACACCCACCGCAAGTGATTTAAATTAAAATAGTACAGTTAACTTCTGACTCTCTTTTGCAGTTTCTGTAATCAAACTAGACTTGCAGTTAGTATATTTCATTATTTCTCCTCTCTTTGCCTCCATGGCTCATTGTCATTGCAAAGTGTGCACCATATAACTTATGTGTAATTACCAGTGTCCATCAAGTTGCTGGCTGCACTCAAAGGCTCTTATATGCTTCCTTGTAGATATCCATTCTCTTAGCAAATAAATCGCTGTGTGTTTTTTGTTTTTCTTAGTTTGGGATGGATGGAAGGTGGGGGGATAGGGGAAAATGCTGGTTTTGTTTAGTAAACAATTGAAAATCTCAATTAAAATGCATTGATTTATAAAAAGAAAGGTATTAGTAGATAGCGATGAGTGGAAAAGAATCCTTCTCTTTAACCCCCCCCCTTGCCTTTTTTTCTTTACTCTGTCTACATCTATTAATCTTTCTTCTACATTTTCTTTGATATTACATACAATTACATACAGTTACATAAACCCGTACACTAGTGGCTATCATCCCTCAGAGATTGGAGGCATACACAATACAATATATATATATATATATATATATATATATATATATATATATATATATATATATATATATAAAACATTGTATGTAACAACATAAATATTTTGTATGCAGACAATTTCGTTTTACATTTTTTATTGCAAATGTTATATAAGAAATAAGACATAGAAATGTCAAGGTTTGAAATGTTAACATTTACAAATATTAAGTGAATCAAAAATCATTATAATTTTCCATTTACCAACGACCTCAGACTTTTAATATATGTAAACTCAGTCACTAAAATCTCATTTAAGCTTTAACATGCTATTGTAATTTTAAAAGGAAGTTTTAATGTTATCTGCAGATTTTATTAAAATAATACCTGGCTATCATTTGCTGAATGTCCTTGTTCAGATACATGTAGTGCACAGTATATTCTATTAAGTTTGATGTGATAAAAGGAGTATGCAGTTGGAGTAGTCATCTCTAGGAAGTCATAATAAACCTTGTCAAGATGATAATATGTATTAGACTATATTTATTTTTGATATTTTATTCTCTCGCACTGTGCAATGCATAACATTAAAAAAAAAAAAATCATTAAAATATATTTAGATGCGAGTGATATGAAACTGTATATGATAAATGTCAATATATTTTCCAAAGCCCATTCTTAGTTGCTGTTTTTAACAGACTAATACAAATTCATTTCTACATTCCAGAAGAATCACAGCCAGACATGTATTAATAATATCCCCTCTGGTCAGAACCTTAGGTCAAAGCACAACTGCACTTTTAGATGCAGGTTTTCAAACTCAAGCTGAAGTAGTGGATAAAAGGTTTCTGCAGATACAATAATAATGTAGTTTATTGAAGCAAAATTACAAGTAGTAATCTGGCGGATCATCTTTTTCTTAGAACTATGAGGAACAGTTGAATAAATAAAGCAAGTGGAAAATATTAGTTATCCCATGTTAATAAATATTTAGTATAAAAGTTAAGTGAACTTCTTAAAATTTGCCCCATTAACATCTCACTCAAATTAACACTTTAATCAATTTGGCGGCTAATAAATCTGCTGAAAATTGCAAATTTTGGATTTCATAGAGATAAAACAGTTTTTTAGAAAAAAATCAGGGGAAAATGCAGTCTACTATGTTTCCTTACAAGTCTCACGCTGCATTTTTATGGACCTAAGTAAAAGACATTTATTTAAGCTCATGATAATCTACTTTTCTCTGCCTGAGTTCAGAAAAACCTTACATGCGTCTTTGCAGCCATGCTTCAACTTGAATTTGTTAATTGCTGTTACTTGCCTTGTGATGAGCAACTGTAGGATGGAATTCCATCAAGTCAGAATTTCACAGATAAGTCTATGGATGGAAAGTCTATTCCAACTTTGCAGAGAGGTCCAGCATGTTATCTAATATAATACAATGAAAAGATAATCTTTTATAGCCATGGTCAACAATATTTGCAAGCCTGCTTATTTTTAAACATTTTTGTAAGACTAAACTAAAGATGACATATATTTCCCAAGCAGGAGATATTTGTGAATATTTTCAAATGCAAGTTTTTTCTGTTGTCAAGGTCCACATTGCCTGGTTGAACAAGGCGCTTGGAAAGAAAGCAATATTTTTCTGCATTTCTATTCAAGAAAGTAATTTACCCTCTATGGTTTCTTTTATGACAGTATTTAACTTTAGGGGTTTACACCAGTCCGCATGGATTATGTTCCTTATAACACGTGCACACTGATAGGTGATGTGAAGGGTAGTGCAATGCTTTGTTACACAAATTGTACGGTTTACTTTTTTTTTAACAGATATTAAAACTCCTCAAAACCACTGCGGTACAGTGGTTTTGAGCAGTGGTTTTAACAGATATTAAAACTCCTCAAAACCACTGAGGTACAGTGACATGTTCTGCACCGCAGAAAAAAATACAGATATGCTGCATTCTTTCACAACACATCACCACACATATAAAGTGTGAACAGAGCCCGTAGAAAACAATTGCTTTCTATGTGCCCTTACACTAAGCCTGCTTTGAGCGATGCACTTAGTGTGAAAAGCTATACACAAATGAAAGGTAAGGGATATAAAAGGTGGCTCTCTTTTTGTTAGGGATGGACAGAACCCTTCCAAGTAGGACATATGAATAATCTGCTCAAGGTTGACCTGTCAATTTTAAGCATTTTTTCAGTTCCTTGGTGTCATTGTAGCAATGCATTATTCACTACCTCTACGCTCTTGCAAGAAAACAAGAAAAGCATTTTCCTGGTCCACATTTTTTTTTGTTCAAATGTTGCTAATGGTTTACCTGTGGGCAATAGGATGAAATTCTGCCTGTAGGCAGGGCGACGGGCTAGGGTAATGAATGCAAAGGGAGCAACACACACAGAGACTGAAGAAAATTAACAGTTCTTGTATTTGTAAGTGTAATGTACAGAAGGGTTGCTAAAGTACTTATAATAGTGCAGTTGGTTTCACCATTCTTGACACTTGCAGCGTCAGATGCAGTAAAACTTGTAGTAACAGTTACAGTAACACTTGCAGTAACAGTTGTAATAACACTAGCAGTATCAGCAATTATCCCGACAGGTCACACAGCACCAACACAGATATGCAATGCTATATCTTTAGACACACTAAGGCATGTTATAGTCAAGGCCTACTTTACCAGGACCACATCTGTTGGAGAGGTGTCTGAATGGCAGAGTTTTGGAATTAGCTGGAAGTTCAGGGAGGTCAGGATAGAGGAGGTGAAAGCGGCTCTGGTGACTGGTGCTTGAGGGGTGTACAGCGATATCCCTATACTCGCCCTCCTCATGCTGGAAAGTTTCCCTGGAGCTAAATGTCTGTCTCTAACAGGGTAAAATACACACCAAGCACAGCAGGGCACTACTATTTATTAGCACTGCCCCAACCAAGATGGCCACATAAGGCCACTGGGGGTTGCAGTATCCAATAGGACAGTTGCCCTTCCTGTGACGCCTATGGAGACTGCAGAGGAACACTATTCCCCCGATTCTCCACTCCATCCACACAGTGGCCAACAACCACCTACTGAATGGAGTAGGAACTACATCTGCCTACATGCCCATGTCAACATACAACACAGGGGCAGCTTTATTGGAGAAATTATTATTGATGGGTTTCCTTCAGTGAGGATGAATACTCTTTAAAAGCATTTTAGCTCTTTCACAGTGTGTGTGTTTTACTATGTAATACATTTACATGCATTAACACACAACACTTTCTGTAGTACATTGTGGTGCAGTTAGTTTAGAATGGCACCCGAATGATGCAGCTATGGTAGACAGAAATGCATCGGCCATGAAGCACGGCATAATGCATATACAATGCATGGTTGATGTGCTATTAAAAAAAAAAACAATGTCCATTTTTTTGTCTGTTGTGTGTTGGCAGTGGAACTAAATTTTAAAAACATGCTAGGAGGTAGAGCTTTCCACTTGCCCGAAGTTATCTTTTTTCTGTATACTGCATGCCGCACATGCCACCCTAGACCCTGGCTCTATTCTCAACATTCTCAGGCTCTATTCTTAACATCTTATAGATGCCAAGAATGGAGTTGTGTGCCAGGATGGTGTAATATCAGCATGCATAAGCAGGAGTTAAATCAAAATTGGCTGCCCAGTGTTTAAAGACAGAAGACGCTGGACCTAGAAGAAGAGCAGGGAAAGATGGTAATTACAGGAAGCCATAAAAGACATTGAATGCTGGAGGTGGGAAAACCCAGAGGTAAGTTTGTCAGAGTATGCATGTACAGTATGCTGTGTATATACACACACATTATGGCAAGACCTGCAGATCCTCAGGCACTGCAGTTCCACTTTATAGCAATATGCATTAACATTCAAAATACCACATGTTAATATGCATATAGTAATTCACTGCAGTGTACTAGAAATGTGTGAAAGCTCCCCAAAATGAACTAAGGGCCCATTCACAACCGCCCTGTCTGATGTAGTGCATGTCAATGTACAATGCATTTTGTTGCACATAAACATGTGTTGCCCTTAGGCAGATCATTCAGTTTATTTTTAAAAGAAGCCAGGACGGTAAAGAAGATCATGTATATTTACCTTTACAGTAGTCTGTGTTTTTAAATGCCACTGCTTTGTGGCTTACTGGCCATTGAAGGCATTCCAAACTTCCGGGTGGGTTATTACCTGCGCCCCCTGCCACACACCGAGCTTGTACATAATTACAAGGTATATAAGTCAGCATGAGGAAACATAGTAGGGTTGATTTACTAAAACTGGAGAGTGCAAAATCTGGTGCAGATTGTCAAGGTTTAATTGAAAAAGCTGAAGTTAGAAGCTGATATGCTACCATGCACAGCTGCACCAGATTTTGGACTCTCCACCCTTCTCCGTTGTGGCGGTGGAATAGTTTATTGAAAGGTTGAATACTTGTAATGGCTGGAAAATAGCAAAGCAGTGGTGACGATTGAAGACACAGGCCACCAGAAAGGTAAGCATACATGATCTTCTTTTACAATTGACTCAGTGGTAAGAGACCCCTGATATCTTTTCTTTCCCCTGAAGAAAAAAACCTAGGACACATCTCAGTTGCTGTGCACCAAAGCACTGCCAATGAACTAGCTGATCTTATTCTGTATTATTGTTGGCAAGTTACAGCAGGAGGAGGCAGTAGGTGGAGCAGCAGTAGGAGGGCAGTTTTCATACCGTATGCATGAATAGACGTGATCAGTGGTCTGTCAGCAGCTGAACATATCCAGTCATGAAGAAGAATAGCCCTAGGCACAGTTTGGCTGTAACCATAATAGTTCCAGCACTGAAGTAACTACAGCAGTTAAGCAACAGCTCCAGGCTTGCTATGAAGCCTAAGCAAACCCCAAAGCCTCGTACACATGATCGGATTGTTGGCCAACAAAACCGTGGACTTTTGTCCGAAGGGTGCTGGCCCAAACATGTCTTGCATACAAACGGCAAGAAATTGACGGCCAATAAATCCGAACATAGTGATGTACTACGTTGTTTTTCAGCTCTTTAGCGCTACCCTTTGGGCTCCTTCTGCTAATTTTGTGTTAGTAGAAGTTTGGTGAGTGTTGATTCGCGCTTTTCATTTTGCGCTTTTCAGTTCTTTTCTGAACGGCCGTTCGTGAACCAGCCATGTTGCCGAATCCGAGGAGATAATGTGTTATTTATTATTGGCCTTGGAGTTATTGCCTTGACCTAAGTCCAGTCCAGGAACAGGAGGAGGAGGAGGCGTTCTTGGACCAAAAATTGGTTGCTTTATTAATCATGACCAATTATGTCATATGCCTTTGCTGCGGGAGCTCCAGGACGCCTGCTTTCACCAACCCTTGGCATTGTTGACCCCCTATATTAAGAAGCAGGACACATACATGAGGCTTTTATTTTATTTTTGGGTTGAATAATGATTTGATTTGGTATATTTTCTATATTTTTGGATGCATAGAATGCACTTTTTGGTTAAGTTCTATTGGCAGATAGCATGTCTAATTTTATTTATTTTCATTTTTGAATGCACAATAAAAAAATTGTGGAGAATAATACTTGGATGTGTTCAAATGACAGTTTGGGAGTAGGCAGTTACATTTAAAAAAAAATACAATCTAAAATTGACAAGGGACACCAACATAGTTGTATCTTTGATCTTAAAAACTACAGGATAATGATGCTGTGTAACGTGCCCAAATAAAAAAAAAAAAAAAGCATAATAATATTATTCTTGATATCACTAGAAAAAAAAAGCCTTTGAAAATTTGTTTGCAATAACTCCATTAGTATCACCAGCAAAGCAGCTTCATTATTATCCCATTAAAGAAGAAGAGAATGTGCACTGTATTTCGAGATTTCATAATTTGCCACATCACAAATGTTATTTCTCCATTACGAATGCTAGATTACAAGACCAACCGCTTCTGGCTCGTCCTTGCTTCCGAGTATGCGTGTTTGTACTTTGGACTTTTGTCCGACGGACTTGTGTACACACGCTCGGAAAATCCGACAACAAACATTTGTCCTCGGAAAATACAATTATCCAACGGAGCATACAGATGGTCGTATTTTCCGTCAACAGCCTGTCATCACACATTTCCAGATGGAAAATCAGATCGTGTGTACGAGGCTTTAGATCGATCTTTATGTAGCTACAAATACATCTGATCCAGAGTTGCTCTAAGATGCCCACTTCTAGTGCTGCTGGAGCTGATTCAGACCAGCTTTTAAAAATATACAAACAAAAATGCATTACTTTTTCATGATAATGTTTGAAAAATATTGAAATCATCATATTTGCTTTGAAAGCACTTGTAAACCATGTAAAACTAAAGGTCTGTCTGTAACAACAATATTTTTGAGTGTTTGACCTCGTGTTTTATTTGTGTAAGACAAGCTGTCTCCTTGTAGCTATTTGGTGGTAAATACTTTAGGTTATGCCTAAAAAAAATTTACACCATTTTAATTTGCTGCATATAATACTTTTTTTTTTTTTTCTCTTTTTTCCGTCACGTCAGCCAAGTACTATTCATGGGAGGATGTTGTTTCAACTTTTCAGTCAAGCTTATCCCTCAATACTTTCACATCATTGTGGCATTTTCTTTTTGCAAATACTCTTTATATTCCATGTATACTATACAAAATGTTGCCCTCTACCATTACGGGTTCTTCAATATCATACTACTATATCCCCTCCCCCTACCCCCCTCCCTTCCCCATACCCTCCCCTTAGAGAGAGCCCCAACGCAACCTCGGACTGTTTTTAATCCATTCCTACTATTCCTAGAGCCTGTCTAGGTACATAGCTTGTTTCTAAATTTGTATGTTTTGTTTAAGGTGAGTTATCTGCCTTATCCTCCCACACCTCGGCTGCCTGGTTGGAGGCCTTGAACCTAGCCCAATCTCTCCATGTCTCCTCATATTCCTCCATCTCCAATCCTTCACTGTATCTTAAGTATTCCATGCAGTGAATTTCGTCTATTTTATCGAACCACTCCCTCATTGAAGGTCTCCTACTATCCCGCCAGTGTCTAGGGATGAGACTCTTAGCTGTATTGAGGAGGTGCGGTAACAAGATTTTCCGGTAGTTCTTGGAAGGTATGTTGCTACCGTGATGCAGGCACACCCAGGGATCGTCTGGTACTTTCTTATTGGTTATCATGTATGTAGTCTCCCTTACTCCCTCCCAAAATTTTCTTATTTCTGGGCACGTCCACCAAATATGCGCCGCTGTCCCTATTTCCCTGCACCCCCTCCAGCAGAACTGCGAAGTCTCATTCTGCATTTTATGTGCTAGGTCCGGGGTGATATACATTCTGGCCATGATTCTAAAATTCATTTCTGCGATCCTATAATTTACTGATGTACCATTTACTCTACTCAAGATCCTCCTCACCTCGTTGTCACTAATCTTATTTCCTATTTCCTCCTCCCATTTCTCGAGAAATCCTGGTCGCTCAGTCTCTCCCATTTCTATCAGGGTTCTGTAGATCCTTGACATTCCTCCCCTCCTGCTTTTCTTTATAAGTACTTTCTCAAGGGGGTAGAGGTCTTCCATCAATCTAATTGGCTGCGGGAGGGACTCTACAAAATGTTTGAGCTGCCTGTACTTCCAGCTATCCATGGCAAACCAGGTGTCTCTTGCCTTTAGTTCCTGGTAGGTACACAATGTTCCCTGGCTGGTGATATCCTTAAGCTGGACCTCTTCACTCAGGATCCATCTTCCAGCCACATCCTCCCTCCCCGGCGGAAAGTAATCTGTGCCCTTAAGCGGGACTAGCGGCGAGTTGTATTTCCACTTCTCTCTAGTGTATATTTTATCCCAAGTGTTCAAAACATGTTTCGTGATGTCAAATGTTTTTATATTTAATTTTCTAAATTGTGGTGGTATCCAAACATTTTTTCCCAAATCTACCCCACTCCTTGTGTTCTCTATTTTCACCCATTGCTTATCCTTATTATTATTGCCGTTCACTAATTGTGCATACTTTACTCGTGACTTCTTATCCCTCCATATAAACTTTAGAAACAGTGTGTGCATTTTATTCAAGAAACTCTGTGTAATTGCCAGTGGTAACATTTGAATTTTGTATGTGATTTTGGGAAGGATTGACATTTTGAGTAAGTTTATTCTACCACCCCATGACAGTCAATTCCGCGGAAATCTATTTAACTCTGCCCCAATCTCGTTAAGGAGGGTCATGTAATTGGCTTGAAACATTGCCTCTTTTGTTAATCTTATTTTTACTCCCAGATAGCTCAATTCTTTTGCCCCCATTTAAAAGGTAGACTCTTTTGGTAAGCCTTGTCCCCTCCTTTATCTTCTACAACTTCCATTACTTCCGACTTGGTCGCGTTTACCCGGAAATTTGATAATCGCCCGTAGTTTCTAAGGGTCGCTAGTAAGTTAGGAAGGGTGATCCTTGGACGGGTGACAAACAGGACGTCGTCTGCAAAGGCTGCTATTTTATATTCGTCTTCCCCGATTTTAACCCCGCTGATGTCCGGACTGAGTATGATCTTGGCCAGCAGCGGCTCCAAAGTCAGCACGAACAGCAGCGGGGAAAGTGGACAGCCCTGCCTGGTACCATTTTGCAGCTCAATGGGCCCAGACAGGGTGCCATTAATTTTGACTCTAGCCGTGGGGTGTGTATATAGGGCCTTGATCTTTTTAATCATTTTGTTGCCGATCCCGAACTCTTCCAGGGTGTTCCACATAAAGCCCCAGTCTACCCTGTCGAATGCTTTTTCAGCATCTATCGACAGGAGTAGGCCTGGGGCTCCCCTGTCCTTCATTATCTGGGTCACCATTAACGTTTTGATGCTGTTATCTCTCCCTTCCCTCCCTGGTACGAATCCCACTTGATCAGAGTGGATCACTTCTTTTATGACCTTTTTCAATCTATCTGCAAGGATCTTTGCGTAAATCTTCGTATCTACGTTCAGAAGGGAGATGGGTCTGTAGCCGGAACACAGGGTGCTATCCTTTCCCTCCTTCTTTATGACGGCAATATTCGCTTCTAGTGCTTCCTTTCTCATCTCCCAACTTTCCCCGATCCCATTAAAGTAGGAGCACAATATGGGGAGTAGTGGTTCTTGCAGCTTTTTGTAATAAAGGGCAGTCAGCCCATCGGGTCCTGGGCTTTTCCCGTTTGGAATATCCTGAATGGCCCTCTTTACTTCCTGAAGGGTCACGGGGGCGTCTAACATGTTACTATCCTCTTCCGTGATTTTTTTTTAGGTTTGCCTCCTTTAAGAACGTTTTGCTGGCCTCATGCCTATGTTTATCCTGTTCCTGAGAATTACTCGCTTTTATTGCATACAGTGCCTCATAGAACAATTGAAAAGCTTTAGCTATATCTCGCATTCTATGTTTGATTTCCCCCGAGCTGGTCCTAATTCTTTCAATATAGTTACTTGTTTTCTTCTTTTTTAGGGCCCTTGCCAGGTGCCTACCGGGTTTGTTACTATTCATGTATCTCTCTTTTTTGACCAGATAATAAATTTTGCGTGTTCCCTGTTCCAGGGAGGTCCTCAGCTCTTCCCTCTTTTTGAGTAGGTTCGTCCAAACCTCCCTCCCGCCTGATGCTTTATGTTGTTGCTCTAGTTCGTAGATCTCTTTGGTCAGGGCTAGCCTTTGGTTTTTCAGTCTCTTATTCTTTTCCCCCCCTATCATCATAAGGATCCCCCTTATGTAAGTTTTGTGGGCTTCCCAGATTGTAGCCTCATTTACCTCACCGGGAGTGTTGATTTTAAAAAACCATTCTAGTTCCTCCTTTATTCTCTTTAAAATATCGTTATCTGCTAAGAGATCTTCATTCAATCTCCACCCTGTGCTCTGTGTATCAGTTTCTCCTACCTTTAAATGTAAACTCACAGGTGCGTGATCCGAGAAGGCCATATTACCGATGGCGACCCCTGCAATTTCCTCCAGCATCCTATGCTCTACCAAAAAAAAATCGAGTCTTGAATATGTCCCATGCACGGGGGAGTAGTAAGTGTAGTCCCTTGTATCTCCCTGTTGTATCCTCCAGGCATCTACCAGCTGGAGCTGGTGTAGTTTTTTTTTAAGTTTCTCCGGCCACACTCCCCTTCTCCCCCACACATGGGACAAACAGTCTCTCTCGGGGTCCGGGCACAGATTGAAGTCTCCTCCTACTATTGCCCTCCCCGTCTTAAATGTCCCGAATTTAGTCAGTATGCTCATTACTGTTCTATAAGTGTTTTTGTTTGGTCCATAGATGTTCGCCAGGGAACACTTCCATCCATTAATTTTCCCTTTCAGGAAGAGATACCTCCCCTCCGGATTGGATAGTCTCTCCTCTAGTTCGAATCTCGTTCCCCTGGCGAACCCTATGGCCACTCCTCTTGCACCCCTAATTGGTGAGTCACTGTAATACCACTCTGGGAAGTCTCTGGAGTAGATTGTTTGATTCCCAATGGTACTAAGATGTGTCTCTTGCAACATAGCAACCTCAGCCTTCAAGAACTTCAATTCCCCCAGAATGTTAGCTCGTTTAACACAGGCATTCAGACCCCTTATGTTATAAGAAATAATTTTTAAATTAGATGACATCTCTCTCTCCTATTTGGATTCTATTTTCTAGAGGACAGGCTCCTGATACTATTAGTTGCCTTGGGCTCTCTCTTACTCCCCACCTCACCCCCATCTCCCCCTCCCCCCATCAACCCCCCCCACCTTCTGATACCCCACAATGCCCGCGCCCCCTCCCCCCCTCCCTTCCCCAAACTTTTGGGGGTATGACGGGCCTTGACTCGACCCAAAAATATAACCGTGGCCCTCCTCCACCACCCGGCCCCCCGGTTGTCCCCCAGAGGTTGAGCTCGGCGCGGAGTTTGGTCGAGACCGCGGGATTCCCGTTTCTTGTACAGAAGCTGTCGGCCCCGGCGCTCCCTCCCTCATACCTCTCACCTCCCCCCCATCCCGGTCATCCCCCCTCCACCCCCCCCACCAGCCCCGTGGTCTACTACGTCATCACTGAACAGACTACTTGTATATCTATACTGAGGCTTCTCTGAGTCCACAACACTATTTTTTCTTTTCCTTTTTTTTTTTTTCCTTATTCTATTTTTAATTTGCTGCAGGTTTGCTACAGGTTTCCAACAGGTCTCCAGGTAGGTATTTCCCCTATTATATCATGGTTGGTGTTTTTCTCCCACCAACCCGGGATTTCCACAAGAGGTATTTCTAGGTGCTCGCAAAATTTTTGCGTTTCTTCCGGGAATCTTAGCACGGCCTTTTGGCCTTCTTTGCGTCCAATTAGGCAGGCTGGGAAGCCCCAGGAGTACTGGACTCCATGCGCTTTCAAGGTTGCCAGAAGGGGTTTCTGGATTCTTCTCCTGTTGAGTGTCTCTGCTGCAAGGTCTTGAAAGATTTGCAGATTTGTGTCTTTATACTTAGCCTGGAGGTTTTTTGTTCTTTGTCCGCAAAATTGTGGAATCGCACGATAACATCTCGTGGTGGATCTCCCCTGGTATCTGGTGGTTTTCTTATTCTTTGCACCCTGTCCAATTTAAGCTTTCGGCCGGCTTCCATTGGATTCATCAGGTCATTAAAAATTTCTTCCATTTTAAGCGGGAGGTTCTCTATTCCATCTTGTGGTTCCGGGAGGCCTCTAATCCGGAGGTTCTTTCTTCTGTTGCGATTTTCTTTGTCCTCCAGTCTATATTTAATATTTCTTTGTTCGACCTGCATTGCTTCCATCTGATGTTTCAATTTTTGAATTTCGGCTCCTTGTATTTCCGCTATAGATTCCACCTCCTCCACTCTTTTCAGTATGTGGCTCATATTTTCGTGTACTATACTAATCTCCTCCTTAATTGAGACCTCCAGTCTAGCGAACATCTCTGCTATTTCCTCCTTGGTGGGAAGTATTCTGTTTTGCTGGGGCTCCACTAACGGTTCTGCTCCTGTATCATTACCTAGGGCTCTTGTATCCCCTTCAGCCATTTGTCTTCTTGTTCCCGCTTTACCTATGCGATCAGGTGTTTTATTTTTTGTGCCCGTCGCCGCTGTTGCCCCTATTCATTTGCCCGGGTTTTCCTTGCTGCCGTCATTCACCATGTATCTCCTAATTGTGCCTGGGCTTGAACTAATCCGGGGTGGGTTTGCCGTAGTTCCTCTTGTTGACTTGCCTCTCATTTCCCTGTTTCTTCCGGCCCCTGTAGGGACAGGCCAATGATGTATACTGACCCGAAGGTGAGAGGTTACCCAAAAATGGTGTTAACTGTGTAGCTGATTGCCTATTGTTTATTTGCGTGTTCCTCCTTTAATCGCTCAGAGATGCATTCAATGTCTCCTGGGAACCTTCTTCCTGTTTGCACGACTATTACACTCCTGCCCGGACTCCCGGTTCTGAGAATATACTGCTAAGCTGGTTATACTTTATACTTTATTCTAATACAGTCATGGCTCGGGGATGGGAACCAGTACTCCACCCCCCAGGTGTAACCTGAGGCGGGGGACGCTGGGGGCACTTATGTCCTTATGGATTCGTCCTCACCACCCCCCAGCCTTCACATCAACCCCTCTGCCAGGTATGTCTTAATATACACTAAGTAGGCAATATTGCATCTTTGGTACAAGAATATATGGAATCAGTCATATGGTATGGCAAATGGTATCACAATTTAAAGCAACAATCCTTAAGGGGTAGAGAGGCAAGGGTATCCATACAGCTGTAAGTCATAGAGAGGAAGTTACTTACCCTCCTTGTTGATTGAATGTTATTACAGAGTCTTACCCTGCCTGGCTCCGGTTATGTGGTTCTCCCTTTTTTTTTTTTCTTCACCTCTTTGTAAATCCTGGGCGCTTCCCCCAGTGCTTAGATTCCCACTTGCTTTATTGTCAGTTGATATCTTCTGTTCCTGCTGCACAGGCTTCAGCAGTCCTTCCACTGACGCTCACCTGCTTGTGGAGCTCGCTTCATGTAGACTGTTTATTTCACCTCCAGGAGGGGGATGGCACGGCGGACCCGACCATACTCCCGGCTGTGATTGCTTTTTGCTATTGCTGCTGCAGTTCAGAGAGCTGCTGCTCGGGGACACCGCTCCCACCACCTTCCCCCTTGCCGCTGATCCCAAGAGCTGGAGAGGGGTCGGAGAGGAGGGGAACGATAGCCACGTACACCGCACGGCTCGCCGGGATGAGGGGGTGGGAGGCTAGCGCTCGTTCCATGAGCTTTTGGTCAGCATCACGGCTGGAGGGACGCCAAGCTCCCGCTTCACATCCCTAGCAGTCCAGCCTCGCCCACATCCGGCTCCTCCCTCCCCCAGCTGCAGTGTGCTGCATATAATACTTTTGCCCAAAAACTGTAATGTGCAAAATCATTGGTTGTGCAATTGGAAAATGGGGGATTAAACTATATTTCAAAATTTAGAAGAAAACATGGATTGGGACTTTGCATGTGGCTCAGTGTAGTGAAGATAATGATTTATGACACAATTTTTTTTTTTTAAATTCATAAAGATACTTTATTTACCATCCTTGGATAAAAATATTTAAAACATGACAGTTTAAGAGAAAATACAATTGTACTGTTACATTGGTCCAGGTTGTGCGAATCCTGGTATGGAATAAAGTAAACCCCCGCACTTACTAAACTAGATTTCAGTGGTATTAAACCCAAAAAAGCAATACATTGCAGCTTAACAATTCTTAGATGTGGTAGCATTGGTTTCCTTTTTTGTGCTTTTTTTGGGATAAAGGTTTTATATAAATGAATAGAAGCTGACTATTGTAAGCACCCCTGTCAGTTTTAAATGGTTTGTCTCAACCCTCTAACAGCCGCTTTGTCTGGACAGTTTGGTCTGTTAAAGGTAGTTGAAAAATAACAGTCTTACTGGAAGGATTACCAAGTGAAAATAAAGAAGAAAAGAAAACAAATGAAGCCACCGTATTAGGGTATGGTAAGCAGCAATGTGTTTAATTTTATTTTGAGGCTTAAAGTGTTACTAAACCCACAACAGTAAAATCTGTATATACAGTAAAGCATGCTTGTTATACTCACTGTGGAACCTAAGGGGTTAATCCTCCGTATTGTGTAAAAAGTCCTCTTTGATCCTCCCTTCTTCCACGGTCCCCAATCTATCTGCTGAATAAACAAAGCCTTGGGGGCAATCTGCAAATGCTCAGTTTGGTGCATATTGCTAGAGAGCTTTTTGTTTTTTGTTTTCTTTGGAGGGTGCATGTAAACAGCACAGGGCTGATCAGCACTGTCCAGACAGAGGGTCAGGGGTCATGCAGCCTCACAGGACAGTCAGAGGAGAATGAAAACTCCTCCTACAAGGTTTTAACCAGTGCTCTGCTGGACATTGATAGAAGTCATAAGACTGCTCTAACTGGCAATGAGAAATGATATTTAGCAGTTTATATTTACTAAAATAAATGCATTTTCATGTTCTGTGTACTGTAGGAGATCAGATATAGTGGTTCTGGGTTTAATAACACTTTAACATCACGCCCAAAAAAAATAGAGGGAAGAAATAACGTCGAGGAGAACAGGTGTGATCAGGTTGTACCTAGATCCCTTACAGCTTGAAAACGCTGAGTAGACAGTTTAGATTGGGCAAGAGCACTATTGAAATAAGTTTACCCTTAGTTCAGTTTATGCACTGAGGTTATGTCTGTAGATTTTCTAGGGTCCTAGAATGTTAAAGATGTTTTCAAAAAACAAAGCTCTTATTTATAAAGAGTTGAACAGTTTTCTATGCGCTTATCCTCCATGACATTCCCCAGAAGACAGCTGAAGGCCCCGCCATGCATCTTCCTGACACAGTAATCCTGCCGGGGAAAGAAGCTGCCTTTTAAAAACAGTTAGAAGCACTTTACCGACTGCAGGCATTTCCTTTCTTCATAAATTTCTATTAACAAGTCTCTGTTTACAGTTTGCTTTTATTTTTTTTTGTAGAAGCCCACATAAACATTTTTAAAGCTCTTTGAAGTGGAGTCAGAAAAGTGTATTTGTTCCAGAGCTTGGGGCTCACAATTCATTTATCTGAGTGGAGCTGGTCCAAATCCTGACACCATCTCCTTGCTCTGGTGACTTCATGTATATAGTTTGTGCTTGCCTTGGTGTATCAGCAATCAGCTTCTCCCTGAAACCTTACTGTGTTATGACACACACAAGATGGCATATTTTACAATTAGAATTCTTCCCAAAGTTTTTGGAATTCTTGTCACTAGTCAAATGAGCCTTGACTAGCTCTGAGATCAACAAACCTAGATTTGATTCGGGGCGGATTCACCGGGCATTACTGAAGTTCAGGAGCCGAATCCAAAGCCCATTGAGGTCAATGGGAGCTGAATGTCAAAAATAATTATTGACTATTTTCCAGATTAGGAGGCAAGGGATTGTCAAACACATAGCATGAAGGGCTAGGCATTGCACCGGGGAACATGTACCAAAAATTATTTTTTATTCTGTTTGGCAGGAAGCAATGATTTTAATAATGCTTAACTGGCAACATAAAAATGCAAAATTGCCTTAAAGTGTTACTACAGACAATTTTTTTTATTTATTAAAATAACAAAAATGTTATACTTACCTGCTCTGTGCAGTGGTATTGCTCAGAGCAGCCCCAATCCTTCTCTTCTCAGGTCCCCGGCAGTGATCTCGGCTCCTCCTCTTCTTCTTGGAACTACCATATCCAGCCGCTGGCTATAAGGAGAAACGTAGTCCCTGCGCTCCTGACCTGTGTGTCTATGGAGCCACGCTCCATAGCCTTACACAGCGGGACTTAGGCCCGCCCCCCACTTCCTCCTCACTGCATTTGATTGACAGCAGCAAGAGACAATGGGTCATGCTGCTTCTCAAATGCTGTGTGAAGAGGAAAAGAGGGGAGAATAGATGCAGCCGTGCACAGCACTGATCTCTTCTCCCCTCTCTTCCCCTGCACACAGGGAAGGGAGGCAAAGGGTGACTGAAAATGTTTTTTACCTTAATGCAAATAATGCATTAACCACTTGCCAACCAGCCGTCATCATTATACTGCGGCAGAACGGCTTGTTCCCGCAAATCGCCTTTAAGGGCGATAGCAGGCACGTGAGCGCCCGCTGCATGGCGTGGGGACCTGATGTGTGTGGCCAGCGGCCGCAATGTCCGCCAGCCACCTGCGATCACGGGCACGA
The DNA here is from genome assembly GCA_037952925.1 of Lithobates clamitans. Taxonomy (NCBI): domain Eukaryota; kingdom Metazoa; phylum Chordata; class Amphibia; order Anura; family Ranidae; genus Lithobates; species Lithobates clamitans. The sequence continues at coordinate 329,955 of JBBGZY010001117.1, forward strand.
GAGCCAGAACGAGTATGTGTGTATCTAAACACACACACATCCCCGTTCTGACAGGAGAGGAGAGACAGATCTGCTGTTCCTACTAATCAGGAACAGCGATCTGTCTCCTCCTCTAGTCAGTCTCATCCCCACAGTTAGAAACACACAAGAGGGAACACATTTAACCCCTTAATCGCCCCCCAGTGTTAACCCCTACCCTGCCAGTGACATTTACACAGTAATCAGTGCATTTTTATAGCACTGATCGCTGTATTAATATCAATGGTCCCAAAAATGTGTCAAACTGTCACAGTCCAGCTAAAAACCACAGATCGCTGCCATTACTAGTAAAAAAATTAAATAATAATAAAAATGTCATAAATCTAGTCCATGTTTTGTAGACGCTATAACTTTTGCGTAAACCAATCAATATACGCTTATTGCCACTTTTTTATACCAAAAACATGTAGAAGAATACATATTGGCCTAAACTGATGAAGAAATTAGTTTTTTACTCTTTTTTGGGGGGATATTTATTATAGCAAAAAGTAAATATAGTTTTGTTTTTTTTCAAAATTGTCGCAGTTTTTTTGTTTATAGCACAAAAAATAAAAAACGCAGAGATATTTAAATACCACCAAAAGAAAGCTCTATTTGTGAGAAAAATGTTTTGTTTGGGTACAGTGCAGTATTCACCCTCAATTGGATGATCAAGGAACGCATACATGCCGCAAGATGTACACCGAGTCGCATCTCCACACCCGCCAGGCATCGTACCTACTAATTTAATGAGGATTATATCCTGTCCAAATTACCTAACAAACTAGCTTCCTGACACTAATACTCAACGAGACAATCCACAGGTACTCAACAAGACAATCCATAGGTACTTGCAGACCCACATGCACTCGCAGACCCACGTGCACTCGCAGACCAATGTGCACACACACAATACACAAGTACTAACGGTCCACACACACTACTCAGACAACACTCAAGAACTCACAATACACAGGTACTACCTGACACTAATACTCAATACAGCCCACGTGCACTCGCAGCACTCGTGTACTTACAATACACAGGTACACACTCACCCTACACAGGTACTTGACCCCTGTTATAACCTCTTGTTTTCAACTCTGGTTTTTAACTCACCGCTTAGTCCAGTTCCACTTGGTCTAAGTTCCAGCAAGCTCAACGATGAGCAGGCTCACAATGATTTCTACAGAAAGTTATATAGGCCTCAAGCCCTTGCGACCAGTTAACCACTCCCCTTAATTAGTAGGTTGAAGGAAGCAAAGAAAAAAAAAAGGGGGGGCTGTTTAAAAAGTGACAGAAAAAGGTGTTAAAAAGCTACAAGGAAAAGCCCCAAAAAGAACCTAAAATGCAACACAGCAATCACCAGCAGTCAAAAGCAAAACTTGCTCACACTCTCCACTCAAGGTCCCCACAGTTTAGCTTCCAATCAGCAGTCTGGCAAACATTGTACCCAAACAAAATTTACATCCTTTTTTTCCCACAAATAGGTGTCCTTTTATGAAAGTGCGGTAAAATACCGCTTTTCAGTTCTCAGGCATTCTCAGAGGAGATCGCTCTCCGCTGAGTGCCTGTTTATGAAAGTGTGTAGATCGCTTCTCATGTTGAGTTGAGGAGCGATCTACAAATGCCAGGAACTCCTGAGAATGGCTCCTCTCACTGTAATCTCACGTGATATAGCGGGATTACAGTATGAGGAACCAGAAAATACAAAGTTTAACACGAATCAGCACACATTATTCCCCAACATATTAATAAAATAATAAAGTTAAATTCCCCCTACACAATATACATTAACCTAATTATAAAAAAAAACATTGTTTTTATCAATATTTAAAGATCATACATGTCCCTATTTAAATGTGAATGGTGTATAGTAAATGAATGTAATGCACATATGTAATGCAGCTATACACCATTCATATAAATGCAAAATACATTTATAATCATTAAAAAAAAATAATTTTAATAAAGTATACAAGTATAAATATTTATTAATAAATTAAAACAAAATATATTTCATAATTGATAAACATAAAAATTGATAAACTGGTGCAATGCGAGAACACTGCGAATCCACTGCGTGTTCCCGCATCGCACCGACTCGCATGTCAGTTCACACTGCCATATGCGAATCGCTGGGGAGTGTCAATACATTGTTAACGACACCCCCAGTTCAGCTTGCATATCGCACTGTGAACTGACAGTCCAGACATGAATCGGATCGCATATGTGTGAACACACATGCGATCCGATTCTGGTCCGAACAGAAAAAAGGGTCCTGTGCGTGTTTGCACCGAATGCGGTGCGATATCAGCCATACTATCTGTACAGCTGATATCGCACCGCACAGACATCGCATGTAATGTGAATGGCAGTGTGCTGCGAATTACATGCGATGCCTGTGCGATGTCCGGCATCGCACAAGTGTGAACTGGGCCTAAAAGTTAACAACACCCCCAAATCAGTTCGCATATCGCAGTGCGATCTGCAAACTCGGACAGTAATTGAATCGCATAGGTGTGAACACCCATGCGATCCGATCCTGTTGTGGACCAAAAAAAGGGTCCTGTATGAGTTTGGTCCGAGTGCAATGCAAATTTAGCAATACTATCTGTATGGCTGAAAACGCATCGCACAGAGATCGGATGTGATTTTGCACTGCAGTGTGGTGCGAATCACATCCGATCTCGGACACCGCAGCAGTGGGAACTGGCCCTAAATCATATTGCATTTACACCAAAATGGTACAGGACCCTTTATTTGGTCCGCACTGGAATTGGATCGCATGGGTGTGAACACCCATGCGATCCGATTCCTGCACCATTACATAGTTCGCACTGCGATCTGTGAAATGATCTGGGGGTGTCATTCACTTTACATTGACACCCGCAGTGGTGCGCAGATGTCAATGTAGGTGCGATGTGAAAACCCCCACAGGAATCACGCTGGTTCACGCATCGCACAAGTGTGAACCCAGTCAGAGACGTGAACATCTAAAAAAAAAAATATATATATATATATAATAGATATATATATATATATATATATATATATATATATATATATATATATATATATATATACACACACACACACACACACACACACACACACACACACACACACATATATATATATATATACATATACATACACACACACACACACACACACACACACATACATACATACATACATACATACACACATACATACACACAATTCCTATCCTGCTGGTTTTGGGGGGTGTAATGGTGGGGAAGACTCAGCCAGTTTCATGCTTCTCACTCTTATTCTCCACTTCTGAAATGGTGAATCAGAAAGTGAGAATTCTGTCACAGATCGCCAGTCAGGTGCTGAGATCGCACCTTCATAAACTGGCCATTTCTGTGAAGTCAGTTACAAACTCTCACTGTGCTGAGATAATCAGCGGAGAACATGTTCTCTGCTGATTATCTCAGTTTCATAAACTGGTAATGACCTGAGATCAGCGGTGAGACTCGGGATCGCCGCTGATCTCAGTTTCAGAAAAAGGACACCATAGAGCTTTCTTTTGGTGGTATTTGATCACCTATGCGGTTTTTATTTTTTGCGCTATAAACAAAAAAAGAGTGACAATTTAAAAAAAAAAAACAATATTTTTTACTTTTTGCTAATATAAATATCCCCAAAATGTTTTTTATAAAAAAAAAATCATCAGATTAGGCCAATATGTATTCTTCTACATATTTCTGGTAAAAAAAAAAATCACAATAAGCGTATATTGATTTGTTTGCAGAAAAGTTATAGCGTCTACAAAATAGGGGATATATTTATGGCATTTTTATTTTTTTATTAGTAATGGTGGTGATCTACGATTTTTAGCGGTACTGCGACATTGCAGCGGACAGATCGGACACTTTTGACACCTTTTTGGGACCATTGACATTTATACAGTGATCAGTGCTATAAAAATGCACTGATTACTGTGTAAATGTCACTGGCAGGGAAGGGGTTAACACTAGGGGGGATCAAGGGGTTAAATGTGTTCCCTCCTGATTGTTTCTTACTGTGGGGGGGATGGACCTAACTGGGGGAGGAGACATATCGCTGTTTGTAATTACTACAAACAGCAGATCTGTCTCATCTCTCCTGTTAGAATGAGGATTTGTGTATTTACACACAAATCCCCATTCTGGCTCTTGTGCCCGCGATCGCACCTGCCGGCCATGCACATTGGGTCAGCCGCCATGCAGCAAGTGCACATGCCCCTTCTATTCCATTCACAGGAACGTGCCACTTTGGCGTGAGCCGGTCGGCAAGTGGTTAAAGTCCCACATTTTGCTCTCATTATGAAGGAACTTCTGTACTATGTAACCTTTATTTATTCATAAAGGTTATTTTCCTGAAATACCTCAATAACAGGAAATAAATCTGATTAGCAAATTACGATGATTATTCTTGACAAGTGGTCGAAGGTTTGGGACATTCCTCCCGCAATCATTTTATAAATAGACCCCTATGTGTGCATGACCAGCCTTAAAGTGACATTAAACCTTCCTTTTCTTTTTTTCTTTTTTTTTTTTTTTATTAAAACAACAAACATGTCATACTTACCTGCTCTGTGCAATGCTTTTACACAGTGCAGCCCCAATCCTTATCTTCTGGGGTCCCCCGCCGTCGCTCCAGGCCACTCCATTTCAGGGAGTGCCCCTACAGAAAGCCGCTTTCCATGGGGGCACCCGTGTGGGCTTGCTCCTGAGATGTCCTGTCTGCGTCTATTGACACAGAGTAGGTGGCTCGGCTCCACCTCCCGCTCCCTCGTCACAACGTTTGATTGACAGCAGTGGGAGCTATCAATCTGCCCAATGAGAAGGGAGATAACAGCAAGAGCCGCTGTTCTCATGAACATTGCTGAGTCGGATCGGGCTCAGGTAAGAAAGAGGGGGGGGGGGGCTGGGGGGATTCTTGCAGCAGAGAAGGTATATTTACCTTAATGCATAGAATGCATTAAGGTAAAAAAAAATCTCAAGGCTTTGGAACCACTTTAAATTATTACTGTCAATAGTGGCGATTGTGTTGAAAGAACCACAAAAATAGAAAACTGTACATAAAAACAGATACAAGACTTGTGATCAAGTTTCAGCATTTGTCCCTTCCTCCAGTTCCTTTTTCTATACTGCAAAACAGGAATCCTTAAAAAATAGTATCCTTACCATCTTTTCTGTTGCATTATTTGCACTTGAAAATGGCAGATCCACCTTAATCCCTAAACAGCTCAATCTTTATTTGGTTTAAGGCCTCCTGCATATTTTAGCCAGCATTTTTGCTGCCATTATACATTATTTAATACAGAAATGCCCATTGTACTAATTTACATTATACTACTGGGCATTCATTTAATCTGTTACATGACTGTGTTGATTCGTTTCTATTAAATACAGTCAATCATGCTTGCAATTTTCCTTTATGGGTGTTTAAGGGATAATTAGTGGTGGCTGACCCAGAACCTAGCTACGTAGGTTCTCGATAATGAAAATTTGACTTAATAAAATTCTTTTCTATTTTTAACCTGGGTGATTTTTTTTTTTTTTGTTAATGTAAAGAAATTCCTCAGGAAATAGTGTATGTCTCCATTATCAGGTTTCTATTACTTTTTGCAAACTTTTCAATATCCTGATATACATTTCCTTGTAATAGATTAACACAGATTGCAATATATCTCATCTGATTTATTCAGTTCATTAGGTTGCAGTATAGTACACTTGTGTATTAAAGGTGAAATAAAAATCAGGGCCAAATTTTAAATCACCACAGGAAATTGGAATATATGTAGTAAAATATAATGAGTAAAATGTATTGATTCTTAGTAGCTGGCATGCATTATGACTACTCGAGAAGGTCATTCGTAAAGACCCTGTCAGTAACAAAAATTGCAAATCTCATATGTAATCCATAGATGAGGATTCACATATCTTTAAGGGCTCGGTTACACCATAACACAGGACTTAAAGTAAGTTGCAATGGTGTATTTTGATATGCATTCTAGATGTTTTGCACTGCATCATTTAAAGAATTGCTTTTACTTGAATGGCAAAATGCAGGTCAGCACTCCCAAAATGCAGCACCAAGGACATTTTAATAATGGCAGTTTAATGCTAAGCATTGGTTTTGTCACAGATAAACAGCTCCCACTAGGGGATAGAGTGGCTGACTACGACTTAGCTGTAGCAGCTGGGCAGATGGTGGTGAAGGTCACAGAATAAACACACAGAGCTCACTGTGCCCTCTAGATTAGTGCTGGCAAGAACCCTGAGAAGGGTCGAGGCGCAGAGTCTTAGGTACAATCTGGTCTTCACTAGAACTCCTACAGGTAGAGATGTTACTCTGCAGGCAGTACCCAGGTTGCAGTCCTCTAACTCACCAGAGCAGGCAACTACTAAAAGCAATTAAGGCTTTTGCAGTGCTGGGATGCTGGCTATTAAAGATGAGCTCAGACATGTTCTGACACGAGTCTGAACCTGCCTAAGCTATCCCACTGGGAAGCTGTCAAAGTGGACAGCCAATCATAGGCATCAGAGACATTCCACACCCCACAGCTGCACGCGTGCAAGGGGTGTGTATTTGTGCAGTTGAGGAAGGCGGGGAATAACCCATATTTTTTTTTCACCTAAAAAAATGTAAACACTACAAGAGTTCATCTTAACTGGCAGCAGTTGGTCTCAGAATACCACACACTTTGAGTTGTCAATGCAGAGCTTTGGGGGAGATTGGGGTAATCACATGCTTAAACTGAGTATACATGTACAATTTTTTTTTTGTTCAACCAGCAAGTTGAATGAAAAAAACTGACAGATTCCCACGTCAACACAAGCGATGTTGATGCAAGGATGCTCCCCTTCACCAGAATACACAGATCAGTGCTTGCAGCCATTGGCTGCAAGCATTGATCAAATGTTGTTTTTTCAGCATGACCATTCGACAGTACATAGCTGACAGAACATAGCTGTTGAACATACAGCGGTACACATGTACCGAAATTCAGCCGGTTCCTGCTGAACCGGACAACTTTCCGAGTGTTCTGTTAGGGCTTTATACTCCATTTATCATGCTTACATCTCCCTAAGGAGAAGCAGGTAAGGATTAACCTCACTGACAACAGCTTTAAATGAGATGGTTGATTCAATGCTGCAGCTTGTCTTGGCTGTGAACACCTTCCCGAGACAAGCAATGGCAAGAGGAATGCAAAGGCTGACAGATCCCCTTCCCTCTTGCCATTGCTTGTCTTGGGATTGTGGTCACAGCTGAGACAAGCTGCAGCTACAAATCAAAGCTGTTGTCGAATCAGCCGCAGTAGGAGGGGTGGGGGCAGGTCGGCACTTTTGACTATGGCTAGAAAATAATATTTTTACCTAAACTTCAGGTTTAAGAAGACTGGTCATAGGAGGTGTTGAAGGAACATGCCTGGATGTTTCTAGTGTACATAAGAGACACTATAGAAGATGGCATTTCTGCCACAGTGTAATGTCATAACATTACCAGGCACTTTAGCACTGTTGTTACCTTTAGGGACAAGTTAATTTTACTGCAGTTTGCTTTTTTTTTAACAATATTATCTATTACTGTATGTGTAGCAGTCAATACTTTTGTTATATAGATTTAAACATCTGAAATACTATGCAAGTCTTGACTTATCTTCAAAATGTTGTGCTTGGTCCCACCCTTATCTGCCCGCCAAGCTACCCATTGGTTATCCTAGTAAGGGGCAGCCTTATGGAACTATGGAGAGTACTGTAAATTGGAAGATGAGGGACCAAGATCTACTCATACAAGAAAAGTATATATCTTTTGCTGGCTATATCTGTGGATCAAAGAAATATTCTGACATGCAATTTTCACTGAACTTAATCTTTGCTTATTTATTTTTTTTCATCATGTACTCAATTTAAATTACCCAGCTTTGTGACAAGTTTATTTTAAGAAATTGGCTTTTACTGACAGTTGAGTGAATTAGGCATTACTTGAATGCATTAACATTTATACAAAAAAGATTTAAGTCTTTTCTTGCAGAGTAGATACTGCTAATTCTGATATCACAAGGAAAATGGTGACTCTTTTTTTAAACAGTATGTTGAATGTGCCTATATAAGAAATAGCAGCTTTGAGAACAAATCACTCTGTGATAACATGCCAATGTCAATACATATGAGCATTTAAGAACATGGAAGACATCATCCTCTAAAATATCAGAACACTTTAGTCAAAACATGCAATCTGTCAGTATGTCTCAATACAGCATGATGGACTTATGGGTCCCTACACATGCCAAACTGTCCATGGGGTGTTGTACATCATAATTTTGGGGGAGTGTCCTCAACTCTCAAGGATTGCGGGCAAATGGTCACTTGTGGTGGTCACCAATAGGTTTGGTAGTGTTTAGGAGTTTTTCTTTCTTTCTTTCATGACAGTATTTCCCCTCAAGTCATTTTACAATTAAGTGGTCAGGACTATGTCATAAGAAGCGCATATGGGAGTACAGAGCTCGGTAGTGGGCAATACGCAGAAAGAGCAGGGGCCTGAAGAAAGAAAAACATAAAAAACTGGGAACAAAAGTTAGTAACACAGAGAATGCAGGGTTTACAAGTGAGTAACAGCGAGAATGCAGGGTTTAGGAGTGAGTAATGAAGAATTCAGGGTTTAGGAGTGAATATTGAAGAATGATGGGATCAGGAAAGAGCAACGTAGAGAATGCAGAGCTCAAAAGTGAGTAACGCAGAGAATGAAGAGTTCAGAAGTGAGTACCACAAAGAATGCAAGCCTCAGATGTGAGTAACACAGAGAATACAGTGCTCACAAAAGAGTAGCAGGGAGAATGCAGAGTTTAGGAGTGAGTAATGAAGAGAATGCGCAGAGCTCAGGAGTGAGTAACGCAGAGAATGCAGGGCTCACAAGTGTGTAATGCCAAGAATGCAGGGTTTAGGAGTGGGTAATGAAGAATGCTGGGCTCAGGAGAGAGTGACGTAGAAAATGCAGAGCTCAGAAGTGAATAACGCAGAGAATGCAGGCCCCACAAGTACAGGAGTATGTAAAGCAGAGAATATAGGGCTCAGAAGTGCTAGCAGAGTGAGTGCAGGGTTTAAAAGTGGGTAATGCAGAGAGTAGAGAGGTCATGAGTCCCCCAAGGCCATATCTCCCACAGTTCGGATCTCCACCAACAGCTCCAATTTACCCCTTGCAGTCCACTCCTCAGCCCTCCTCAGCCTAACCCCCAGGACAGACCCCTTTCCTCAATACACAGCCCCCTTTCCAGCCTAAACTAATGTACAGATCTCTCTCCTTAGTACAGCCCTCCTTCCCAGCCTAATCCCCAGTACAGGCTCTCCTTCAACCAGTACAGGCTCCCCCCAGTACAGACCATTGCCAGCACAGACATGCCTGCTGAACCAGTGAAGTTTTGAACCGTCTATGGCCAGCTTTAGCTAAACAGCAGGCTACCAAGCATCCAGGGCTCACTCCACTGCTCTGGAATGGCTGACGCTCTGTATCTACTGATGTAAAGTGCCACCGTCCACTCACAGCCACTGTTCCTCTGCAAGACATTGCTTCTTCTCTCTTCCCAGGCGTAGCAGGTTCGTCTCAGCCTCAGTCTCTCTGCAGAATGCCCCATCTTTTTTTTTTCAGTCCAGGAAAATTACTTAAAACACTCCCCTTCCTCCACACCACAGTGTAACTGGGGGTTGAAGTCCAAGAACAAAACTATAAGGCTCCATGCACACTGAAGCTCATAAACATTTTTGGCCGTTGGGGCATTTTTTTTTTTAACAGCGCATAAACTCCCCTAGGATAAAAAATAAAACAAAAAGTGACCCTAAACACCCCTAATATAACAGAGACATACCTCCATCCCTGGAAAGTACATACAAATAAAAAGAAAATGGATGTGGGACTTTAAATGAGGTTTGTCTCTGTAATGAAAGATATTGTAACTAAGATATATTAATAAACACTTAATTGTAACCAGTCCCCAATGGGTAGTCCCTACAATGGATAAACCAAGCAAATATTCCGTGTGTACAATATAGGCACAATATAATCATATTCAATGACACAATAGACACACATTTATTCAAGTATAAACATAGAACATGATTGGTACTAGAGACAATAGTGAGTAAAAATCTGATACATAATTGTAATAATAATAAACAATGCATGATAAAACATAAAAATGTACAAAATATAATAAGATGAATTCATCATAATACAAGCCATAAACCTGGCACCCTTGAGTATAAAGCCAATCATCAGGAGTAGGATGCTATAAAAATGAACAAAATAAGGAAAAATGAGTAAATGGACCTAGGTATAGTGTATTCAATACATACGGCTCTACAGTGAAAAAATAAAATAATGATGGTACTTAACCTATAGAGTATCTCAAAAATCTCAAAAATATGAGCCTGCAGTAGCTGTATATAGTTAGACATAGCCAGGAATAGCGCATAAACTCCCCTCTATGTTATCCTATGTGTCCATGCACACATGGACATTTTTGGACGTTTATCAGCAGTAGAGTTTATGGGCTGTTGTCTGAACGTCCTAAAATCGCATTCAGGAGCTGTTTTTCTAACCACAAAAAAAAAGCTGAAAAATGTTAAACGCATATAAACGGTGATAAACGGTCGATAAACGCTCAAAAACGTGGCTAACCATCATTTAACATTTTTGATCCTGTAAATAAAAAAACGCTAACGCAGAAAAACATTAATAAATGCTATTGCAAAAACGTTAAACATTGAAAGACTCTCTGCAAAGCTACTGGCATTTTTATAACGTTATTTTAACGTCCAGTGTGCATGGAGCCTTATACAGGTTACGTCTCTTTTCTTGCACTACATTTCCCACAGTCCTTCACTTTTCTCCTCAGTTTCCAGCAGTCTATGTCCTCAGTTTGCCCCCTAGTGGATGGCAGGTGGCTTAACAGTAGCTTCTCTGTGTTCTGTGAATGCAGCTTTTCCTTTAGCTATGTCTGTAAATGTCTCCAACACAGCTGCAGTCTGGGCTACACTGGAGAAAAGGGTAGGACATATGTCACGAACAGGCAGTGGCATTTAGAATGAGAAAAGGGCAAGTAGCAGTAGGGCTGTCTGATTGTGCCTCTGGAAACATTGCTGGTTATGTCAGTATGGAACTGATTGTGTTTGTGAACACATTTGTGGTTGAAGCAGTTTGATATGTGTTGGGGGGGTAAGGGCGTTCAAAACAATTATGTTTGGGTGTTGGGGGCAGGGGGTGACACAAGGTCGCTGGCCTAGGAGGAGGAAAAAGTATAAATCCAGCCCTGATAGCAAACCACAGGAAGTTAGGATAAATAACTTCCTGCGGGTTTCAATCCAGAAGAAATATGGCACTTGTGTATTTTAGGGGTCTTCTCTTAAAATAAAAGCAATATATGGCCAGTTGCACACAGACATAAGAATTTCCTGATGTTTATACTCAGGATCTTGTTGACAAAAAGATCCTGAGTAAAATGTTCCATAAAGGCCTTGAGTAAACAAGCATAAAGGCGCGTAAGTGTATACAAGTATACGATTGCTCTTTACCCCCAGTATTGCAATATACACACGTAAACATGCGTATAGGTACAATATACAATTTTCTATTTTTGTTTTATGGCTCTGTACTCATCGCTCTATTACTCATCTTTATGCAGTTGTGTGTATGGTTGCACAGACCACAATGCATCTATATCCAGATGAGTAAAAAGCATCACATTCTTTACTCCTGTGTGCAAGAGGCCCAACAAGTAAAATAGGTACCATATTTATCGGCATATGACACACACTTTTTCCCCCTGAAAATAGGGGGCAAATCATGGGTGCGTGTTATACGCTGATACCTGGCTGCCTCGGAGGGGAAGGAGGGGGTGAGAGCCGCCAGATTACACAGAGCTGGGATCTCCTGTGTACTCAGCGCTTGCAGTCACACACAGGCCCAGCTCCTAGCATAGACGTCACATGTCCCTGGATTGGACCGGTGTTCTGTCTATCATAGGAGCCAGGGCAGGAGGCAGGAGCGTGTGTGACTGCACGCACCCAGTACACAGGAGATCCCGGCTCTGTGTAATCTGGCACAGGTGAGGCTGCAATGATGGGCAAAGGCGAGGCCACAGATGGGCACTGATCAGGGTGCAATGATAGGCAATGCCAAGGCTTCAGATGGGCACTAATCAGGCTGCAATGATGGGCAATAGCGAGGCTGCAGATGGGCACTGATCAGGCTGCAATGACGAGGCTGCAGATGGGCACTGATCAGGGTGCAATGATGGGCAATGCCAAGGCTGCAGATGAGCACTGATCAGCCTGTAATGATAGGCAATGACGAGGCTGCAGATGGGCACTGATCAGGCTGCAGTGATGGGCAATGGCAAGGCTGCATTGATAGTTAATGCCGAGGCTGCAGATGGGCACTGATCAGGCTGCAATGATAGGCAATGGTGAGGCTGCAGATGGTCACTGATAAGGCTGCAATGATGGGCAATGGCAAGGCTGCAATGATAGGCAATGACGAGGCTGCAGATGGGCACTCATCAGGCTGCAATGGTGGGCAATGGCGAGGCTGCAGATGGGCACTGATAAGGCTGCATTGATGGGCAATGGTGAGGCTGCAGATGGGCACGGATAAGGCTGCATTGATGGGCACTGAACCTTATTTTGCTTCAAAGTTCTTTTTTTTTAAATTTAAGTTTTTTTTCTGAAACTTCCGTCTTAAAATTAAGGTGTGTGTTATATGCCTCTACGTGTTTTACGCCAATAAATATGGTATATAACAAAATATCAGAAAGCACCATGGTTAAAATTGTATTGGAAAATATCTGTAGAGAAATATTATTACACCAAAGAAGCACATAACTTACCTCCTCCGCACACATGCAAATAATGTAAAGTGGATGTACAGATGCATAAATGCTTACTTTAATGTAAAATGGCAGAAGCCCTATTTGAATAGCACTTTTCATTTGCTGATTGTTTGGAAACAGACTTGTAAATTTCAATGTATCAGCCTAATATAATATTGATTTTGCTGCGTCATCCAATTGTTGCTCAACGAGAAAATGTATAAATGTAGTTAGCGAAACCCCAGCACGGGAATCTCACTTCCTATTTTCATTAACTAAGCATAATACAATGGGATCATCTAGTGCTTTTTCAAAATTAAGGCATTTAGTTTAAATTTACAGAAAGGGGAGTAAAAGGCACACTACCACTATAAAATAAAATGGGAATTTTTTACATTTAAACATTATAGCTGTTGTCACACACTGTATATTACCATGTTCCCTATGTCCCTCATAACATATTAATTATATAAATCTTAAAGCAGAACTAATTAGAAGGTCAGACTTCTAATTAGAACCTCTATGGCAGTGGATCAAAATTTGAATACAAGTCCTCCTTTAGAAGAATTTGTACTTTTATTCCCCACCCACTCATGTGCATGACTGTGGGTAACGAACATCAAAGCACATAAAAACACACATAAAAACACAAAAGTGTTAATCCACCTTAAGGTACTACATTTGTCATTGCTCCCACCTGACTTGACACTTCACAACACAGGTCCTGCAGAACATCTGCATGCTGGGCTGTATATTTCTACAAAGGGTGAGTGGGAGCTAGGAGCCTGGTGTTGTACAGAACCCTTTGTGTAGGGAACTTGTTTGCAGTTACTGAACTTTGTTGCCACCAGTAGAATCTGCCCAGGACACTTTGGGAGCATTCATTTCATAGCCAGTTCATTGCAAATACCCTTGAGAGAGTGAGCGCCCCAACATAAGTTTAAGGGCCCGACTGCTGGCAGACCTGTTGTCCCTCTGACTAGTAGTTAAATAAGGCCTACAAATAGTAAATAAGCCATACTGTTCATTTGTATCCACTGGTGTTCTCTTCAAGGCCTAGTTTAAACTTGCGGCCAGGGGATGGTAAAAACAAGCAGTTGAGCCATGATTTACTGCCTTCCTCCCAGGATGCCTTTCCTAATCTAACATAGAGGCTAGAGGGGGTAGTACATATGTCACAGCCACAGTTCCTTGTATCTGAGCTGCAGCAGAAATTGTAACCCCCAGCCACTATCTTTGGGCAGTGCCACCATCTAATGCGACCCATTCAAGTGACTGCGCTACAACCATTTTGCAATTGCTTTGCATGTGGTTGTGGTGCTGGGAATGCTGGCTTTACAGTGGGGAAAACAGGCCGTAAGAAGGCGATATAACACTTTCCAACCACCTGTCAAATGCCCTCTGAAACACGATCCACTTGTGACAAACAAGCCCTTAGAATTATTATCTACTGTACCATGTTTATTTCATTGTTATCAGCCTGGTTGTTCAAATCTCATCCACCAAGTGCGTTTGGCAAGGCAGTTCACAGGCCATAAGATCAAACGGAAGTCATAGACTCTGTCCTAAAGCTGAACTCTGGGTTAAACAAATCAAATGCTCATTTAGGCCTAGAGTACCAGGAACAAAGACTTTTATCTAATCCCTTCACCCTGTGGGCCTCCCCTATTCTATAAGATTGGATGCTACAGTCTCTTCTCTAAGGTGACAAGTACATCACAACCCTTATTTTCAAGGAGAAAAGTTGAGCACCGTGTGCCAGGGGAGTGACGGTTGAGGTAAGTAAAGTTCTTTTTCACTGTACCCTAGGTATAAATGAGGAGCCAACCCTTTTAACATTATTTGTATTGGGTATGATATTGGATTAAGCCTATTATGGCTGAAAAAAATGTTTAAACAGAACTTCGATTACAGGGCTTATTCCTGCTCAAATAAAGCCCACTTTAACACTTCTGAAGTGTTGGCAAGTTGCAGAGTTCAGATAAAGGTAGGTCACAGCAGGGAGATTTAAAAAAAAAAAAAAAAAAAAGCAGCTCCATAAGCAGTCAAAGCTACAGATAGGTAAATTGAGGACCACTCAACTGAGAATTCACCTTGTTTCACCCCATTTCTCAGATTTTTCCCTAGGGCTTGTCCTGTCTGTTTGTTGAGAAATTTTGTCCATCTACAAATCCAAGTATACATGATCTTTAAATTAGTCTTCTCTTCTCTGTGCGAGTAGGCAACTGATCTCTAGGTACTGGAAAAACACCCCCAACCCTCTTAGAGTGGGTAAGTGAGATCAACAATAGGGATGAGCTTCGTGTTCGAGTCGAACCCATGTTCGACTCGAACATCGGCTGTTCGACCGTCCGTCGAATTGCGAACGATATGGGCCGTTCGCGCCAAATTCGTGTGGCGCGTCACGGCCCATAATTCACTGCGGCATCGCAGTGCATTGCTGGCTGATGATTGGCCAAGCATGCACTATGACCCGCATGCTTGGCCAATCACAGCGCCGTCAGTAGAGAGAGCTGTAATTGGCCAAAGCCAGGGTGGCTTTGGCCAATTATGGCTCAGGGGATTTAGTACACACCCCACACTATATAAGGCCGCCTGCACGGCGGCCCTGTGTAGTGTGTGTTCCGGTGTGCTGAGCGATAGAGAGAGAGAGAGACAGTGTCATTTGATTTGAGTTAGATAGATTAGGCAGAACAGTCAGTCAGTTAGCTGCACTTACAGTGTATTGTGTATATATATGCATCCCAGGTGTTGCATATATATATATACACTGTATTCAGTTTAGCTAGATCCGTTCCTGTTATCTTCTATCTAGACTATTTACATTCAGTGCAGTGTGTCCTGCTCACAGTGTTCAGCTAGATCCGTTCCTGCTATTTACATTCAGTACAGTGCTTCCTGCTCACAGTGTTCAGCTAGATCCGTTCCTGCTATTTACATTCAGTGCAGTACGTGCTGCTCACAGTGTTCAGCTAGATCCGTTCCTGCTATTTACATTCAGTGCAGTGCGTCCTGCTCACAGTGTTCAGCTAGATCCGTTCCTGCTATATACATTTAGTGCAGTACGTCCTGCTCACAGTGTTCAGCTAGATCCGTTCCTGTTATCTTCCTACTGACAGGCAGGCTTGTCTGGTTACAGTATATAAAGCTACCTGAAGAAAATTACAGGTGTTCTTTTTGATCCTATTAGTACCACGGTCAGGCAGCTAGACTATTTACATTTAGTACAGTGTGTCCTGCTCACAGTGTTCAGCTAGATCCGTTCCTGCTATTTACATTCAGTGCAGTGCGTGCTGCTCACAGTGTTTAGCTACATCCGTTCCTGCTGTTTACATTCAGTGCAGTGCGTCCTGCTCACAGTGTTCAGCTAGATCCGTTCCTGCTATTTACATTCAGTGCAGTGCGTCCTGCTCACAGTGTTCAGCTAGATCCGTTCCTGCTATTTACATTCAGTGCAGTGCGTCCTGCTCACAGTGTTCAGCTAGATCCGTTCCTGCTATATACATTTAGTGCAGTACGTCCTGCTCACAGTGTTCAGCTAGATCCGTTCCTGTTATCTTCCTACTGACAGGCAGGCTTGTCTGGTTACAGTATATAAAGCTACCTGAAGAAAATTACAGGTGTTCTTTTTGATCCTATTAGTACCACGGTCAGGCAGCTAGACTATTTACATTTAGTACAGTGTGTCCTGCTCACAGTGTTCAGCTAGATCCGTTCCTGCTATTTACATTCAGTGCAGTGCGTCCTGCTCACAGTGTTCAGCTAGATCCGTTCCTGCTATATACATTTAGTGCAGTACGTCCTGCTCACAGTGTTCAGCTAGATCCGTTCCTGTTATCTTCCTACTGACAGGCAGGCTTGTCTGGTTACAGTATATAAAGCTACCTGAAGAAAATTACAGGTGTTCTTTTTGATCCTATTAGTACCACGGTCAGGCAGCTAGACTATTTACATTTAGTACAGTGTGTCCTGCTCACAGTGTTCAGCTAGATCCGTTCCTGTTATTTACATTCAGTGCAGTGCGTCCTGCTCACAGTGTTCAGCTAGATCCGTTCCTGCTATTTACATTCAGTGCAGTGCGTCCTGCTCACAGTGTTCAGCTAGATCCGTTCCTGCTATTTACATTCAGTGCAGTGCGTCCTGCTCACAGTGTTCAGCTAGATCCGTTCCTGCTATTTACATTCAGTGCAGTGCGTGCTGCTCACAGTGTTCAGCTAGATCCGTTCCTGCTATTTACATTCAGTGCAGTGCGTCCTGCTCACAGTGTTCAGCTAGATCCGTTCCTGCTATTTACATTCAGTGCAGTGCGTCCTGCTCACAGTGTTTAGCTACATCCGTTCCTGCTGTTTACATTCAGTGCAGTGCGTCCTGCTCACAGTGTTCAGCTAGATCCGTTCCTGCTATTTACATTCAGTGCAGTGCGTCCTGCTCACAGTGTTCAGCTAGATCCGTTCCTGCTATTTACATTCAGTGCAGTGCGTGCTGCTCACAGTGTTCAGCTAGATCCGTTCCTGCTATTTACATTCAGTGCAGTGCGTCCTGCTCACAGTGTTCAGCTAGATCCGTTCCTGCTATTTACATTCAGTGCAGTGCGTCCTGCTCACAGTGTTTAGCTACATCCGTTCCTGCTGTTTACATTCAGTGCAGTGCGTCCTGCTCACAGTGTTCAGCTAGATCCGTTCCTGCTATTTACATTCAGTGCAGTGCGTCCTGCTCACAGTGTTCAGCTAGATCCGTTCCTGCTATATACATTTAGTGCAGTACGTCCTGCTCACAGTGTTCAGCTAGATCCGTTCCTGTTATCTTCCTACTGACAGGCAGGCTTGTCTGGTTACAGTATATAAAGCTACCTGAAGAAAATTACAGGTGTTCTATCCCAGCTTAGTGCAGCTACAGGCCATTAGTATGTCTGGAAGGCCAAGAAGGAGAGGCAGACAGTCACAAGCCAATAAGAGAGGGCAAGCAGGCTCTGTGTCTAGTGCTGGTCGTGGAGACGGTGCATCCTCATCAGCACGTGGCCATGGGACACGCTTGGCCTTTTTTTCGGCAGCTGGCCGTGTTGAGCCGCAACATGCGGAAGACTTGGTCGAGTGGATGACCAAGCCGTCCTCATCCTCCTCATCCTCTCTCACCCATGCCCAGGGTGCTTTGTCTGGCAAAGCAGCGGCCTCTTCCCTCAGCTCAATGTCATCAGTGACTCCTTCCCTAGCCCCACCATGTCCTCCTGAGGATTCCCTCGAACTGTTTGACCACAGTGTTGGGTACATGCTCCAGGAGGATGCCCAGCGTTTGGAAGGCTCTGATGATGATACTGAGCTCAATGAAGGCAGTAACATGAGCACGGACAGAGGGGGTGCCCAAGAAGGACAGCAATCTGGCAGTCATGCTCCCCCTGCTGCAGCATACTGCCAGGTTTGCTCCAGTGATGAGGAGGGAGGGGATGATGAGGTCACTGACTCAACGTGGGTGCCTGATAGGAGAGAGGAGGAGGAGGAGGAGGAGGAGGAGGAGGAGGTGGCACATCACCAACTAGGCAGGATGCCCTCCAGGGGCCAGCCTAAGGGCAGCACATTGACTGCATCACACCCCAAAGCTCCACATGTGCAGGGCGCTGCAGTCTCTGCGCGTTATTCAAAAAGTTCTTTGGTGTGGGCCTTTTTTGAGACGAGTGCATCAGATCGCACCGCTGCTATTTGCAATATATGTCTCAAGCGTATCTCGCGTGGCCAAAACATCTCCCGCTTGGGTACCACATGCTTGACCAGACATATGTTGACCTGCCATGCAGTTCGTTGGCAAGCGTATCTAAAAGACCCACACCAAAGAACAAAGACGATCTCTCCTTGCTCCTCATCAGCTGAGATTTCCAACCCCACTAGACCTTCAGTCCTCTCTGCGACCTGCAGTGAGAGGAATGAAGGTGTAGAATTAGGTGTGTCACAGCCAAGTACTTATGGGCAATCTGCTTTTGGTACACCGACGTCAGATTGTACCAGGCAAATTTCCCTGCCCCAGCTGCTGCACCGCCGAAAGAAGTTTGCTCCCAGCCATCCACATGCCCAGCGGTTGAATGCTAGCTTGGCAAAATTGCTAG
This sequence comes from Lithobates clamitans, assembly GCA_037952925.1. Taxonomy (NCBI): domain Eukaryota; kingdom Metazoa; phylum Chordata; class Amphibia; order Anura; family Ranidae; genus Lithobates; species Lithobates clamitans. The sequence continues at coordinate 348,947 of JBBGZY010001117.1, forward strand.
CACTTCAACTGCTGCCTTTTCAGTTGGTAGACTCTGCCCCCTTCCGTGAGTTTGTGGAATGTGCGGTTCCTCAGTGGCAGGTACCCAAACGCCACTTTTTCTCACGGAAGGCGATTCCGGCTCTCTACCGGCATGTGGAAGGCAATGTCCATGCCTCGCTGGACAGGGCGGTCAGCGGTAAGGTGCATATTACCGCTGACTCATGGTCCAGCAGGCATGGACAGGGACGTTACTTAAGTTTCACGGCGCATTGGGTGACTCTGCTGGCAGCTGGGAAGGATGCAGGACAAGGTGCAGTAGTGTTGGAGGTTGTTCCGCCACCACGCCTCCAAAATGCTGATTGTGACACACCTCTCTCCTCCACCCCCTCCTCTTCTTCTTCCTCCATGGCCTCTTCCTCGGAACCAGCGGTGCTCCGTAGGCGTTCAAGGGGCTACGCAAGTACGCAGGCCAAAAGATGCCATGCGGTGCTTGAGCTGGTGTGCTTGGGGGACAGGAGCCACACTGGGGCAGAGGTTCTGTCAGCTCTGCAGGGGCAGGTTCAGAGGTGGTTGACGCCACGCCAACTTAAGGCAGGAATGGTGGTTTGCGACAATGGCACCAACCTCCTCTCTGCCCTCCGACAGGGACAACTGACCCATGTGCCCTGTTTGGCTCACGTCCTTAACTTGGTGGTGCAGCGGTTCTTGGGCAGGTACCCGGGCTTACAGGATGTCCTGAGGCAGGCCAGGAAAGTCTGTGTGCATTTCCGCCGGTCATATAATGCCAGTGCTCGGCTGACGGACCTCCAAAAGGAGTTTAACCTGCCCAAGAACCGCCTAATCTGTGACATGCCCACCAGGTGGAACTCGACGTTGGCCATGCTGCAGCGGCTGCACACGCAGCAGAGGGCCATCAATGAGTACCTGTGCGACTATGGCACCAGGACAGGGTCAGGGGACCTTGGTTTTTTTTCCCCACGCCAGTGGGCCATGATCAGGGATGCATGCACTGTCCTGTCACCATTCGAGGAGGCCACGAGGATGGTGAGCACTGACAGTGCATGCATCAGTGACACTGTCCCCCTTGTCCACCTGTTGGAGCACACGCTGCGTGGGATAATGGACAGGGCACTTGAGGCAGAACAGAGGCAGGAAGAGGAGGACTTCCTTAGCTCTCAAGGCCCCCTTTATCCAGACAGTGTTCCTGCGTGCCCGCCGATCACACAGGAAGAGGACGAGGAGGAGGAGGAGGAGGAGGAGGAAGATTGTGTCAGTATGGAGGTGGAGCCTGGCACTCAGCATCAGCAGTCTTTAAGGGATCAGTCCCAAGGAACACATGGACTTGTACGTGGCTGGGAGGAGGTGGCTGCAGACGTTGTTGTCCTTAGTGACCCAGAGGACTCCGGACCGAATGCCTCAGCAAACCTACGCTGCATGGCCTCCCTGATCCTGCAAAGCCTGCGTAAGGATCCTCGTATTCGTGGTATCAAGGAGAAGGACCAATACTGGCTGGCAACCCTCCTTGATCCACGTTACAAGGGTAAGGTTGCGGACCTTATCTTGCCATCGCAGAGGGAGCAGAGGATGAAACATCTTCGGGAGGCCTTGCAGAAAGGTCTGTGCAACGCGTTCCCAGAGACTGGGAGGTTACAAACTCCTGTTTCTGGACAACGTGTTGCTGAGGCTTCGGTCAGTCAAAGAAGGAGCGGTGGAGAAGGTGGCCGTCTGACCGATGCGTTCAGACAATTTTTTGGTCCGCAGCCCCAAGGTATGATCGGTTCCAGCAACCATCGCCAGCGTCTGTTTTACATGGTGCAGGAATACCTAGGGGCAAGATCAGACTTGGACACCTTTCCCACCGAAAATCCTCTGGGTTACTGGGTCTTGAGGATGGATCACTGGCCAGAGCTTGCACAGTATGCAATTGAGCTACTGGCCTGTCCTGCATCCAGCGTTCTTTCGGAACGCACATTCAGTGCTGCTGGAGGCGTGGTAACCGATCACAGGGTGCGTCTGTCCACCGACTCGGTCGATCGGCTGACCTTCATAAAAATGAATCAGTCTTGGATCACCACCAGCTACCAAGCACCTGATGCAGATGTAACCGAATAATTTTTTTTGAAATCTCAGATCCCTTCAAAGACTGCCTATGCTGATGCTGAGTGACTATCCCTGAGTAATTATCCTCTTCCTCCTCAATCATCACGCTGATAGCTTGTAAGAACATTTTTGGTTCTGGGCGCCACCACCAGTGCCTAAGGCACAATTTTTCAGCCCCTGTTTAACAGGGGCGTGTAATTACAATTTTTGATGTAATACTTTGCAGCAGGGCTCGTTCCTGCATTCCAACTAGAGTGTCTGTGAGGGGTTGCAGTGTTGTGGCACCAGCACCAGTGCCTAAGACCCAATTTTTCAGCCCCTGTCTAACAGGGGCGTGTAATTACAATTTTTGATGCAATACTTTGCAGCAGGGCTTGTTCCTGCATTCCAACTAGAGTGTCTGTGAGGGGTTGCAGTGTTGTGGCACCAGCACCAGTGCCTAAGACCCAATTTTTCTACCCCTGTCTAACAGGGGCGTGTAATTACAATTTTTGATGCAATACTTTGCAGCAGGGCTTGTTCCTGCGTTTCAACTAGAGTGTCTGTGAGGGGTTGCAGTGTTGTGGCACCAGCACCAGTGCCTAAGACCCAATTTTTCAGCCCCTGTCTAACAGGGGCGTGTAATTACAATTTTTGATGCAATACTTTGCAGCAGGGCTTGTTCCTGCGTTTCAACTAGAGTGTCTGTGAGGGGTTGCAGTGTTGTGGCACCAGCACCAGTGCCTAAGACCCAATTTTTCTGCCCCTGTCTAACAGGGGCGTGTAATTACAATTTTTGATGCAATACTTTGCAGCAGGGCTCGTTCCTGCGTTCCAACTAGAGTATCTGTGAGGGGTTGCAGTGTTGTGGCACCAGCACCAGTGCCTAAGGCCTAATTTTTCAGCTCCTGTTCAACAGGGGCATGTAATTACAATTCTTGATCTAATATTTCACAGCAGGGCCCTGTGAGGGCTTACAGTGTTTTGGCCACAGCAACACCTAAGGCCCAAATTTCTGCTGAGTATATAGGGCAGGACCCTACTTTCAAACATCTAACTTACAAACGACTCCTACTTGCAAACGGAAGGAGACAACAGGAAGTGAGATGAAATCTACCCCTAAGGAAGGGAAATTCTCTCCTGTAAGAGTTAATATGGGAAAACAATTTTTCCTTTCCACTGATGCTTTCCAATCCTTGTTCCACAAAAAAACCCAAATTTTCAAAAAACATTTTTCATTGGGACAAAAAAGTGAGGTGAAATCTTCTGAAGAGGAGGAAAGACGCAAAACAAATGTCACAGGGGTGATAACCCTTCCCTATGTTTTCCAAAAAGCTTAGAAAAGATTTTTTGGCTGGAGCTAAACACATTAAAAATGTTCAAAATTACAAACAGATTCTACTTAACAACAAACCTACAGTCCCTGTCTTGTTTGCACCGCCTGTATACTGCTGTTCAGAGTATATAGGGACCTTTCCTTATTTTAATTTGGGTGCGGGGTTCCCCTTAATATCCATACAAGACCCAAAGGGCCTGGTAATGGACTGGGGGGTACCCATGCCGTTTGTCTCACTGATTTTCATCCATATTGCCATGACCCGACATGACATTAAACCCGCAAGCAGTTTTAAATGAGATTTTTTCCTTTAAAAATGACATTTGGTGCAGGGACTGTTCTAAACATGGGAAACACGCGTCACTTTACAGGCATACTATAGACACCCCCCAGGTACGATATTTAAAGGAATATTTCACTTTTTTTTTTTTACTTTAAGCATCATTAAAATCACTGCTCCCGAAAAAACGGCCGTTTTTAAAAGTTTTTTTTTGCATTGATACATGTCCCCTGGGGTAGGACCCGGGTCCCCAAACCCTTTTTAGGACAATACCATGCAAATTAGCCTTTAAAATGAGCACTTTTGATTTCGAACGTTCGAGTCCCATAGACGTCAATGGGGTTCTAACGTTCGTGCGAACTTGCGGTCCGTTCGCGGGTTCTGGTGCGAACCGAACCGGGGGGTGTTCGGCTCATCCCTAATCAACAATATCATGCTTATGGAGGGGATGCAAGCCAAAGTGCTGGATAAATGGGATAAATTCTCTACTACCTGGAGTATCCGGAAGCACTACTCCGCATCAAGGAATTAAAACATAGGATCTCTTCGATAGGAACTCTTCGTGAACCCCCCCATAACAACATTTAGAGTCCTTGCTCTTGCCTTCCCCCCTTGAATAGAGCTTGCTGTCTCTCCCCCATCCCCCTTCCTTTTTCATTTATTTTCTTTTTCTTCTTTGTGTTTTTCTTTTTCTTACTGTCTCTCTCTTTCTTATCTACACTTTTACCTGGTTCTGAATATAATTTTATTTTGGAGCTACTAGTATTCTAGCTTCATGTATATGAGCATTATTACCACCCAATGCCATTCTAAATTGTCATGTCTGTAAACCAATGTTTTTGTGCTCGGAAGTTCTGGATATTAGTATCTACGTATTTCCCTCTCATTGTGTTGACAACAAAACTTATTCTACATTCTATACATACATTCTATAAACGGCACATAGGACACAGTTTACTCCAATTGAGGTGTCTGGGTTGGTGGGCACCGCACATAGAACACAATAAGTTCATTACCCCAAATTAAATGGCGTTGATTTGTTCTCTATATATATTCATGTATGCTATATAGAATACCTCGTTGATAAATATGCAACACAAGCTCAATATGCCAGTGTGCCTACTGGTTTGTACTTTGTTACCTTTTTGTGTTGATAAGACAATAAAATCTATTGAACTTAAATGATCCTTCTCTTCAGGAAATCATTGTGGTTTATTACATTTACACCACATAAATATATACAGCATGTACTATAAAACAAGTAAAAAAAAATTACATTAACCACTTAGTAGTGAGGCAGTGGCAGAGTCTGTTCTAGCAAAGGTTAGCAGATGCTTACAGTCAATAGTTTAACTAATTCTGATGGCAAGTCACATGCAGTTTTCACAGCTGTCACCATAACCGCTACTAAAAAGGACAGTTTTGCCTTAAGAAAAAATATATTTTCTCTCCACTTCAGCAACAGTAAGATTAGGCAAAGCATTGGGCATTTCGTATATAGTAGCTATAACATTCATATATTGGAGTGTTACACTGCCATCCAGTGGTAATAAATAGAAAAAAATTGTATTACATATAGTATATATATATTACATATAGTATATATATATATATATATATATATATATATATATATATATATATATATATATATATATATTACATATAGTATATATTACATATAGTATATATTACATATAGTATATATTACATATAGTATATATTACATATAGTATATATATATATATATATATATATATATATATATATATATATACACATATATACATATACATATATACATATATACACACACACACACACACACACACACACACACACACAGTATATTATATTGAATGACCATTTTCCTGAGAACTCCAAGCCACCATCAGTGATCTATAGTAGTATGTACAGTAGGAGGCATGGGCAGGCAAGATGGCACTGTAAACCAGAGGCATTCAGCAACATATATTAAGTTGTATATTTTGGGTTTCCATGTTGCAGCTTTAAACAAAAACATGTATAATTAAATTATAAAATATACGTGGAAACCCCAGATGCAGTCTTCCCAGTACTAGGTAGTGTATGCTCATACAGAACAATCTGGATCTCATTTGGGGCATGCACCCAGCACAGCCATAAATTGCACTGTCAGGCTCTGGGAAGGCTGCAACAGCAACGACGTCTGCATTTATAAAATGTACTTATATTTTATAAGTTCATCCAAAATATGAGGGGGTAGAATATGGGCAATTGCTCAAAATGGTAACCACAATTAAGTTTAAACATTTTGGGGCCTACCTAAATGGGAGCTTGCTTTTATTACTCTTCTGTTGGTAATGATGTGATACTGAAATATAGGCAGGTCTTTCCTCTTCTGCTAATACTGAAAAGCAATAATGTTCATTGCAGAATGTAAAGAATGTATTTTACACTTTCATCTCTAAAAGCAAAATGCACACTGAACTTTAAAGTGATTCTTTGTGCTGCCCACCCACACAAGACTAAAAAGCTGCATTTAGAAGGGAAAATCAGTTTGTGCTTAAAGAAATATGACCAAAAATGCAAAATACTTGTTGAGTCCCCTAGTGTACCAAGTTCCCAAGCACTGGGGATCTTGGTGCAGCTGGAGAGGATACTGGTGATCTTGGTGCAGCCAGCGAGAATACTGGGGATCTTGGGGCAGCATTAATGACCAGATTGTAGGTGCGTTACAGCGGCAATAATACAAACAGTCCAAGTGCGATGAAAGAACTTGTATTGAAATCATGCAAAGACAGTTCACGATAAACTGGGTGGGAAGACAGTCCAACCCAGAACACTCACAGGTCCAGCAGAGTGTAGAGAGCAGGTTTCAGCTGAGCTGACAGCACCTGTTGAGGGGGGCAGAGTGTGACCTGGCCATCTGGTGGCAAAGCAGGAGGATGTCCAAAAATATTGTGAGCCCTACGCTTTCCCCCCTTCATCAGGAACCTTTCCCTGCTGCTAATTCTGCCCCTACCGGGGGTACCTGTCCCTACTCTACCTACTCACAAAAAAAAAAAAAAAAAAAAAGCACCAAGTTTGGTAGCCAGGGCTTTAAATGGGTTCTTACTGTTCCAAGATGGCTGCAAGATTCACATGGGCGGCAGCATCCAACTGGATAGCTTCCTCAGGAAGCCATAAAGACCTCCTTTCCGACTGTACAATCGCTACAGATGAGCACCACCTACAGTGGAGAAAGTAGACTGCACCTGCCTACAACAGTAAAGACAGTTTCTGGAATACAAAAAAAGAGCACAGACTGGGATGCCTGCTATTCTGAGGAGAGAGACTAGACTGGCTTGTGTTATGAATGATACTATGCACTGGAGACGAACATCATCATTCCCAACAACACAATCCGCTAGTACTGTAGTCTCTCTTCCCAGTGTATCATATGGCTAGGTCTGTGCACGGTTTTATATATACACATACACAAACATTAAAAGGGTAGACATACAGTATGTACTTTTTTTTTTTTTTTTTTTTTAGATAAACCACATTTTTTAAAACAATATCATACAGAGTTTCCTCTAGTGCCTAATACAAAATGGGAAAATAAAACTTACATTTATGTTAACATTTTAGGTGAATGTGAACTTTTCCTATCATAAATTATTTTAATAACATACAATACAATAATAGCCCATGGCAAACCTTCAGATAAGAAAATAAATCTAAAAAACACCTTTTTTTCCCATATATTTACAAGTGATCACATAAACGTTATGAAGGCTCTGGATTTTGGCCTCCGAAGGCTGGGGGAGGAACAAAAAGGAAAGGGCGGAATGGTTGACCAATAAACTGGGCCTACATCCTAACAAATCTGGAAAGTAGAGAAAACGCACCCTTATGGGACTTTAGTGGCCCGCATAACAGTACATCAAAGATGATTATAAAAAATATACAAAGTTTATTGAAATATAAATATAAAAGAATTGATCAATGAGTGGCTATAAACATGATAAATGTACATATGGGAAGCATAGAAAAATGAAGCTCTAGAATGGTCCAAGGACTACCGTGATGGAAATCACCACAGCAGGATATGCGGACCACACCCAACGCGTTTCAGAAACTCCTTTCTTTAGGGGTGTATAAAGCAGGTTTACTTCTATATTTGAAGACAGACAATGAATAATAAATAACATACACAAGCAAACATATTTATACTGTATATGATTATGTACAAAATATACAACCATTGATTATTCAAAAACATCAAGAGTAAAGGTGTATATAAATGAGCACTTACATGTTGCCCAAATGGGTACAGGTACATGTTACAGCCGCAGAGTTATTTTACAGGAAGTCAGACAATCATATCCCAGTCAGGGTCCAAGCGGTGCAGCCAATAGCCTCCAGAGATGGAAAGACAACAGTGAACAACTAGCGATACCAGCACACAAATAAAGCGCACCCGCAAGGGGCGATAACGTTTTTGGAAAAGCTTTTTGTGACACTGGAGGGGTCCCCGCGGTCTATTTGGATACAAAAAAGAGGTGTATTAAAAAAGGAGAGGTATAGCTAGGACAATTATCCATATCAAGGAAATTTAATGCAATGATATCCAAATTAGAAACTGAATGAAAGTAAGCCCCCAACTAACAGTGAACCCAAAACAGGGATTACCTGGTCACATGAAGAGACATGAATGTTGCCTGGAGAAGGGAGATGAACAGAGTGCAAAAAACTCTATTGCTCCTCATATAGTGCAAATCCTGGCAAGAGTGGCCAATTACGGCCATATGAACTTCCCATCAACAACAGCTGACATAGATTGCAAGCTAAAGGCCGCTATGTGTTGATAGCAACGCCACAAGTGGAGGTGCATGGTGCAGCATGATGACGCCGTGCCAGTGCGACATGCGCTTCAAGCTGGTCCCCGGGTGAGCGGCGCAGCCCAGCCATGTCCAGAGGCGTGGCAGCATCCAGCGTCACATGCCCGCCGAAGCGCACAAGGGCCAAAACAGAGGCGGCATCACAGACAAGAAAGGTTGCCAAGCAACCCAGCAGGCCACAGTGGGAGCCAATGAAAAAGAGGCTCATAGATGGAAAAAGCATGCCATTGGCCGAAATAACACCGAATGGCCTGGGCACGCCGGGTGGAAGGTCGCTGCCGGCAATGTGGAGGCACAAGGGGCAAGGCAGCCAGAGGGACCGCGTGGGACAGAGAAGGCTGACATCCATACAACTCTGTGGAAAGAAAACATACAAAATAAGAAATACACAATACAAATAGTAACGCAATGTAAAGCAAAAAATAGTGCATGGCTATACTGTGATTACTATACAATAGACAGAAGAGAGGGGGGGGGAAAAAAAAAAAAAAAAAAAAGGGAGTGAATACCTAAATGTTCAGCCATAATAAATTGTTGACACTATACAGATATGGTAGATAAATAAAGGATGACAGGTCCCAATTAGTAAATAAAGAAATGTATTGTTTTTTATTTTTAATCCCTCACCCTCCTCCTCCTTTACTCTTACTTAGAGGGGGGTGGGGAGAAAATCACTTTGCCCAACTACTCGAAACAAATCCCTCCAAAAAGGGCTTGAAATTTATGGCTTCATTTAGCCCCGGAGGGGATGTTGCCTGTAATGAAAAAATCCACCTTAATTCAGACCGAAGCAAATTTTTGTTCCAGTCACCCCCTCTAAGGGGGGTGGATTCTATCCAAAATAACGAACTGTATATGGGGGAATCTACCACTGTGTACAGATATAACATGACGTCCCCATGGGAGATTAGAATTTTTCTGAAGGCTGGGGGAGAAGATTCCTAGTGATGATCAGCAGCTCCTGCCGACGTTACATATCCCAGCAGCTGCCACTCAACTGTGCATGGCTGGGTGGAGAGCATGTCCACAGAGATGTGAGCAAACCTGTAGCTCTCAAAGAGAAAGCAATCTCCTGGATAGTAGTGAGACCACACTGGGTCTGTTCAGGATTGCAGATATGTTCCATCACAAATAAATTATTCTCCTGGTGGGGAACAAGGTCACTGACCAGTGCTTAACCCACACTTACTGCTACTGACCTTTAACTGACACCAGTTTATTTTATGAAACACAAAAAAAATCTAGGCGGCAAGAACGCTTCAGTCCAACTTTTCCCTGGACTGACAGGGGCTGTTTGTCGCATTAACCAGCAACACCCAAGACACCCCCCCCCCCCCCCAACCTGTTGGTTCGAACATCAGTTACCAAACAGTGGATTCTAAAGAGGGTGTTTACATTTTTCTGATTACAAACCGCCTGGTGATCCACTTTAAAAAGATCCTAGAGGGCCAGGAACCAGCAGGTAATTCTCCAATTGTGGCCCTTTAGCCTGGGCCATCCATTTTAAAAGGGAGCAGCATGGTCTGTTATGAGTCGATTGCGACTCCGCAGCAAGTAGTATCGAAGAGCCTCTAGGGCCCACTTAAAGGCCAAACACTCTCCCTGCACAATACTATAATTGCCATTCTTCAGAGGTCAGCTTCTGACTCAAATCGACCACCATATGTTCTGCTCACCTACCACATGGGACAAGACAGCCCACAGTCCTACTCTTGTCTAATCAGGCGCTGCTTCAAAACTTTAAAAAGCCACTTCAGCCTTTGGATTCCATGTAATTCCTTATGAGAAGCTTTTGCCCTTGGTCAGGTCGGTTAAGGGTGCTGCCACCATGGCAAAGATTGGGATGAACCTACGATAATACACATAAATGCCCAGGAAGATACTCACTTGTTTCTTGGTGACAGGAGCAGAACAATGCCTGATGGTTTCCACTAGACATGTGCAATTCGTTTGGATCTGAATACAAATTCAGACAAATTTTTGGGTATTCGGATGAATACAAATCTCTGAATGAAATAGTAATGAAATCCGTTAAAATTTGTTTTGTTTATTAGTTTTCCAACGAATTCCAACTTTTCAGAACAAATAGAATTTGGATTGGTCGAAAAACTATCGACCGATTTAAAATGTGTGTGAAGAATAGCTACTCTTATGCCGCATACACACGATCGCAAATTCCGACAACAAAATCCATGTTTTCTTTCCAACGGATATTGGCTCAAACTTGTCTTGCATACACACGGTCACACAAAGTTGGTCGGAAATTGCGAACGTCAAGAAACGCGTACGACGGCACTATAAAAGGGAAGTTTCAAATCAAGTGCGCCACCCTTTGGCTCCTTCTGCTAATCTCGTGTTTATCTCATGTTAGTAGAAGTTTGGTGAGAGATGATTCGCGCTTTTCAGCTTTGTGCTTTTCAGATCGTTACTGCTCTTCAGTTTGTGCTTGTGGGTTTGTATCTTTTCTTCAGTGCGTGTAGTCAGTTCGCATTTGTTTGTCAGTGTGTATGATTATTATTATAGTACGTATTCGATTACCAGTGCATTCTTGTCCGCTCGTTTCTGATTTTCAGCTTGCTCTTCTCAGGCCTTTCTGTTTTTCAGTGCTTTCTGTTAGTTTGTTCTGACCAGCCAACCGTTTTGAAGCTATGTTGTGGTGACATACTCGTCGTAGAGTTCATGCTGTGCAGGGGCTTGATGTTGGGGTTCCCGAAGATGGACCCCGTTTTTCACCGTTTGTTGGTTTTGCTGTCCCCTTATATTAGCAGGCAGGACACCTGCATGTGGCAAGCCATCACTTCTGAACAGAGGCTAGTCGCCACGTTGTGGTACTTGGCGACGGGGAGAAGTCTGCAGGACGTCAAGGTCTCGATAGGCATCTCCCCCCAGGCTCTGGGAATCATTATTCCAGAGACCTGTTCTGCCATCATTCAGGTCCTGCAGAAGGACTATATTAAGGTAAGATTTCTCCTTTAACATCACATTATATGTATTTAATGTTTGCTAATGTATTGTATTTATTTCATCATTCCCTAATTACCATGATTGTAATATGCTGTGAATGTCCCCTTTGTTCTCATGTATGCTGGAAGCTTTAAAACTTTTTGTTCTTCGTGCATATTTGCCTTCACTTACCTCAACAGCATGCTATCCTGGGCCCATATACACCTAGCCTAGTCACTTAATGTATTTTGTCAGCTCCATAGTAGTGCTTTACCCTAAACACCCCCTAAAATGTGTACCAATGTTATTTGCATCCTTAAATTCATGCAAAGTGCCAGAGGCTTTTTTGGGGGGTCAATCCTCTCTCTGCTGACTTTGCCAAACCCATACACACTATACCTACCTCTGGTAGTCTGGTGGTCAGGTTTCTGGATGAATTCACCAAAGCATGTAGTGAAAGGGCCTGCCTGAATACTTTCAAATGGTACTGTTTAAAGTTTTGTTCCCTATGACCTTGATAGGTATTTGCAGAATGTAAAAAAGTGCTTCAACTTGTACAGTGTGTATTTATTTTTGTATTATGACACTTCTTACCTGTCCAGTGGGCTGCCAATAGTGTAAGTAAGGAGGAGCTGGCCAAAAGTAACACTCATTATGTATGCATTCAGCTCTCAATGAAGTGGACAGGGTTACCTGTCCAAAACATCTCCCCCCCCCCCTAAAATTTTTACAATGGGCCATCAGAGGGGTGAGGAATCTGATAAGTGGACTTTCTCTTTTTGTCTTTAAATACTCCTTCAAATAAATGTTAATACTGATTTTGGCCAAGAATGTTTGTGTCTAATCTGCTTGCAATGTTTATGTGCAAAATGACTATTTTTTTTCTTGTTTGACTCCAGTTTCCTTCAATGCCACAGGAATGACAGACTGTAGCATCCCAGTTTGCCCAGCGGTGGGACTTTCCCAACTGTGGAGGGGCAATAGATGGGAAGCACGTCCATATCGTCCTACCCCCCAACTCGAGGTCATACTATTTATAACTCTATTAATATGAGTTCCTGTATGTGGATGCAGGGATCAATGGCCAGATGATGGAGTCATAGCCCAGACCGAATTTTACAGATGGCTCCAGAATGGTGGCATGGGATTGCCACCTGCTGAAGAGAACGTGGAAGGACTCCCGTTCGTCTTTGTCGCTGATGAAGCATTTGGTCTGGGTGAACACCTGATGCAGCCATTCCCATGTGAACCCCCACCCCGGAGCAGAGGGTTTTTAACTACCGGCTGGCCAGAGCCAGAAGAGTGGTGGAAAATGCCTTTGCAATAATGGCCAGCCGGTTCCGCCTATTCCTCACTGCAATAAACATGGTGAAATATAAAATCAATCATATTGTTATGGCATTCTGCATATTGCATAACCTTTTAAGAAAAACATGCATCGAACTACGTGGCCTCAGTTGGGACTGAGGCCGGCTTATTACCGGATACAACAATCCTGACGGCTCTTGAATCTGGCCGACTTGGCTTGCCCCCCCCCAAAGCGCCTGTGAAGTTCGTGAAAAGTATCTAGAGTACTTTGCGGGTAGGGGGGCTAATGATATGCCTCAAAATGTTTAACAAATGTGAAAAATAAATTTTTAATTTAAACGGAAATAGTATTTACTTTGATTTACTGCTTGTAAAAGGTTGTTTTTGGGAAATAGATGTATGAGTGCTGCCAGCATTGCTGCAAAGGTTGGGTTGGGGGGGGGGGGTCAGCCTGTCAGTGCTCAGACCATACGCTGCATACTGCATCAAATTAGTCTGCATGGCTGTCGTCCCAGAAGGAAGCCTCTTCTAAAGATGATGCATAAGAAAGCCCACAAACAGTTTTCTGAAGACAAGCACAGGATTACTGGAACCATGTCCTATGGTCTGATGAGACAAAGATAAACTTATTTGGTTCAGATGGTGTCAAGCGTGTGTGACAGCAACCAGGTGAGGAGTACAAAGACGTGTGTCTTGCCTACAGTCAAGCATGGTGGTGGGAGTATCATGGTCTGGGGCTGCATGAGTGCTGCCGGCACTGGGGAGCTACAGTTAATTGAGGGAACCATGAATGCCAACATGTACTATGACATACTGAAGCAGAGCATGATCCCCTCCCTTCGGAGACTGGGTCGCAGGGCAGTATTCCAACACGATAATGACCCCAAACACCTCCAAGACAACCACTGCCTTGCTAAAGAAGCTAAGGGTAAAGGAGATGGACTTGCCAAGCATGTCTCCAGACCTAAACCCTATTGAGCATCTGTGGTCCCTAACATCCACTAGCTCTGTGATGTCGTTATGGAGGAGTGCAAGAGGACTTCAGTGGCAACCTGTGAAGCTCTGGTGAACTCCATGCCCAAGAGGGTTTAGGCAGTGCTGGAAAATGGTGGCCACACAAAATATTGACACTTTGGGCCAAATTTGGACATTTTCACTTAGTGGTGTACTCACTTTTGTTGCCAGAGGTTTAGACATTAATGGCTGTGCATTGAGTTATTTTGAGGGGACACTGCAGCAAAGTATAATTTCTTCAGTGTTGTCACATGAAAAGATATAATAAAATATTTACAAAAATGTGAGGATGAGATACTGTACATGAGAAGTACATGAAAAAAACAAAAACAAAAAAAAAAAAAAAAAAAACAAAAACAACAAAATTGCATAAAAAAAAAAAATTTAAAATAAATTTTAAAATTCACCCACCCATTCTCTTACATTTTTAAAATTGCCAGTATGTTGAATCCCTCATATATTTTCTATGTATTTATCTATTTATTAATGGAACAGATCAGCTCTATATTCTTAGACCTCAATCTCTCAGATTCCATCACCAATCTTAACTATTACTGATGAAGCAATTTAAATCAAAGTCCACATTGAGACCCCTTGGTACCAAAACCTGGGTCCCATATACACAGAAGGACTCGCGCTGACTCAGGTACCGAACAAGGTTGCCCCCCTCTCTAGTGATTGTTCACCTGCTCCACTTTCCGGTTCCTACCATGGACCTCTCTAAAATATTTAGATACACTATGATCTCTTTTACCCTTCTTTATGTTATTTATATGCTCGCGTACCCTTACCAGTAAAGGTTTAGTAGTACAACCCACATACTGGAACTTACAAGGGAACTCCAGCATATACAAGACCCCTTCAGTCGTACATGTTTTAAATTTTTTATTTTAAGAACCTTTCCCATAGCCGTTGCTGTGAAATCCTCTTTTACTATTACATCCTTTTGTTCTACACGCTAAGCATTTCCCACGTGTGTAAAAACATGGGTGTCTGTGTTCCCGCCTTCATGACAGGTGGGTCTAAGATCCCTAATTTCTGGGCTTTTTTATATATAAACCATATCTTTCTGTTTCAATATGTTTAATGGGTTTTTGGAAATAAACAAGAGATTCATAAGCAAGCTTGTTAAAATCGCCCACACAGGGGCTAGAAGATGGGTAAACATTACCAATGAACAATAATGATCATTATTATACTTAACCAAAGTGAAAATAGGAGATGGTACCAAAAAATGAACACTGCAGAAAATGCCATGTCCCCAAAATCTACATGTCATTAGGGATGGGCGAACTTTCGCTTTTCGGTCGTTCGGCGAACATCCAAACGGGTCGTTCGACTGTTTGTTCAGCCCCCCAAACCGACCACAATGCATTGCAAGCCCTGATTGGCTGAAGTTGTAAAAGCTTCAGCCGATCAGGGCACAGAGCACTGTCAGAGTCATGATTGGACACTGTCATCATGACTTTATCCAATCATGGCTCATTCCCGCCCCACTGTATAAAAAGTATTCTTTCAATGGCAGCCATTTTCAGTGTGATGTTGGCGTGGAGAGAGATAGAACAGGGCTCTGTTCCATGCTATTAGTTAGTGTGCTATACTGTGCTATTTTGCTTCAATTGTCGGTGTAGAATTTTAGTTTAGTGTCAGTCTAGGGATAGGGTGACTGTAGTGAGGAGGACCATCATTCAGCTTTGCATAGTGTGCAGCTAGAGTAGGGACAGCTCAGATAGTTTCAGTGTAGTGTAGTGAGACCATGTCAGTAATCTTTACATTAGTGTATAGCTAGAGTGGGGACAGTTCACAGAGCGTCAGTGTAGTGACAGTTGATCACCGTCTATTTGATTGCGTTACTGCCAGTTTAACGCCATTTACTTCTGTGTGCGTTACTGCCAGTTTAACACCATATAGTCCTGTGCATTATATTGCAGTATATTATAGTGTAGCTGTGGAGTGTGTCTCTGTAGTGTGAGTACTCAAATTAAAGTGCACCAAGCACCTCTTTACATTGATTAAAGTGCATCTACGTACAGATTCCAACTTCTTCTTTACATTTGCTTATAAGCACCACCCCCTCCCAATAATGTTTGGGAGTACAACAAGGAGAGGTAGAGGTTCCCTTGGCACTGTAAGGGGGCCAGCAACAAATGTGTCCACAGGTAAAGGTGGAAGTGGTGGTCAGTCCTCAGGCAGGGCATCATTTCCTCTGTTTAGTGAGTTTGCCCCTGCTGTCTGGGCCTTTTTCAGCCAATCTGCAGCAGATCGCACTGTTGCTATCTACAAACTGTCTCAGGCACATCAAACGTGGCAAAAACACCAACTATTTGGGTACCGCATGCTTAACCAGGCATTTAACATTCAACCACTCAGCCCGTTGGCAAGAGCACCTAAAAGCCACACAAAGGGGCACAAATCTGTCCCTCCTCCTCCTTACCCCCCGCTATACCAAGTCATTACCTCTCAGCAGCCTCCACTGACAGGGATGATGGTATAGCACAGGGTGTCCCAGAGCCTAGCATCACATCTGCCAGCAGCACACCACCAGCTGTAGACTGTAGCTGGCAAAATTTCTCTTCCATCAGCTGCAGCTGAAAAAAAAAAAAAAAAAAAAAAAAAAAAAAAACACACGACAGTCCCTGCCACCCACATGTCCAGTGTCTAAATGCAAGCTTGTCAAAGCTGTTGGCTCTCCAACTTCTGTTTTTCAGCCTGGTGGACGCTGCCCCCTTCCGTGAATTTGCACAATGTGCTGTACCACTATGGCAGGTTCCCAGGCCGTTCCATCTTTCCACCATCACGTGGAAGGGAATGTTCTGGCATGGTTGGGCAAGGTAGTCAGCTGTAAAATCCACCTTACTGCTGAAAAGTGATCCAGCAAGCATGGGCAGGGACAATATATTTCGTTCACAGCACACTGGGTAACGCTGCTTACAACTCGAAAGGATGCAGGACAGGGCTTGGTGCTGCAGTTTTTTTTGCCTTCCTCAGTAGCACCTCTATAGGTTTACAGTGGGAAGGTGCCCCCAACACCCAAAGAGTAATTTTTCTGCACCGGTTTGACTGATGCATATCATTGCAATTTTTTATAGCAAGGCCAATTCTTGCTTTCATCAAGAGTACCTCTATAGGGTTACAGTGGGAAGGTGCCGACACCCAAAGACAAATTTTTCGGCACCTGTTACTTCTATCCAAAGTCAAAGTGACAGCAGAATGTATCCAAAAAAAAAAAAAAAAAACTCAAATCTTGTTCCCAGTGCACTACACTGTGGCCTCATCATACACACTGGCTCCCCAGCTGTTGCTGAGCAAAATAAAGGCAGCTTGCAGGGAAAATTTTCATTTTTTTGGCTTTATAAATGCAATTATTGCTGCAGCAGATTCTAGACATGGTACAGATCTGCCACTTTACATGTAGACTAAGGGGACCCCCCTAGTCACTATATTGGAAGGATTTTTTCATTTTTATGCTTTCACTTTAATAATCAAAAACTCACTGCTCATTTAAAAATTTCACAAACTTTTTTTTATTGATACATGTCCCCCAGGGCAGGACCCAGACCTCTATAACAATTGTATGCCCAATTACTTGCATATAAGCCTTCAAAATGGGCACTTGATTTTTGACACTCAGGTCCCATTGACTTTATTGGGGTTGGAGATTGGGGCCAGAACTTTTGCAGTGTTCGAGTCCGTTTGGCCCATCCCTACATGTCATCACCGCCAGAGTGATGACATGTAAGCCCCACAGGTAGAGATTAGACTACCACTCCGTGGTATATGAAAAGGTAAGCTCATTTTCTTTTTCAATTTCCTTTTCTTTTCGAGTCTATGTTCGATACTTTGGTGGGTTAGAGACCGTTAGGTGATATACCGATATTGAAATGCTTGTGTAACCTCCAGAGGTTTCAATAGTCGAAGACAGAGCCTTTGGGGGCATTGGCTAAGGTAAATAGACGCGGCCCATTGTCCAGGACAAAAAAAAAAGAGTGGAATGTACAAGTAAATGTTATACCGATCGCTAGAGGAGTAAGCCTGGTGATAAAACCAATTAGGAAAGTGGTGAGTGCTCGTATAGCGAACACGAGAACTACTTTCTCTTGTATTGGTGAAGGTTTTTCTACTTTACTCTTAACTTTCTCTATGGTGAATTCTACCTCTGCGGATTGAGGTGTGAACTGTTTTTTGTTTGGTCACCCCGATTAATGCATTCTTGTTTTTTTTTGTTGATTGTATATCATTTTTGTTGTCAAAAGACCTAGATTGGAATTACTCGTGTCCTATTCTAGAGCGAAAAAGGAACTTAATTGTTATTGGGTAATAACATATGTAAGAGTACAGGCTGTGCCTGTTTGTGTTGCTGTTGTGTGCCTTAGACCCAGCGGTCTGTTAAGGGAGTTATATAATGATGGGTGATGCCTAATCAAAATTAATCGCTAGGATTATGATCAAAATGGGGAAATGGGTTGTCAGGTCACCTGAGAACAGGTGACAGATGCACTCCGTAGGAGTCAGGAGTGCACCGCTAAGGTGGTGGACCCTAGGACTGACTGCTGAAAGGTGCACTGTTCTTAACCCCTCCACATTGTTACCAATACCAACTGATTGTGAATCACATGATTGCACTGCAGCAATAGCAGAAAAGGTGCTACCTAGGAAGGATCTGAGTGACACACCATTAGCCAACCCTGATATGGTGGGATATGCTGTAGTTTCAGACTCATCCATACTTGAGACTAAATCCTTACCAAAACACTATTCAGCACAAGCAGCAGAACTTGTTCTTCTGATAAGGGCATGCATTCTTTCCAAAGGTAAGGCAGTAACCATCTATACAGACAGTCAGTATGCCTTTTCCACAGTACATGTATAGGAAAAACCATAGGTAGATTACACAATCCTCAAAAGACATGCAACTTTTCACCTAGTGAAAAGAAATTATGGCAGACAAAAGGATGTAAATCTGTTGAAGACCTCTACATGTCTCCTAAAACAAACCTGTATTACCAAAATCCCTGTTCAGATATACTGCAGTGTTGACACATGGAGTGACTCATGTGTCAAGTGGGGGCATGGTAGCCTTGTTAGAAAAAGTATGCACAGCAAATGGATTTACTAATTATTCAAAAACTTGTTGCTCTCAGTGTATCATATGTGCAAAACACAATGCCCAAGGTGGCATAAAACCACAAAAAGGGAAGTTCCCCATGCCACAATATCCATTCCAACACATTTGCATGGATTTCACTGAACTAGACAAATGTGAAAGGAAGAAATATTGTTTGGTAATCATAGACGCCCTGACCAAATGGGTGGAGGTATTCCCAACAGGAAGTGCAGATGCACAGACTCTTGAGAAAGCATTACGAAGAGACATAATTCCTACATTTGGAATCCCGAAAGATCTACAGTTATAATGATGTCTGTTGTGTTCCAGAAGGTCCAATTCAAGAAGAGAAAGTGCATGTGGGAGATTGGGTCTTGATAAAAAAAGTCATAAAGAAAAATCATTGGCATTCACCAAGGTGGGAAGGCCCTTTTCAAGTCCTTCTAACCACCCCTACGGCAGTAAGGGTTGCAGAAAGGTCTATGTGCATTCACCAGTCCCATTGTAAAAAGGTCCTACAGGCAGAGCAGAGCCCCAGTAAGTCCGGCTACAAAGGGAGGTTTCACACGAGGTGGGATCTGTCTCAAACCGGTGAAAACTCCCTCACCCTGTGCCCTGGGAGTTCCATAGCTAGTTAGCATGAAAGGGATAGTGATTATCTTGGGAATACTGGTGACTCTAGGGGAAATGTCTATACGAAGGGGCAGAAACTGGAAAGTGGAAGAACCTCTAGAGTGGGCAAGTACTGGAAAGGCTTTGAACTTAACATTCATGGAAGGAGTAACCAGTACCATTTTATTTGATTTCTGCCAGGATTGTGGACTGTGGAGACATAAACGAAGCTAAACTCTTATGGGCAGACAAATATGTTTGTTATCTCCCAGGGAGAACTGTGTGCTCAACATGAGACCAGGTTCTGTGGAGATAGATACAATTAGATTATTAGATTGTAAGCTCTTCTGAGCAGGGCCCTCTTAATCCTATTGTATTGTATTATAACTGTATTGTCTCCCTTTTATATTGTAAAGCGCTGCGTTAACTGTTGGCGCTATATAAATCCTGAATAATAATAATAGGATATGCTGATAAAAACAAATGGTTAGAATGGTTGAGATACACAGTTAAAATTCTAAAAAAGGAAAACTGCTTGGTTTGTGCCGGAGCCAAACCACATTTAGCAACGGTCCCTTTCCTCTAGATAATAACACGGATCCAGAAGGTTTGAAGTGTATGTTACGGTTGTATAATAAGATTTATAAACCGGAATTCTACCTGTCACACATTGAATTTGTTCCCCCAGATGCAGAAACCTCAGATACCTCCAGAGGTCACAGCGTATCCTGGTAACTTTACCTGTTTTGCACTCCCAGGGAATGAGGGCAGGATAGACTTGGGGTCATTGCCAGATAATTACTGTATGGAGAGGATTAACAGGAGCAAAAGGTGATTGGGTTGAACATGACACTCAGAGCGCTGATGCCTGGTAGATGTGTGGGGATAAGAAGCTGCAAGCTAGTATCCCAGCCAATGCCCAAGGGGATTGCGCTATGGTCCAGCTAGCTATGCCCGTGAGAATCCTGTCAGAACAACAATGGAGCAAAAATCACCAACGATAACGAAGGGACACCTCCCTCAAAAGCATCATTTGACTCCCAGGTATACATAGATGAGATGCGAGTTCCACGGGGGGGGGTGCCGAATGAGTTTAAGGCCAGGAACCAAGTGGGAGTGGGGTTCGAGTTTTTCTGGTGGGTTACTGTAAATAAAAATGTTAATTGGATTAATTAAATTTATTATAACCAACAGCGATTTGTGAATTACACTAGAGATGTACTAAAAGGCTTAGCTGAACAATTAGCCCCCACGTCACTAATGGCATGGCAAAATAGAATGACTTTAGACACGGCCCTAGCTGAACGGGGAGGGGTATGCATGACCAGTGTAGTCTAAATGACCCCCATCTACCCGACTGTTATGCACCTATACTCCCATCCACTTAAATACCCACCTAAAGGAATTGAGTCCACATCTTGTTTTGGAGTATAAGTGGCCATAACAGCCTTTATTAACACAAGTCAACCAAATAACTCCAATAAATATAACATCAACTTAAACTACACCCCTCAAACATTTTAACCCAGCCTGTTGATCTGACGGCGACCCACCTCTTTTCCAATATGTAATATACCACCACACACCCTCTTTCCCGCAGTGCCACCATTACCGTATTTCAGCCACTGTGCTGGAATACACCGGAGGGGCTTGTACTGCCGATGAACTCCCCACCCCTTTTTATCACGTACATTTTACCGCCACCGTCAGAGACCAACAAGCAACACTGCCACAGCCCGAAAGGGTGACTACCTTACTCTCGAGGACACCTCCACACCCTCAGGGCCCTTTGGATCCCCTCCTGTAAACCCATGGTCCAAAGATCAATCCCTACGTCTGAAAGATGAACCCCATCCTTCCGTAAATAAAGCCCAACATTCTTTTCCAATTCCAAATGCCTGACTACTAAACCCCCATTTTTAAACCATAAACAGCCCCACCACCTTGTTGACTCGAATGCGTGTCTTCTGAATACTCGCCACTGACCGAGCCTCTCGCCAAAATGTCCGTGCCACGATGTCAGACCATATCAACATGGTCTCAGGAAAGCGCACTTTCAACTGTAAAAAATCTGATTTAATGTCGGCAAGCAAATCCCTGACTGGGCGGACCCAGAAGTACACACCGCCCGTAACCATCAACAGATGGCCCTTAAATTTGCGAACGTGACAGGATGCCTCGAATCCAATTTTTTGTGACTTTTTTGAACCCTTTATTGCCTGCTTTACCCAAAAATCTTTAGTTGCATCCTCTCCCCCCCAACAGTTTGAATAGGAATGACAGGCCCGCCATCTTTTGCTCGATGGCAGACACTGATCCCCCGCTCTCCATGTCCCGGGACACAAAGTACAACAACAACCGCATCTCCACCCTGTCATTCCCAATCCCGGCCTCCCGTACCAGCAACGACCATTCCTTCCAAAATTTGTTGTAATACGCCCACATAGCTTCGCTTACTGACTGCCGAATCCATCCCGCGGCGATTCCAATGCCAGCTCCCAGATCCACGCCGGGCAACAAAGTCCTTCCCTCTCTGTGCCTGGGACCAGCTCTCTGAACTTGTCCTACTGAAAACGAGACAATGCGTCAGCCAGGCCATTGTCCACCCCCGGAATGTGAACAGCATAGATGAAAATGTTCAAACGCAAGCACCGCAACACCAACCTACGCAATAGCCGTATTACCGGTGGTGATGACTAGACATGTGCACACTGAAATATTTAGTTTCGGAATTTCGTTTTCGTCCGAAAAATACATTTAGTTACTCCTGAAATTCGTTTATATTTATTTTGTTTTTCGTTTAAAATTGCATTTGTCCGAAAATCCAAATTAAGATCGAATCTGTCATTGAAGGCTTATGGTGTCTGTCGAATGTTCAACGGAGCAGCTAAGCTGTACGACGCTGTATAGTTTACCTGCTCCGTCGAATCTTCTTAGAACTTTCAACAGATACCATAAGCCAAAGTACGTGTGTACTTAGTTCTAGCTATTTTACTGCTCCTCCTCTTTGGTTACAACCAGCCAATAACATTCATCATCATCATTTTTATTTTACTTCCCCCACCCAATTCCAGCAGCGATCTTTTCTCCCCTACGTCGAATCTTTTATCTCTATGTAGAATAATCTTGGACTAATAGAGTTAAGGTTAGGCACATTTGACCACAGGTTTGATGGACACAGGTGGTTATCATCATCATCATCATCATCATCATCATCATCATGTCGAATCTCCTATCTATAGCGAACTGTTGTAGCAACGAAAACGAAAATAAAGCATTTGTTTATGTTGGATCTTTTGTTTTTTGGATTCTGCACTTTCGTTATCGTTTGTTAAAACGAAAATACCTGAAATTCGGACGAAAATGCATTCGGACTAAAACGAATGCACATATCTAGTGATGACGCTGACATGCGGTTGATCACCTGAACCACTCCAATGTTGTCACAATTCAGTCTCAATTTCAAGTCCAGACATGCTTCCCCCATAGTTCCATGGCCAACACTACTGGAAAAAGTTCCAGCAGGACCAAGTTACGTGAAAACCCTGCTTCCACCCATGACAAAAGCCCAAGGCCCCGCGCTCCACTGCCCCTGAAAAAAAGACCCCGTAACCTGTGGATCCTGCCGCATCCGTAGCTAGCTCCATGTCAAAGTTATTTATCGGGCCCGACATCCACACTGATCTGCCATTGTATGACTCCAGAAACTCATGCCACACCCGCAGATCTGCTCGGTGGTCCTTGTTAAGCCCAACAAAATGAGTAGGTGCCTTGATCCCTGCTGTGGCCGCCAACAGAACACTCTCCCCATCGGAATTATCCTACAAGCGAAATTCAACTTACCCAAAAGTGACTGCAGCACCCTCAACTGAACTTTCCGCAGACCTTGGATCCCCCGAATTTCCTTTTGCAAATCCTTCAACTTCTCCCTAGGCAAACGACACTCCGTTGCTTCCGCATCTATGACTATACCCAAAAAACTAAGCTCCGTTGTCGGACCTTCAGTTTTTAGCCGCCAAAGGCACACCGAACCTGCCCGTGATGGGCTGCAACATAGACAGGAAGATCGCACACACACACACACACACACACACACACATCAGAGGCAGGGAGGCCAATGCACAAATAATGTATAACCAAATCCAGGCCCGCCACATCCCTGACCACCCATTCTAAAAATGAACTAAATGCCTCAAACATGGCACATGAAAATGGAGCAACCCATGGGCAAACATTTGTCAACATAAAACTGCTCTTGCCAACAACAACCCAACAGCCGGAAACTATTTGGATGCACCAGCAGCAAACGAAACGCGGACTCTATGTCCGATTTTGCCATCAGTGCCCCCTTGCCATATTTCCTAACCCACCACACAGCCGCATCGAACGATGTGTAAGACACGGTGCATGCCTTCGGGTCTATGAAATCATTCACAGACCCCCCTTTTGGGAAGGACAAATGGTGAATAAGTCGGAACTTGTTTGGTTCCTTCTTAGGCACCACCCCCAATGGGGAAACCACCAGGTCCTGTATAGGTTTACTCTCAAATGGCCCCCCCATGCGCCCCAATGACACTTCGTTAGCCAACTTCTCCCCTACCACCCCCGCATGCTGCAAAGCGAACTTCAATTTTTTTGCCAGTGGTGGCACCACTTCCAGGGCACACGGAATATGAAAACCTTCCTTGAAACCCGCGGCAAGCATATTGGCAGCCGCCTTGTCCGGGTATCCATTAAGAAAAGGTTGCATCCTTTCCCATTTCACCGAAGTCATCCCTTTTGCGAGTAGGCTCTCCGGGATGCTTCCCTTTCTTGAAGCATAGGCACAATGGGTGTGTGCCCCCACAGCCTGAGCACTCGTGCTTAAATTTGCAGGACCCCCCAAATTTGCAGGAGCCTTCATTAAACTGCCAGCACACCCCCTATTTCTTCCCAGCCGAAAGTTCTGAGGCATTTATACTTCTGGCCCCCCCTGAAGAAACTGTGACTGAGGACATCAGTCTCACCCAGAGACTGATGTCCTTATGGTCCCAGCGCAGGGACGGACGTACCGCCCTTCGCTGGCGGAACTGCTCCTCATACCGCAACCAAGAGGAGCCACCGTATACCCTATGAGCCTCCCCTATCGCGCCCATATAGCAAAATAATGCAGAGCCATGCTCGGGTTCTTTTTCCCCCCAATTATGCTTGCCATAATGGCAAACGCCTGAAGCCAGTTCACGAAAGTCCACGGAATCAGTCTATACTTCCTCTTTTCCTCATCCTCTTTTTGGAATCATAAGGATTCACCCTGTCCAAATTAAAATTTCTCCAAAAGGTAATAGGGAAAATATCTCCACATACTCACCCTTGTGGATCTTGTCACGGACTTCCAGCTTCAGATGTGCTCCCAGCGGACCCTCAAAGCACACATACACCTCACACTTAGCAGCGCCTGTGATCCTTACCACATCAGTCCTGGCTGCAGGCACCGTACCCACTTTTTCCACCCCCTATTCAGGACCCTTTTCGATTTCCCCTGTACCAGGCGGGTCAGTCCCAGTGTGTACCTCTGTTCTGGAAATTACTGCGCCTCCAGCCCCAGACCCCGTCTCTGGACCCGTCCACAGGGCCACCTGTGGTGCCTGAACCTGCCGTGTCTCAAACCTCCCCACCAACTCCTTCAATCCTTCCAGCAAATCCTGCATTTGTGCCCATGAACCAGAACTGGCAGGCCTCTCGGCCGCCAATTGCTGGTCAGTTGTCCCCCTTGCAGTCCCTCCCGTGTCCGCTGACACAACCCCAATCAAGTAATTTAGTGCATTAGATAAAGATACAGTAGAAGTGGACTTACCGGGCACTCGCCCCATCATCTCCCTGTTTTGCCGATTTGCTGGTGCTTGTGGTTCCTCCGCATCGGACACCTTCCCCTCCGACCGGTCACTGTGCTCCATGACGGGTGGTGTGGTCAGCCCCCCGGGAGAAGTCGCCCCGGAGGCCGTGGCATTCTGTCCATGACAGGGCCGACACTAGGGATGAGCTTCGTGTTCGAGTCGAACCAATGTTCCAAATTCGTGTGGCGCGTCACGGCCCATAATTTACTGCGGCATCGCAGTGCATTGCTGGCTGATGATTGGCCAAGCATGCACTATGACCCGCATGCTTGGCCAATCACAGCGCCGTCTGAACAGAGAGCCGTAATTGGCCAAAGCCAAGGAGGCTTTGGGCAATTATGGCTCAGGGGATTTAGTACACGACCCACACTATATAAGGCCGCCTGCACGGCGGCCCTGTGTAGTGTGTGTTCCGGCGTTGAGAGATAGACAGGGAGACAGTGTCATTTGATTTAGATAGATTAGGCAGAACAGTCAGCTGCATACATATATATATATTCGTATTCAGTTTAGCTAGATCCGTTCCTGTTATCTTCCTACTGGCAGGCAGGCTTGTCTTGTTACAGTATTTACAGCTACCTGAAGAAAATTGCTGGTGTTCTTTTGATCCCATTAGTACCACAGTCAGACAGCTAGACTATTTACAGTTAGTGCAGTGCGTCCTGCTCACAGTGTTCAGCTAAACCTACAAGTTAGTGCGGTGCGTTCTGCTCACAGTGTTCAGTTAAACCTACAAGTTAGTGTAGTGAGACCTCTGCACAGTGTTCAGCTAAAACTACAAGTTATTTTTTTTGCGAGCTCTGCACAGTGTTCACCTAAAGCTACCTGTGGAAGGTTGGTGGTGTTTTCCTGATCCTATCACTACCACAGGCAGCTAAAAAAAGCTACAAGTTAGTTTTTTGCAAGCTCTGCACAGTGTTCAGCTAAAGCTACCTATAGAAGGTGGTGTTCTCATACTACAGGCAGGCAGTTGATTTTGCTAGCTGCAGTATAAGAGTATAATAATATATATATATCCCAGCTTAGTGCAGCTACAGGCCATTAGTATGTCTAGAAAGCCAAGGAGGAGAGGCAGACAGTCACAAGCCAATAAGAGAGGGAAAGCAGGCTCTGTGTCTAGTGCTGGTCGTAGAGACGGTGCATCCTCATCAGCACGTGGCCATGGGACACGCTTGGCCTTTTTTTCGGTAGCTGGCCGTGTTGAGCCGCAACATGCGGAAGACTTGGCCGAGTGGATGACCAAGCCGTCCTCATTCTCTCTCACCCATGCCCAGGGTACTTTGGCAAAGCAGCGGCCTCTTCCCTCGGCTCAATGTCATCAGTGACTCCTTCCCTAGCCCCACCATGTCCTCCCGAGGAGTCCCTCGAACTGTTTGACCACAGTGTTGGGTACATGCTCCAGGAGGATGCCCAGCGTTTGGAAGGCTCTGATGATGATACTGAGCTCGATGAAGGCAGTAACATGAGCACGGACAGAGGGGGTGCCCAAGAAGGACAGCAATCTGGCAGTCATGCTCCCCCTGCTGCAGCATACTGCCAGGTTTGCTCCAGTGATGAGGAGGGAGGGGATGATGAGGTCACTGACTCAACGTGGGTGCCTGATAGGAGAGAGGAGGAGGAGGAGGAGGCAGCACATCACCAACGAGGCAGGATGCCCTCCAGGGGCCAGCCTAAGGGCAGCACATTGACTGCATCACACCCCAAAGCTCCACATGTGCAGGGCGCTGCAGTCTCTGCGAGTTATTCAAAAAGTTCTTTGGTGTGGGCCTTTTTTGAGACGAGTGCATCAGATCGCACTGCGGCCAAAACATCTCCCGCTTGGGTACCACATGCTTGACCAGATATATGTTGACCTGCCATGCAGTTCGTTGACAAGCGCATCTAAAAGACCCACACCAAAGAACAAAGAGGACCTCTCATTGCTCCTCATCAGCTGAGATCTCCAACCCCACTATACCTTCAGTCCTCTCCGAGACCTGCACTGAGAGGAATGAAGGTGTAGAATTAGGTGTGTCACAGCCAAGTACTTGTGGGCAATCTGCTTTTGGTACACCGACGTCAGATTGTACCAGGCAAATTTCCCTGCCCCAGCTGCTGCACCGCCGAAAGAAGTTTGATCCCAGCCATCCACATGCGCAGCGGTTGAGTGCTAGCTTGGCAAAATTGCTAGCACTTCAACTGCTGCCTTTTCAGTTGGTAGACTCTGCCCCCTTCCGTGAGTTTGTGGAATGTGCAGTTCCTCAGTGGCAGGTACCCAAACGCCACTTTTTCTCACGGAAGGCGATTCCGGCTCTCTACCGGCATGTGGAAGGCAATGTTCATGCCTCGCTGGACAGGGCAGTCAGCGGTAAGGTGCATATTACCGCTGACTCATGGTCCAGCAGGCATGGATAGGGACGTTACCCAAGTTTCACGGCGCATTGGGTGACTCTGCTGGCAGCTGGGAAGGATGCAGGACAAGGTGCAGTAGTGTTGGAGGTTGTTCCGCCACCACGCCTCCAAAATGTTAATGATTGTGACACACCTCTCTCCTACACCCCCTCCATGGCCTCTTCCTGTGCTTTGTCCTCGGAACCAGCGGTGCTCCGTAGCCGTTCAAGGGGCTACGCAAGTACGCAGGCCAAAAGATGCCATGCTGTGCTTAAGCTGGTGTGCTTGGGGGACAGGAGTCACACTGGGGCAGAGGTTCTGTCAGCTCGCAGGGGCAGGTTCAGAGGTGGTTGACACCACGCCAACTTAAGGCAGGAATGGTGGTTTGCGACAATGGCACCAACCTCCTCTCTGCCCTCTGACAGGGACAAATGACCCATGTGCCCTGTTTGGCTCATGTCCTTAACTTGGTGGTGCAGCGGTTCTTGGGCAGGTACCCGGGCTTACAGGATGTCCTGAGGCAGGCCAGGAAAGTCTGTGTGCATTTCCGCTGGTCATATAATGCCAGTGCTCGGCTGACGGACCTCCAAAAAGGAGTTTAACCTGCCCAAGAACCGCTTAATCTGTGACATGCCCACCAGGTGGAACTCAACGTTGGCCATGCTGCAGCGGCTGCACACGCAGCAGAGGGCCATCAATGAGTACCTGTGCGACTATGGCACCAGGACAGGGTCAGGGGAGCTTGTTTTTTTTCCCCCCATGCCAGTGGGCCATGATCAGGGATGCATGCACTGTTCTGTCACCATTTGAGGAGGCCACAAGGATGGTGAGCAGTGACCGTGCATGCATCAGTGACACTGTCCCCCTTGTCCACCTGTTGGAGCACACACTGCGTGGAATAATGGACAGGGCACTTGAGGCAGAACAGAGGCAGGATGAGGAGGAGAAGGAGGAGGAGGACGACGACTTCCTTAGCTCGGAGGAGGAATTCCTTAGCTCGGAGGAGGACGTCTTCCTTAGCTCGGAGGAGGAGGACGAGGACGACTTCCTTAGCTCGGAGGAGGAGGAGGAGGAGGAGGAGGAGGAGGAGGAGGAGGAGGAGGAGGACGACGACTTCCTTAGCGAGGAGGGAGAGGACGAGGACGACAAGGAGGATTGTGTCAGTATGGAGGTGGAGCCTGGCACTTAGCATCAGCAGCAGTCTTTAAGGGATCAGTCCCAAGAAACACATGGACTTGTACGTGGCTGGGAGGAGGTGGCTGCGGACCATGTCGTCCTTAGTGACCCAGAGGATTCCGGACTGAATGCCTCAGCAAACCTACGCTGCATGGCCTCCCTGATCCTGCAAAGCCTGCGTAAGGATCCTCGTATTCGTGGTATCAAGGAGAAGGACCAATACTGGCTGGCAACCCTCCTTGATCCATGTTACAAGGGTAAGGTTGCGGACCTTATCTTGCCATTGCAGAGGGAGCAGAGGATGAAACATCTTCGGGAGGCCTTGCAGAAAGGTCTGTGCAACGCGTTCCCAGAGACTGGGAGGTTAAAAACTCCTGTTTCTGGACAACGTGTTGCTGAGGCTTCGGTCAGTCAAAGAAGGAGCGGTAGAGAAGGTGGCCGTCTGACCGATGCATTCAGACAATTTTTTGGTCCGCAGCCCCAAGGTATGATCGGTTCCAGCAACCATCGCCAGCGTCTGTTTTACATGGTGCAGGAATACCTAGGGGCAAGATCTGACTTGGACACCTTTCCCACCGAAAATCCTCTGGGTTACTGGGTCTTGAGGATGGATCACTGGCCAAAGCTTGCACAGTATGCAATTGAGCTACTGGCCTGTCCTGCATCCAGTGTTCTTTCAGAACGCACATTCAGTGCTGCTGGAGGCTTTGTAACCGATCACAGGGTGCGTCTGTCCACCGACTCGGTCGATCGACCGACCTTCATAAAAATGAATCAGTCTTGGATCACCACCAGCTATCAAGCACCTGATGCTGATGTAACCGAATAATTTTTTTTGAAATCTCAGATCCCTTCAAAGACTGCCTATACTGATGCTGAGTGACTATCCCTGAGAAATTATCCTCTTCCTCCTCAATCATCACGCTGATAGCTTGTAAGAACATTTTTGGTTCTGGGCGCCACCACCAGTGCCTAAGGCACAATTTTTCAGCCCCTGTTTAACAGGGGCGTGTAATTACAATTTTTGATCTAATATTTCACAGCAGGGTCCATTTTTTGCACCCACCAAGAGCGAGTGAGGACTTACAGTCTTGTGGCACCAGCACCACCACAGGCCCAATTTTTCTGCCCCTGTTCAACAGGGGCATGTAATTACAATTCTTGATCTAATATTTCACAGCAGGGCCCTGTGAGGGCTTACAGTGTTGTGGCCACAACACCTAAGGCCCAAATTTCTGCTGAGTATATAGGGCAGGCCCCTACTTTCAAACATCTAACTTACAAACGGAAGGAGACAACAGGAAGCGAGATGAAATCTACCCCTAGGAAGGGAAATTCTCTCCTGTAAGAGTAATATGGGAAAAACGTGTCTCCTCTCCACTGATGCTTTATCACCAATCCTTGTTTCACAAAAAACCCTGAATTTTCAAAAAACATTTGTCATTGGGACAGAAAAAGTGATGTGAAATCTTCTGAAGAGGTGCACAGACAGCAAAACAAATGTTACAGGGGTAATAACCCTTCCTTATGTTTTCCAAAAAGCTTAAAAATAGAGTCTTTGGCTGGAGCTACACTTTAAAAATGTACCAGTCCAAAATTACAAACAGATTCTACCTAACAACAAACCTACAGTCCCTGTCTTGTTTGCACCGCCTGTATACTGCTGTTCAGAATATATAGGGCATGGGGGGCCCCACGCCTTTCCTTTTTTTAATTTGGGTGCAGGGTTCCCCTTAATATCCATACAAGACCCAAAGGGCCTGGTAATGGACTGGGGGGTACCCCTGCCATTTGTCTCACTGATTTTCATCCATATTGCCAGGACCCGACATTACTTTAAACCGCCAGCAGTTTTAAATTAGATTTTTTCCTTTAAAAATGATATTTTGTGCAGGGACTGTTCTAAACACGGGAAACACGCGCCACTTTACAGGCATACTATAGACACACCCCAGGTACGATATTTAAAGGTATATTTCACTTTAGGCATCATTAAAATCACTGCTCCCGGAAAAACAGCCGTTTTTAAAAGTTTTTCTTGCATTGATACATGTCCCCTGGGGTAGGACCCGGGTCCCCAAACCCTTTTTTAGGACAATACCATGCAAATTAGCCTTTAAAATGAGCACTTTTGATTTTGAACGTTCGAGTCCCATAGACGTCAATGGGGTTCTAACGTTCGTGCAAATTTTCGGTCCGTTCGCAGGTTCTGGTGCGAACCGAACCGGGGGGTGTTCGGCTCATCCCTAGCCCACACCCTCCTGCAGCCTTGCTCCTTGCCGTCATGCTGCTAGTGGTTGCTCTGGCTGTAGCTCGTCTCGTTTGCATGGGACCACCACCGCCGTCTTGACTTTGTGCATGTCTCCCCGCTAGGCCCCGCCCCCTCTCCATCCTATCTGCTGCTCTTGCCCCTGCTGGGCCGACTACCCTTCTCTCTACCCTACTCCTTGCGAATCCCCTTAAATCCCCCCCCCCATCCCATCTGGATAACTCCCTCACCTGCATCCCACCATCCTCCGTTTGGGAAGCGGCGTCATCACGGCCCATGGCCCCGCCCTCCCACAGTAGGCCCACGACGTACGGACCACTCAGGGCCTGTAGAAACCTGAAGGAGCGCCCTTTTTGCTGGTGGGACCGATCGTTCCGCCCTCGGGCTCCTAGTCTGCCGCACAGGCCGCAGCTCAGGTGAAAATCGCACCGGAGGCCGCGATCTCCGCACACGGAGGCGTTTCCTCACGCCTCCTGTCCTTTAAGGGCCCCGACTTGCCTGTTCAGCCAGTCCATGCCCCGTGTCACCGCCGCTGCCCGCAAACATGCTAAAATGTCTATGTCCGCCATCTTCCTTAGGAGGAGCAGTGGAAAAAAAAAAAAAAAAAAAAAAAGAAAAAAAAAAAACTGCCTCCTCCTGTAAATTCTCTCCCACTGTGCCCTCCTGACTCCTCCTTCCATTTATATATTGTCCCTCCCCTTCCTCACAAAGTTTCCCAAATCCCCTCCTAAATTCCTTAACCCTTTGTGTCTCCTTCTCCACAATGTTATGCCCGGCCCTCCTTTATCATTCATTTCCTTCATTTTCCACTCCGGGCCTCACTAAATGTTTTGTAGTCTGTGCTGTACTTTTATTCCCAACAATACAGCTCCTGGAGGGACTGTAACCAGAGCTCTGGAAGGACTAACAGCCCTATCAAATTAACTGGTAGAAAATTCAGGCATCAATGACTCATTGATGGACTAGCTTGAAGGTTGGTTCGGGAAATGGACTGAACTTATCACCACATGTTTGATCTCTATTGCCGTGGCTTTAGCCATCTTGGTGACTTGTGGATGCTGCTGCATTCCCTGTATTCGAGGACTTTCACAAAAATTGATAGAAACCGCAGTAACAAGAACGATGTATCAAGTCCTTCCTGCCACTGAGGAGACCTGTGTGGACATTAAAGCTCAACTTAATGACATACCGTCCTAATGTGCATAAAACACAGGGACTATCATCGAAATGTGTTGAGATAAAATAGCCAAACAAGAGGAGGGAATGTTGTAAAAGTTTTAATGTTTGTGTGACTATACAAAGAAATCTAAAATGGAGACTGATTTTTAAATGGCTTCTAAGAACACGTTGCTTTAACTTGTTTTTTTGTCTATTGTTTCAACTAACTGCCTAAGGCCAGAAAACCACAAGCTTTGCTATATAAGGGAATAGATTGTAAAAAAGACGCTGCGATTGGCAATAAAGCTGTTATGCGTCATGAGCCACCAGCGAACTTTTAGCCAATAAGATTCTTTCTGTTGATCTTATAAAAGGTCACACATCCTGTGTCTATGTGTGACTTCTGCCTTTTTCCTTCTTTCTTTCATAATACTTGGAGTTTGACTGATCTCGGATGAAGAGTTTTCCTGTCAGTACCCCATCACATGCAACCACTGGCCTGTCAAATGCCACCACTGTGTCCGTCAAATGCAGCCACCGTGCCCATTAAATGAAGCCACTTGTGCCCCATCAAATGCTGCCTCTGTGCTCCCCCGCCCGCTTGCTGACTGCCCAGCACTTACAACATCTTTGTGGGGGATCAGGCAGCAGGTGACAGCAGCGCGCTATGGGATGGTGGGATGAGAAGCGGGTCAGGCAGCGGCTCCTGTGTCCTCCATCTGTCTCTTCTTCCTTCTGCTAGGTGTCTGATTGGAGCACCTGTGCCTTTAGCCAATCAGGTGATGGTTAACAGACCCGCGCCTCCTGATTGGCTGAGAGGCGGTTCAGTATTAGAAAAGCGAATATTCATTTGTTTTTCTAACACACCTGGGTGGACTGTGAGCGCAATGCTTTGCACTCCGAGTCCACCTTTTTTAAGCCTATTAGAGCCTATGGCTCTAATTAGGTGCTTCAAAAAAAAAAAAAAAAACACCTCTGCTGCTGTAATTCAGGCGCC
The DNA here is from genome assembly GCA_037952925.1 of Lithobates clamitans. Lineage (NCBI taxonomy): Eukaryota > Metazoa > Chordata > Amphibia > Anura > Ranidae > Lithobates > Lithobates clamitans. The sequence goes on from JBBGZY010001117.1 coordinate 382,312, forward strand.
CAGCGTTCGAAAAGGGGCGGACGCCTGAATAGGGGGTGGCTACAGCGCCCATGAATCTATCCATTCTACACAGAGGGGGGAGGCATGACAGAGGAGGGCGGTGCCTGGGCACCCCTAATGGACGCACCGCCACTGACCGTTTCCATCTCCTTTTTTATAAAGATGCTCTCGAGCCTTTTTGTATAATTGGGCTGCTTGTGCTTTGTACTCTTCCTCTGGTACAGCTCCTCCTTAGATGCGCAAACTGTCCCTTGCGAATACTCTCCAATTGCAAAAAAGATAGACGACAATCCCAGTGTCTCCCATGTTTACCCACCACCTTCTTTAGCATACTTTTGAGGGCTTTGTTAATTTGTTCTACCAAACTGTCCAACTGATTTTGGTAAACCAGAAGTATGCAAGTGTTTAATGCTCAACAATTTGCACAACTCTTTCATTACCTTTGACATACAGGGAGTAGCTTGGTATATACTGTACACAGTTTGCTATCAGCAAGATCAGAGGATATTGAGTTTTTTCACCCTCAACAGTTTTACAGATTCAGCAGAAGGTTGCACTGTCCCTTTATTGGACTGCAAGTGGTGAGTCGGCTATATTTGAGCATTGGTTGTGCCACATCCAATAATATAGAAGAGAAACAAAATCCCCTTGTGGTGGACTTTTAAAGGCACAGAAATCGTTTGAGAAAAATTAATCCAGTTTGAAAAAGGTTTATTCAAGAGACAAAGACAAACAGGCAGACAAGGTGGAAAAAAAATAGCTTACATATATATTGGGATGACAACCCTTTCAGATTAAAAGCATATGAATGCAAAAAAATGTTCCCAAATTTGCTTGAGCCGGAGATCCAACACAGGTGACGTGGCTCAAAAAGAGGTGTGCCTAGCCTGAAAGGCTGACCCAGCTCCCTCACACACAAACCAGATCCAGAGGGGGGAGGCCAGGGCACTCACTGGGGCCAAAAGAGAGGAAAAAGACCCTGAAATCATGAAATAGAATAAATGAGTACATAAATTTAATTTTAGTTTGAATTGATAGATATATATATATTAAACTTTTGTAATTGAGTACTAACATGACAAAAAAAAAATACACATTCAATATATTCAATATCCAATATAAACTCGCCATCAGATGACAGAAAGTTTAACATGAAAGAAAAAATATATGTGATTAAAGATGCAGAGAGTCTATGTGCAAAAAAGCACATGGGCTGCATGATCAAACGGCTAGTCAAAAAAGTGAATAAAAAATGGGATAGGGATATGAACAAAGAAGAATAAAGAACCCAGTTTCTTTCATCAAAATGCAAACAGAAAAAAGCCAGATTCCTACCTATTGAACTTGTGACTGTTCACTCCAGCATCCAGCACAGAACTGACATGGATGCCAAAGAGAGAGCGGCCATATGAGTATAGCTGTCCCTCCCATTCCAATCAGCTGGAATCAGCAACAGCTGACCTGGCTAGAGAGGAAACAGGGCCCCCTGAAAGGCCCCCTGAGTCGTGCACACACAATATTAAATTAAGTTATTATATATGTGTTGAAGCTTTGTGATTGTTCTAAAATGACAAAATATATATTCAATATTTAAGATTTAATATGGACTCGCCATCAAATGACAGAAAGTTTGACATGAAAGAAAAACATATGTGATTGAAGATGCAGAGAGTCTATGTGCTAAAAGCACATAGGCTGCTTGATCAACCGGCTAGTCACAAAAGTGAATAAACAATGTAGTAAGGATATGAACAAAAGCGATAAGGAGCCAGATTACCTCCCATCAAAATGCAGAAAAGGGAAAAGCCAGATTCCTACCTATTGAACTTGTGACCGTTCACTCCAGCATCCAGCACAGAACTGACATGGATGCCAGAGAGAGCGGCCATATGAGCTGTTCCTCCCATTCCAAGCAGCCGGAATCAGCAACAGCTGATCCGGCTAGAGAGAAAACAGGGGGCGGGGTCTGTTCCAAAAGGCCCCCTTAGCCGTGCACGCGCAGCCACGATCACAGCGCATGCACAGTGACGTTGTGCTCTGGAACGAGGCCACGCTCACACCGCCCACCGACACGCAAAGCTTCAACAGCAGACAGAGCATGTCTGCTGGAGGAGCAAGATGGAGGCCGGACGTCTGGGGAGAGACGCCCCAGGCCTCACATAGTGCCGCCACAGATTGGCTAACCCGGGCGGCTTTGCGTGTCGGGCACGCCCACACACAGGAAGGAAGGAGGGGGAGACGGGGCAGCACAGGGCGGTGGAAAGAGTGTTGGACTCCAAGCAAGCAAAGGCAAAGGAGAGGGCATATAAGCCAAAAATTTCAATATAGTATGAGCAATGCATGATGAAAAGACAGTTAAAGATACAATCTACACAAAATGTTATCAAACCGTATAGAGAGTATAATGTGTTAAGGCAAAGAGAATGATATATATACACAATAGAATACTGAATGTCATCACATATGAGTGGTTAATGGGAAGGGTTGAGCCCAAAATGCCCTCCGAAAGGGGGGGCATATATATATATATATATATATATATATATATATATATATATATATATAAAGAGATGTCATAACAATACAATAAAATAAAACAAACAAATGAACAAAAGAACAAAACAAGAACATACAGGTACCCCTGCTAAGCTCAAAAAGTAACAGAATCTACATAATTCACAAAACAGTGGCAGATTGCAAAAACACAAAGACAAACAGTTTCATCAATTCTCATTAATAACATTGTCGGGCAGTTATTTCTCCATTCCTCCTGATGAGAACCCCTCCAGGAACAGCTTGAAGCAGATGGCTTCATTTAAGCCTGGGGATTGTGTCGCTTTAAAGTGTTTGTAAACCCTTTACAACCACTTTAACCTACAGGTAAGCCTAGATTAAGGCTTACCTGTAGGTGCTTGAAATATCTCCAAGACCTGCAAGGTCTAGGAGATATTTGCAAATCACCGTAGGGCGATTTCTTCTGCGCATGCGGCGGAGTTAGAAAGGGCACGAAGTGCCGTTTCTAGCTTGGGCCATGCCGTTAAAGGCGGCTCCCGTGCACATGCGCGGGAGTGATGTCACGCTCCGTCACACGACTGCGGCCAGTAACAGAGCCGGAGTTCGTGGCTCCGGAAGAAAGGGGGGTAAAGAATGGACGCTTGCTACTAGCGAGGAAGACGGGGACATCATGGGCTTCTCCTGCAGGTAAGTGTCACATAATGGACTACTATGCAATGCATAGTAGCCCATTATGCTTTACCTTTGCAGGGAAACAAAGAGGAAGTAACACCCTGCATGGTTTACTTCCTCTTTAAGTTTGTATATCCACCGTAATTCTACCTGGAGGAGAACTTTGTTCCAGTCTCTTCCCCTGGGATTGGGGTGCACACGATCAAGAATAAGAAATTTAATCTTAGGAAACTTGCCAATATGTACAGTTTTGGTATGATGCCCAAGCGGGAGGTCTGGATTGCATACCTGCATGCTGCGTACATGACTGTAGGCTCTCCTCCAGAACTTGAGCTTGTTTTTGCCAATATAGAAGCAGCTACAATCACAGATTAGCATGTATACTCCACTCCAAAATTTCTGCAGTTGGCAAAATGTTTCGGATGGAATGTCTGACCATTAGGCAGGATGGGATTCTTTTGGGTAAGCATGAACTTGCAGTAATTGCAGGTTCCGCATATGAAGGTACCCTTGTATTAACAATGGTCCTTCTGATTTTCCCCTCTGAATTCGGTACTGACAACTCTATCTCTCACAGAAGTTGCTCTCCTAAATGTAAATAGGGGCTTTTTGGGGACAAGTGGTCCTAATACTGGATCGAAAGAGAGCATGTGCCAGTATTTCTGCACAATATTTTTACTATAGTTTGTTGATTTGTAAATCTTGTGATTATTCTTAGGGGGTTAGCATTGATTTTGGGTGTTTTTGAATGCAGTAAATTATATCTCGATTGTTTGGATGCCTGTTGGTAAGATCTCTTTAAGGAGGCATGAGAGTAGCCTCTTAAAAGTAGGCAATCACGTAATTTGTCAGCTTCTACTTTAAAAATGCCATCGTCTGTACAATTCCGTCTGACCCTAAGGTACTGACCGTATGGTATAGAATCAATGAGAGCTTTAGGGTGAAAACTTGTAGCATGCGTTCCCGGCTGTAGGTTTCCTATAAAGTTTACTGAGAAGGACCCCTCCCTCTCCGTTATAGACCTCCACGTCCAGAAATGCAACACATTTATGATGGGACATAGTGAAACTAAGGTTGAAATCATTTTTGTGCATCCTAGAGTGGCATTTTTGAAGCATGTCTTGTGATCCATCCCAGATAATAAAAATATCATCAATGTACCGGTACCACCCCAGGATGTGGTCCGTATACATTGACATCTCCTCTTCCGCAAGGAACATATTCTCCCACTCCCCCAGGTACAGGTTGGCATACGATGGGGCACAACAAGTCCCCATCACAACCCCCTGCACCTGGAGGTAGTGGGAGCCATTGAACACAAACACGTTGTGCTTGAGGATGAATTCCAGTAATGAGATGATAAATTCACTATACCCTGGATCTACAGTGGGGACAGAAAGTATTCAGACCCCCTTAAATTTTTCACTCTTTGTTATATTGCAGCCATTTGCTAAAATCCTTTAAGTTCATTTTTTTCCTCATTAATGTACACACAGCACCCCATATTGACAGAAAAACACAGAATTGTTGACATTTTTACAGATTTATTAAAAAAGAAAAATATCACATGGTCCTAAGTATTCAGACCCTTTGCTGTGGCACTCATATATTTAACTCAGGTGCTGTCCATTTCTTCTGATCAGCCTTGAGATGGTTCTACACCTTCATTTGAGTCCAGCTGTGTTTGATTATACTGATTGGACTTGATTAGGAAAGCCACACACCTGTCTATATAAGACCTTACAGCTCACAGTGCATGTCAGAGCAAATGAGAATCATGAGCTCAAAGGAACCACCTGAAGAGCTCAGAGACAGAATTGTGGCAAGGCACAGATCTGGCCAAGGTTACGAAAAAATTTCTGCTGCCTCCATAATCCTTAAATGGAAGACGTTTGGAATGACCAGAACCCTTCCTAGAGCTGGCCATCCAGCCAAACTGAGCTATCGGGGGAGAAGAGCCTTGGTGAGAGAGGTAAAGAAGAACCCAAATATTACTGTGGCTGAGCTCCAGAGATGCAGTCGGGAGATGGGAGAAAGTTGTAGAAAGTCAACCATCACTGCAGCCCTCCACCAGTCAGGGCTTTAAGGCAGAGTGGCCCGACGGAAGCCTCTCCTCAGTGCAAGACACATGAAAGCCTGCATGGAGTTTGCTAAAAAAAACACCTGAAGGACTCCAAGATGGTGAGAAATAAGATTCTTTGGTCTGATGAGACCAAGATAAAACTTTTGGCCTTAATTCTAAGCGGTATGTGCGGAGAAAAACAGGCACTGCTCATCACCTGTCCAATACAGTCCCAACAGTGAAGCATGGTGGTGGCAGCATCATGCTGTGGGGGTGTTTTTCAGCTGCAGGGACAGGACGACTGGTTGCAATCGAGGGAAAGATGAATGCGGGCAAGTACAGGGATATCCTGGACGAAAACCTTCTCCAGAGTGCTCAGGACCTCAGACTGGGCCGAAGGTTTACCTTCCAACAAGATAATGACCCTAAGCACACAGCTAAAATAAGGAAGGAGTGGCTTCACAACAACTCCGTGACTGTTCTTGAATGGCCCAGCCAGAGCCTTGACTTAAACCCAATTGAGCATATCTGGAGAGACCTAAAAATGGCTGTCCACCTACGTTTACCATCCAACCTGACAGAACTGGAAAGGATCTGCAAGGAGGAATGGCAGAGGATCCCCAAATCCAGGTGTGAAAAACTTGTTGCATCTTTCCCAGAAAGACTCATGGCTGTATTAGATCAAAAGGGTGCTTCTACTAAATACTGAGCAAAGGGTCTGAATACTTAGGACCATGTGATATTTCAGCAGTGGCGGAACTACTGCCATAGCGACCTATGTGGGCACTATGAGGCCCGCAGCCGAGTTGGGGCCCGGTGAGTGGCGTTGTTAGGCGGGTGTGGGCCGCACCTGGTGACACCCTTGGGTAGCTGTAGCCGCACTTGCTGTGCCTCGCGCCACTGTGTTCCTCAGCGGCGCGGGCCGAAGCCGCCTCCCCTCCTCTCTGTTTACATCCACAGAGGAGGAGGAGCCTGCTCTCGAGCCTCGAGGGACACACACCGCTGTGTGTATCTGGAGACTGTCAGCGCTGTTCTGAGGTATGTAAGAAGGGAGAGTCTATATTGCTGGGGGGGTCTGTACTACTGAGGGGGAATCTGCACTGAGGGGGGTCTGCACTACTGAGGGGGGTCTGCACTGAGGGGGGGTCTGTACTACTGAGTGGGGTCTGCACTGAGGGGGGTCTGCACTACTGAGGGGGGTCTGCACTGAGGAGGCATCTGCACTTCTACTGAGGAGGGGTCTGCACTGAGGGGGGTCTGCACTACTGAGGTGGGTCTGCACTGAGGGGGGTCTGCACTACTGAGGGAGGTCTGTACTGAGGGGGGTCTGCACTTCTGGGGGAGTCCTGCACTGAGGGGGGTATCTGCACTGAGGGGAGGTCTGTAATAGGGGGTGTCTGTACTGCTGGGGGGTGTATGTACTGATGGCGGGGTCTGCACTTGGGTGGGGGGTCTGAGCTGATGGGGGGTATCTGTACTGATGGGGGTCTGCACTGAGGGGGGATGTCTGTACTGCTGGGGGGGTCTGCACTGAGGTGGGGTCTGTAATGCGGGGGAGGGTCTGCACTAGGGGGTGTCTGTACTGTTGGGAGGTCTGTACTACTGAGGGGGGTCTGCACTGGGGGGGTGTCTGTACTGAGGGGGGGTGGTCTGCACTGGGGTGGTGTCTGTATTGCTGGGGGGTCCTGCATTGAGGGGGGTGTCTGCACTGAAGGGGGTCTGTAATACTGGGGGGTCTGCACTAGGGAGGGTGTCTGTACTAGGGGGGTGTCTGTACTGCTAGGGGGTCTGCCCTGGAACGGGGGTGTCTGTACTGATGGGGGTATGCATGTGTGTCCTTCAGGGGCTGCATATAGTATACTGCATACTTTGTTGTTCGAAATTAATATAAGCTGTTGCCTGGGTACTGTGCTACATGAGTGTGGTAATCTGTTGTTCAATGGCATTAGTTCATTTTTTTTGTGGGGGGGGGGCTGTTTGCAGGGGGGGGGCATACAACATTTTGCTATGGTGCCCTGTGATTTCTAGTTACGCCCCTGTATTTCAGTTTTTCTTTTTTAATAAATCTGCAAAAATGTCAACAATTCTGTGTTTTTCTGTCAATATGGGGTGCTGTGTGTACATCAATGAGGAAAAATGAACTTAAATGATTTTAGCAAATGGCTGCAATATAACAAAGAGTGAAAAATTTAAGGGGGTCTGAATACTTTCTGTCCCCACTGTATGTCTCTATCCCTCTGCAGAACGTGCTTGATCGCTGCTATACCCTTTCCATGTGTGATAGAGCTATAAAGCGCTTCAACGTCCGCATTTGTCTGCATTTTGATGGGAGGTAATCTGGCTCCTTATCCCTTTGGTTCGTATCCTTACTACATTGTTTATTCACTTTTCTGACTAGCCGGTTGATCATGCAGCCCATGTGCTTTTTGCACATAGACTCTCTGCATCTTCAATCACATATGTTTTTCTTTCATGTCAAACTTTCTGTCATGTGATGGCGAGTCCATATTAAATATTAAATATTGAATATATATTTTGTCATTTTAGAACAATCACAAAAGTTCAACACATATATAATAAATTAATTTAATATTTAATATTGTGTGTGCGCGACTCAGGGGGCCTTTCGGAACAGACCCTGTCCTCTCCCCCCCGTTTCCTCTCTAGCCGGATCAGCTATACTCATATGGCCGCTCTCTCTTTGGCATTCATCTCAGTTCTGTGCTGGATGCTGGAGTGAATGGTCACAAGTTCAATAGGTAGGAATCTGGATTTTTTCTGTTTGCATTTTGATGAAAGAAACTGGGTTCTTTATCCTTCTTTGTTCATATCATATTTTTTATTCACTTTTTTGACTAGCCGTTTGATCATGCAGCCCATGTGCTTTTTTTGCACATAGACTCTCTGCATCTTTAATCACATATGTTTTTTCTTTCATGTTAAACTTTCTGTCATCTGATGGTGAGTTTATATTGGATATTAAATATATTGAATGTATATTTTTTAGTCATTTTAGTACAATCACAAAAGTTTAAAACATATATAATAAAATTAATTTAATATTGTCACTGCAGTCAGTGCCTATAATATATATATATATATATATATATATATATATACTTATACACTAGGGATGAGCCGAACACCCCCCTCCCCCGGTTCGGTTGACACCAGAACCTGCGAATGGACCAAAAGTTTAGAACCCCATTCAAGTCTATGGGACTGGAACGTTTGAAATCAAAAGTGTTAATTTTAAAGGCTAATATGCTTATCATTGTCCTAAAAAGGGTTTGGGGACCCGGGTCCTGCCCCAGAGGACATGTATTAATGCAAAAAAAGTTTTAAAAACTATCGTTTTTTCGGCAGTAGGGATGAGCCGAACACCCCCCTGTTCGGTTCGCACCAGAACATGCGAATAGGAAAAAAGTTCGTTCGAACACGCGAACACCATTAAAGTCTATGGGACACGAATATGAATAATCAAAAGTGCTAATTTTAAAGGCTTATATGCAAGTTATTGTCATAAAAAGTGTTTGGGGACCTGGGTCCTGCCCCAGGGGACATGGATCAATGCAAAAAAAAGTTTTAAAAACGGCCGTTTTTTCAGGAGCAGTGATTTTAATAATGCTTAAAGTCAAACAATAAAAGTGTAATATCCCTTTAAATTTCGTAGCTGGGGGGTGTCTATAGTATGCCTGTAAAGGGGCGCATGTTTCCCGTGTTTAGAACAGTCTGACAGCAAAATGACATTTCGAAGGAAAAAACCCATTTAAAACTACTCGCGGCTATTGCATTGCCGACAATACACATAGAAGTTCATTGATAAAAACGGCATGGGAATTCCCCAAAGGGGAACCCCGAACCAAAATTTAAAAAAAAAATGACGTGGGAGTCCCCCTAAATTCCATACCAGGCCCTTCAGGTCTGGTATGGATATTAAGGGGAATCCCGGACAAAATGTAAAAAAAAAATGACGTGGGGTTCCCCCTAAATTTCATACCAGACCCCTCAGGTCTGGTATGGATTTAAGGGGAACCCCGCACCAAAAAAAAAAAAACGGCGTGGGGTCCCCCCAAAAATCCATACCAGACCCTTATCCGAGCATGCAACCTGGCAGGCCACAGGAAAAGAGGGGGGGGCGAGAGTGCGGCCCCCCCCTCCTGAACCGTACCAGGCCACATGCCCTCAACATTGGGAGGGTGCTTTGGGGTAGCCCCCCAAAACACCTTGTCCCCATGTTGATGAGGACAAGGGCCTCATCCCCACAACCCTGGCCGGTGGTTGTGGGGGTCTGCAGGCGGGGGGGCTTATCGGAATCTGGAAGCCCCCTTTAACAAGGGGACCCCCAGATCCCGGCCCCCCCCCTGTGTGAAATGGTAAGGGGGTACTTACCCCTACTATTTCACTAAAAAACTGTCAAAAATGTTAAAAATGACAAGAGGCAGTTTTTGACAATTCCTTTATTTAAAAGCTTCTTCTTTCTTCTATCTTCCTTCATCTTCTTCTTCTTCTGGTTCTTCTGGTTCTTCCTCCGGCGTTCTCGTCCAGCATCTCCTCCGCGGCGTCTTCTATCTTCTTCTCGAAGACGGCGCGGAGGAGATGCTGGACGAGAACGCCGGCGTCTTCTATCTTGTTCACGCACAGGACATGACGGGACTTCCCTGTGGCATTCCCCGTGACATCACAGGGAAGTCCCGTCAAGTCACCGTGCGTCAGAGGGGGCGGGGTCAGCGGGTGGCCCCGCCCCCCATTATTTAAGAACCGTCAGACGAGGAGATGCCGTCACACAGCGGGAGCCTCCCTCCATGCCAGCATGTGTGCGGAGCGGCTCGGAGAAGAAAATGAAGAAGAGAAGAAGGAAGAAGAGAAGAAGATGAAGAGAAGAGCGGGAGCCTCCCCCCATGCCAAGGGTGCAGAGCGGCCCGAGGATAAGAAGATAGAAGACGCCGCGGAGGAGATGCTGGATGAGAACGCCGGAGGAAGAACCAGAAGAGCCAGAAGAACCAGAAGAAGAAGATGAAGGAAGATAGAAGAAAGAAGAAGCATTTAAAGAAAGGAATTGTCAAAAACTGTCTCTTGTCATTTTTAACATTTTTGACAGTTTTTTAGTGAAATGGGGTATGGGGTGTGAAATGGTAGGGGTAAGTACCCCCTTACCATTTCACACAGAGGGGGGGCCGGGATCTGGGGGTCCCCTTGTTAAAGGGGGCTTCCAGATTCCGATAAGCCCCCCACCCGCAGACCCCCACAACCAACGGCCAGGGTTGTGGGGATGAGGCCCTTGTCCTCATCAACATGGGGACAAGGTGTTTTGGGGGGCTACCCCAAAGCACCCTCCCAATGTTGAGGGCATGTGGCCTGGTACGGTTCAGGAGGGGGGGGCCGCACTCTCGTCCCCCCTCTTTTCCTGCGGCCTGCCAGGTTGCATGCTCGGATAAGGGTCTGGTATGGATTTTTGGGGGGACCCCACGCCGTTTTTTTTTTTTTGGCGCGGGGTTCCCCTTAATATCCATACCAGACCTGAAGGGCCTGGTATGGAATTTAGGTGGACTCCCACATCATTTTTTTTTTTTAATTTTGGTTCGGGGTTCCCCTGTGGGGAATTGCCATGCTGTTTTTATCAATAAACTTCTATGTGTATTGTCGGCAATGCAATAGCCTGTTCTAAACACGGGAAATATGCGCCCCTTTACAGGCATACTATAGACACCCCCCAGCTACGAAATTTAAAGGAATATTACACTTTTATTGTTTGACTTTAAGCATTATTAAAATCACTGCTCCTAAAAAAACGGCCATTTTTAAAACTTTTTTTTGCATTGATCCATGTCCCCTGGGGCAGGACACAGGTCCCCAAACACTTTTTATGACAATAACTTGCATATAAGCCTTTAAAATTAGCACTTTTTATTTCTCCCATAGACTTTTAAAGGGTGTTCCGTGGCATTCGAATTTGTCGCGAACACCTCAAATTGTTCGCTGTTCGGCGAACTTGCGAACAGCCAATGTTCGAGTCGAACTGATCTCGAAGCTCATCCCTATTCGGGAGCAGTGATTTTAATTATGCTTAAAGTGGGAAAAAAAAGTGAAATATTCCTTTAAATACAGTGGGGCAAAAAAGTATTTAGTCAGCCACCAATTGTACAAGTTCTCCCACTTAAAAAGATGAGAGAGGCCTGTAAATGTCATCATAGATATACCTCAACTATGAGAGACAAAATGTGGAAACAAATCCAGACAATTACAATGTCTGATTTTTTTTAAAGAATTTATTTGCAAATTATGGTGGAAAATAAGTATTTGGTCAATATCAAAAGTTCATCTCAATACTTTGTTATATATCCTTTGTTGGCAATGACAGAGGTCAAACGTTTTCTGCAAGTCTTCACAAGGTTGTCACACACTGTTGCTGGTATGTTGGCCCATTCCTCCATACAGATCTCCTCTAGAGCAGTGATGTTTTGGGGCTGTCACTGGGCAACACAGACTTTCAACTTCCTCCAAAGGTTTTCTATGGGGTTGAGATCTGGATACTGGCTAGGCCACTACAGGACCTTGAAATGCTTCTTACGAAGCCAGTCCTTTGTTGCCCGGGCGGTGTGTTTGGGATCATTGTCATGCTGAAAGACCTGAAAGACCCAGCCACGTTTCATCTTCAATGCCCTTGCTGATGGGAGGATGTTTGCACTCAAAATCTCATGATACATGGCCTCATTCATTCTTTCATGTACACGGATCAGTCGTCCTGTTCCCTTTGCAGAGAAACAGCCCCAAAGCATGATGTTGCCACCCCCATGCTTCACAGAAGGTATGGTGTTCTTTGGTTGCAACTCAGCAACTCCAAATACGATGAGTTGTGTTTCTACCAAACAGTTCTACTTTGGTTTCATCTGACCATATGACATTCTCCCAATCCTCTTCTGGATCATCCAAATGCTCTCTCTCTAGCAAACCTTAGACGGGCCCGGACATGTACTGGCTTAAGCAGGGGGACACGTCTGGCACTGCAGGATCTGAGTGCCTGGCGGCGTAGTGTGTTACTGATGGTAGCCTTTGTTACGTTGGTCCCAGCTCTCTGCAGGTCATTCGCAGGTTCTGGGATTTTTGCTCACCGTTCTTGTTATCATTTTGACCCCATGGGGTGAGATCTTACGTAGAGCCCCAGATCGAGGGAGATTATCAGTGGTCTTGTACAGGGCCGGACTGGGAATAAAAACCAGCCCTGGAAATAATTTCATACCAGCCCCATAGTATTTTTATACCAGCCCAACCGCATAACGTCGTTATTTTCTTGTTCAAAAGGGAAAACCATGCATTTTAAAGCACATTTGAAGAGTGTATTATATATAGATAAGAGAGACATGGAATTTACAAACAGCAGCAATTTTTTTCTGGCAAAAATCATGCCATTTACTGGCACATTTTTTATTGACACTGCAAAAAAAAGGTGCGGTAAATGGCAGTTTTCAGTGCAAATATCAATATTTAAGCTATAAACTGCAATTAGCAATGTGTTAAGTTAAACAAAAGTCAAAAACCATATTTCTCCATTTACATGAAAGTCAGATTAATATAACCCAACACAGTGTTCCCCCATATATCAGGAGGATTCCCCTTTACAGTGCAAGGGAACTCTGACATAAAGGGGAACATTGCAGATCATGATCTAAGCGGGAACTCTGATATAAAAGGGGGGCACTGGTGGCCATAGACCCCACTTATATCAGAGTCCACTGCATTCCTCTTTACATCAGAGTTCCCCCTTGCACTGTAAGGTGGAATCCTGCAGACTATGATGTAAAGGGGAACTCTGGGAATGTGGGTAGTCTCTGGTGACCAGAGACTACCTGTCAGACTTTTACTTACCAGACTGATGAGTCCACTTGGGCAGAGGGTAGACTCCCTTACTTATCCGACTCACGGCCCCTGGTAGAGCAGACAGGAGGCACGAGAGTGCGGAATGGTATGAGAGCCTGCTGAAGAGATCCAGGTACAGGATGAGAGATGATCTTCAGACAACAGGTCAGTAGTCCGTAACACTGGTAACAGGTGCTGAGCAGGAGCAAGACAGGCAGATTGGGACACAAACAGGGTTCGGCAACAGACTGGCAGCAAGGTACAATAGGAGCAGGCAGAAGTGGAGTCAAACAGGCCAAGGTCAGGTACAGGCAGCAAACAGGAGAATCCAAGGGCAATCCGGGTCGTCAGGAGATCAGGTAAACAGGAAGACAAGACAGGAAACAGGAACTATGGCACAGGAAGCTGATGATCAGGCAGCACTGAACAGAGTGCCTGACAAACCTAAATAGGCCGGCTTGCTCACAGGCGCGCCCCAAGGCGGCCAATCCCATGACCAGCAAGGTGAGCTCTCTGACACTACCTTCCGCAGAAAGAAAACACTAAAGTAAGGGGGTTTACTGATATAAGGGGTAAACCTTTATATCAGTGCCCCTTTACAATATTGTATTGACCCCCCCCTCTCAGGCTGGCCTGGTGGCGCTGTCACTGACCTCCTCTCAGGTGCACCATGCAGGGCTCAGTCAGTCGGCTCCAGCTCGGTGGATCTGGTTTTATCCCATAGTTTCCTCTCCACAGTCCATACATGTCTGACTTCTCCCATGACCCCCATCCATGCAGCACTCCCACTCTTGACTCCACTCCAGACTGAAGACGTGATATAAGACAAGAGTTGGTCAGAGGCTGCAGATGGTACAGGGGAGGTCAGAGGCTGCGGATGGTACAGGAGAGGTCAGAGGCTGCGGATGGTACAGGGGAGGTCAGAGGCTGCGGATGGTACAGGGGAGGTCAGAGGCTGCGGATGGTACAGGGGAGGTCAGAGGCTGCAGATGGTACAGGAAGGGCAGAGGCTGCGGATGGTACAGGGGAGGTCAGAGGCTGCGGATGGTACAGGGGAGGTCAGAGGCTGCGGATGGTACAGGGGAGGTCAGAGGCTGCGGATGGTACAGGGGAGGTCAGAGGCTGCGGAGGGGACGACAGGAGGAGTCAGAGGCTGCGGGGGGGGACGACAGGAGAGGTCAGAGGCTGCAGAGGGGACGACAGAAGAGGTCAGAGGCTGCGGAGTGGATGACAGGAGAGGTCAGAGGCTGCGGAGGGGATGACAGGAGGGGTCAGAGGCTGTGCGGGGGACAACAGGAGAGGTCAGAAGCTGCGGAAGGGACGACAGGAGAGGTCAGAAGCTGCGGGGGGATGACAGGAGGTCAGAGGCTGCGGAGGGGAGGGGGGATGACAGGAGGTCAGAGGCTGCGGGGGGGGGGTGACAGGAGGTCAGAGGCTGCAGGGGGGACAGGAGGTCAGAGGCTGCAGGGGGGTGACAGGAGGTCAGAGGCTGTGGAGGGGATGACAGGAGGTCAAAGGCTGCGGAGGGGAGGGGGGCAGACAGGAGGTCAGAGGAGGCAGGGGGGGGACAGGAGGTCAGAGGCTGCGGAGGGGATGACAGGAGGTCAGAGGCTGCAGGGGGGGTAGGAGGTCAGAGGCTGCAGGGGGTGACAGGAGGTCAGAGGCTGCAGGGGGGTGACAGGAGGTCAGAGGCTGCGGAGGGGATGACAGGAGGTCAGAGGCTGCAAGGGGGGGGGACAGGAGGTCAGAGGCTGCGGGGGGGATGACAGGAGGTCAGAGGCTGCGGGGGGGATGACAGGTGGTCAGAGGCTGCGGGGGGATGACAGGAGGTCAGAGGCTGCAGGGGGAGACAGGAGGTCAGAGGCTGCAGGGGGGGGCAGGAGGTCAGAGGCTGCAGGGGGGGGACAGGAGGTCAGAGGCTGTAGGGGGGTGACAGGAGGTCAGAGGCTATGGAGGGGAGGGGGGGGACAGGAGGTCAGAGGCTGCGGGGGGATGACAGGAGGTCAGAGGCTGCGGAGGGGAGGGGGGATGACAGGAGGTCAGAGGCTGCAGGGGGGGGACAGGAGGTCAGAGGCTGCAGGGGGATGACAGGAGGTCAGAGGCTACAGAGGGGAGGGGGGGACAGGAGGTCAGAGGCTGCAGGGGGATGACAGGAGAGGTCAGAGGCTGCGGAGGGGATGACAGGAGGGGTCAGAGGCTGTGGGGGGGACAACAGGAGAGGTCAGAAGCTGCGGAAGGGATGACAGTAGAGGTCAAAAGCTGCGGGGGGATGACAGGAGATCAGAGGCTGTGGAGGGGAGGGGGGATGACAGGAGGTCAGAGGCTGCGGAGGGATGACAGGAGGTCAGAGGCTGCAGGGGGATGACAGGAGGTCAGAGGCTACAGAGGGGAGGGGGGGACAGGAGGTCAGAGGCTGCAGGGGGATGACAGGAGGTCAGAGGCTGCAGGGGGATGATAGGAGGTCAGAGGCTACGGAGGGGAGGGGGGGGGGCAGGAGGTCAGAGGTTGCAGGGGGATGACAGGAGGTCAGAGGCTTCAGGGGGATGACAGGAGGTCAGAGGCTGCAGGGGGATGACAGGAGGTCAGAGGCTGCAGGGGGGGCAGGAGGTCAGAGGCTGCAGGGGGGGTAGGAGGTCAGAGGCTGCAGGGGGTGACAGGAGGTCAGAGGCTGCAGGGGGGTGACAGGAGGTCAGAGGCTGCGGAGGGGATGACAGGAGGTCAGAATCTGCAAGGGGGGGGGGCAGGAGGTCAGAGGCTGCGGGGGGATGACAGGAGGTCAGAGGCTGCGGGGGGGATGACAGGAGGTCAGAGGCTGCGGGGGGGATGACAGGAGGTCAGAGGCTGCGGGGGGGATGACAGGAGGTCAGAGGCTGCAGGGGGAGACAGGAGGGCAGAGGCTGCAGGGGGGGGCAGGAGGTCAGAGGCTGCAGGGGGGGGACAGGAGGTCAGAGGCAGCAGGGGGATGACAGGAGGTCAGAGGCTACGGCGGGGAGGGGGGGGGACAGGAGGTCAGAGGCTGCGGGGGGATAACAGGAGGTCAGAGGCTGCGGAGGGGAGGGGGGATGACAGGGGGTCAGAGGCTGCAGGGGGAGACAGGAGGTCAGAGGCTGCAGGGGGGGGCAGGAGGTCAGAGGCTGCAGGGGGGGGACAGGAGGTCAGAGGCTGCAGGGGGATGACAGGAGGTCAGAGGCTACAGAGGGGAGGGGGGGGACAGGAGGTCAGAGGCTGCAGGGGGATGACAGGAGGGGTCAGAGGCTGTGGGGGGACAACAGGAGAGGTCAGAAGCTGCGGAAGGGATGACAGGAGAGGTCAAAAGCTGTGGGGGGATGACAGGAGATCAGAGGCTGCGGAGGGGAGGGGGGATGACAGGAGGTCAGAGGCTGCGGGGGGATGACAGGAGGTCAGAGGCTGCAGGGGGGACAGGAGGTCAGAGGCTGCAGGGGAATGACAGGAGGTCAGAGGCTGTGGAGGGGATGACAGGAGGTCAGAGGCTGCGGAGAGGAGGGGGGCGGACAGGAGGTCAGAGGCGGCAGGGGGGGGACAGGAGGTCAGAGGCTGCGGAGGGGATGACAGGAGGTCAGAGGCTGCAGGGGGGGATAGGAGGTCAGAGGCTGCAGGGGGGTGACAGGAGGTCAGAGGCTGCAGGGGGGTGACAGGAGGTCAGAGGCTACAGAGGGGAGGGGGGGGACAGGAGGTCAGAGGCTGCAGGGGGATGACAGGAGAGGTCAGAGGCTGCGGAGGGGATGACAGGAGGGGTCAGAGGCTGTGGGGGGGACAACAGGAGAGGTCAGAAGCTGCGGAAGGGACGACAGGAGAGGTCAAAAGCTGCGGGGGGATGACAGGAGATCAGAGGCTGCGGAGGGGAGGGGGGATGACAGGAGGTCAGAGGCTGCGGGGGGATGACAGGAGGTCAGAGGCTGCAGGGGGGGACAGGAGGTCAGAGGCTGCAGGGGGATGACAGGAGGTCAGAGGCTGTGGAGGGGATGACAGGAGGTCAGAGGCTGCGGAGAAGAGGGGGGCGGACAGGAGGTCAGAGGCGGCAGGGGGGGGGCAGGAGGTCAGAGGCTGCGGAGGGGATGACAGGAGGTCAGAGGCTGCAGGGGGGGATAGGAGGTCAGAGGCTGCAGGGGGGAGACAGGAGGTCAGAGGCTGCAGGGGGGTGACAGGAGGTCAGAGGCTGCGGAGGGGATGACAGGAGGTCAGAGGCTGCAGGGGGAGGGACAGGAGGTCAGAGGCTGCAGGGGGGATGACAGGAGGTCAGAGGCTGCGGGGGGGATGACAGGAGGTCAGAGGCTGCGGGGGGATGACAGGAGGTCAGAGGCTGCGGAGGGGATGACAGGAGGTCAGAGGCTGCAGGGGGAGGGACAGGAGGTCAGAGGCTGCGGGGGGGATGACAGGAGGTCAGAGGCTGCGGGGGGGATGACAGGAGGTCAGAGGCTGCAGGGGGAGGGACAGGAGGTCAGAGGCTGCGGGGGGGGTGACAGGAGGTCAGAGGCTGCGGGGGGGATGACAGGAGGTCAGAGGCTGCGGGGGGGATGACAGGAGGTCAGAGGCTGCGAGGGGGATGACAGGAGGTCAGAGGCTGCAGGGGGAGACAGGAGGTCAGAGGCTGCAGGGGGGGCAGGAGATCAGAGGCTGCAGGGGGGGGACAGGATATCAGAGGCTGCAGGGGGATGACAGGAGGTCAGAGGCTACGAAGGAGAGGGGGGGGACAGGAGGTCAGAGGCTGCGGGGGGATGACAGGAGGTCAGAGGCTGCGGAGGGGAGGGGGGATGACAGGAGGTCAGAGGCTGCAGGGGGATGACAGGAGGTCAGAGGCTGCAGGGGGAGACAGGAGGTCAGAGGCTGCAGGGGGATGACAGGAGGTCAGAGGCTACAGAGGGGATGGGGGGACAGGAGGTCAGAGGCTGCAGGGAGATGACAGGAGGTCAGAGGCTGCAGGGGGATGATAGGAGGTCAGAGGCTACGGAGGGGAGGGGGGGGGCAGGAGGTCAGAGGTTGCAGGGGGATGACAGGAGGTCAGAGGCTGCAGGGGGATGACAGGAGGTCAGAGGCTGCAGGGGGGGGCAGGAGGTCAGGGGCTGCAGGGGGGGGCAGGAGGTCAGAGGCTGCAGGGGGGGCAGGAGGTCAGAGGCTGCAGGGGGGGTAGGAGGAAGAGGCCACCAGACGAGTACTCACTGCGGCGAGCGCTGTAACTGCTTTACTTTTAAAAATGGCACCGCTCTGCGCCATCGTGTCACTGCGCATGCGCCCGCATTTCCGAGAATTGCCGAGTGTGTACGGACTTTCCCGAGCACGGCTAGTTCGGGAAAGCCCATACACCCTTCCGAGAACAGCGCTGGCGCCTGCGCAGTTGCATGTCAGCCCGGCGGCCCCGCAGCCATATTTCTTTCAGGCGCCGCTGACCTCACAGCGGCCCCAGGGGCAGCCAGACAGCCGGCCCACCGGGGTCTTGTATGTCTTACATTTTCTAATTATTGCTCCCACAGTTGATTTCTTCACACCAAGCTGCTTGCCTATTGCAGATTCAGTCTTCCCAGCCTGGTGCAGGTCTACAATTTTGTTTCTGGTGTCCTTCGACAGCTCTTTGGTCTTCACCATAGTGGAGTTTGGAGTGTTACTGTTTGAGGTTGTGGACAGGTGTCTTTTATACTGATAACAAGTTCAAACAGGTGCCATTAATACAGGTAATGAGTGGAGGACAGGGGAGCCTCTTAAAGAAGATACAGGTCTGTGAGAGCCAGAAATCTTGCTTGTTTGTAGGTGACTAAATACTTTTTTTCCACCATAATTTGCAAATAAATTCTTTCAAAAATCAGCCAATGTGATTGTCTGGATTTGTTTCCACATTTTGTCTCTCATAGTTGAGGTATACCTATGATGACAATTACAGGCCTCTCTCATCTTTTTAGGTGGGAGAACTTGCACAATTGGTGGCTGACTAAATACTTTTTTGCCCCACTGTATCATACCTGGGGGGTGTCTATAGTATGCCTGTAAAGTGGCGTGTGTTTCCCCTGCTCAGTCCCTGCACAAATTGACATTTTTAAAGGAATAAAAGTCATTTATAACTGCGGCTTTAATGTAATGTCGGGTTCCAGCAATATGGATAAAAATCAGTGAGACAAACGGCATGGGTACCCCCCCCCCCCCCCAGCCCATTGCCAGGCCCTTTGGGTCTTGTATGGATACTAAGGGAACCCTGCACCCAAATTAAAAAAAGGAAAGGCGTGGGGCCCCCAGGCCCAATATACTCTGAACAGCAGTATACAGGCAGTGCAAACAAGACAGGGACTGTAGGTTTCTTGTTAAGTAGAATCTGTTTGTAATTTTGAACTGGTACATTTTTAAAGTGTAGCTCCAGCCAAAAAATATATTTTTAAGCTTTTTGGAAAACATAGGGAAGGGTTATTACCCCTGTAACATTTGTTTTGCTGTCTGTGCACCTCTTCAGAAGATTTCACCTCACTTTCTGTCCCAATGACAAATGTTTTTTGAAAATTTGTGGTTTTTAGTGAAACAAGGATTGGTGATAAAGCATCAGTGAAGAGGAGACACGTTTTTCCCATATTAACTCTTACAGGAGAGAATTTCCCTTCCTAGATTCCATCTCACTTCCTGTTGTCTCCTTCCATTTGCAAGTAGGAGTCATTTGTAAGTTGGATGTTTGAAAGTAGGGGCCTGCCCTATATACTCTGCAGAAATTGGGGCCTTAGGTGTTGGTGTTGCCACAACACTGTAAGCCCTCAGTTACTCTTGGTGGGCACAGGAACGGGCCCTGCTGTGAAATATTAGATCAAGAATTGTAATTGCATGCCATTGTTGAACAGTGGTAGAAAAATTGGGCCTTTGGTGGTGCTGGTGCCACAACACTGTAAGTCCTCACAGTTACTCTTGGCGGACGCTGGAACGGGCCCTGCTGTTAAATATTAGATCAAGAATTGTAATTACATGTCCCTTTTGAACAGAGGCAGAAAAATTGGGCCTTAGGTACTGGTGCCACAACACTGCAACCCCTCACAGATGCTATAGTTGGAGCGCAGGAATGAGCCCTGCTGCAAAATATTGCATCAAAACTTGTAATTACACGCCCCTATTAAACAGGGGCAGAAAAATTGGGCCTTGGCCACTGGTGGCGGTGATCAGAACCAAAAATGTTCTTACAAGCTATCTGAATGAAAATTGAGGAGGAAGAGGATTGTGACTCAGCATAACAGGATAGTCACTCAGCATCAGCATAGGCAGTCTTGAAGGGATCTCACATTAAAAAAAAAAAATCGGTTATATCAGCATCAGGTGCTTGGTAGCTGGTGATCCAAGACTGATTCATTTTTATGAAGGTAAGCCGATCGACCGAGTCGGTGGACAGGCGCACCCTGTGATCGGTTACAAAGCCTCCAACAGCACTAAATGTGCATTCCGAAAGAACGCTGGATGAAGGACAGGCCAGTAGCTCAATTGCATACTGTGCAAGCTCTGGCCAGTGATCCATCCTCAAGACCCAGTAACCCAGAGGATTTTTCGGTGGGAAAGGTGTCCAAGTCTGATCTTGCCCCTAGGTAATCCTGCACCATGTGAATCAGACGCTGGTGATGGTTGCTGGAACCGATCAGACCTTGGGGCTGCGGACTAAAAAATTGTCTGAACGCATCGGTCAGTCGGCCACCTTCTCCACCGCTCCTTCTGTGACTGACCGGGAAATTGTAACCTCCCAAGCTCTGGAAGGCCTCCCGATGATGTTTCATCCTCTGCGACGGCAAGATAAGGTCCACAACCTTACCCTTGTAACATGGATCAAGGAGGGTTGCCAGCCAGTAATCATCCCTCCCCTTGATACCACAAATACGAGGATCCTTCCGCAGGCTTTGCAGGATCAGGGAGGCCATGCAGTGTAGGTTTGCTGAGGCATTCGGTCCAGAGTCCTCTGGGACACTAAGGACAACATGATCCGCAGCCGCCACGTACAAGTCCATGGGTTTCTTCGGACTGTAAATGATCCCTTGAAGGTTGATGCTGAGTGCCAGGCTCCACCTCCATGCTGACACAATCGTCCTCATCCTCAGTGATCAGCGGGCACGCAGGAACACTGTCTGGATAAAGGGGGCCTTGAGAGGTAAGGAAGTCCTCCTCTTCCTCCCTCTGTTCTGCCCCAAGTGCCCTGCCCATTATTCCACGCAGCGTGTACTCCAACAGGTGGACAAGAGGGACAGAGTCACTGATGCATGCACTGTCACTGCTCACCATCCTCGTGGCCTCCTCAAATGGTGACAGGACAGTGCATGCATCCCTGATCATAGCCCACTGGCATGGGGGAAGAAAAACAAGGTCCCCTGACCCTTTCGCATAGGTACTCATTGATGGCCCTCTGCTGCGTGTGCA
Organism: Lithobates clamitans; assembly: GCA_037952925.1. Classification (NCBI taxonomy): domain Eukaryota; kingdom Metazoa; phylum Chordata; class Amphibia; order Anura; family Ranidae; genus Lithobates; species Lithobates clamitans. The sequence goes on from JBBGZY010001117.1 coordinate 403,796, forward strand.
GCCGCTGCAGCATGGCCAACGTTGAGTTCCACCTGGTGGGCATGTCACAGATTAGGCGGTTCTTGGGCAGGTTAAATTCCTTTTGGAGGTCAGCCAGCCGAGCACTGGCATTATATGACCTGCGGAAATGCACACAGATTTTCCTGGCCTGCCTCAGGACATCCTGTAAGCCCGGGTACCTGCCCAAGAACCGCTGCACCACCAAGTTAAGGACGTAAGCCATACAGGGCACATAGGTCAGTTGTCCTTGTCAGAGGACGGAGAGGAGGTTGGTGCCATTGTCGCAAACCACCATACCTGCCTTAAGCTGGTGTGGGATCAACCACCTCTGAACCTGCCCCTGCAGAACTGACAGAATCTCTCTGCCCCAGTGTGGCTCCTGTCCCCCAAGCACACCAGCTCAAGCACCGCATGGCATCTTGTTGCTTGCGTAGCCCCTTGAATCTTTTTTTTTTCTCTCTTTCTCTCTTTCTCTCTCTTTCTTTCTTTTTCTCCCTCTTTCTTTCTTTTTCTCTCTCTCTCTCTCTCTCTCTCTCTCTCTCTCTCTCTCTCTCTCTCTCTCTCTCTCTCTCTTCTCTCTCTCTCTCTCTCTCTCTCTCTCTCTCTCTCTCTCTCTCTCTCTCTCTCTCTCTTTCTCTCTCTCTCTCTCTCTTTCTCTCTCTCTCTCTCTTTTTTTCTCTCTCTCTCTCTCTCCCGTGACGCGCCCCTTGAATTTGGCGCGAACCGCCCATATCATTTGCAATTCTTCGATCATGGGTTCAACTCTCTCTTTCTTTTTCTCTCTTTCTATCTCTTTTTCTCTCTCTCTCTTTTTCTCTCTCTCTTTTTCTCTCTCTCTCTTTTTCGCTCTCTCTCTCTCTTTTTCTCTCTCTCTCTTTTTCTCTCTCTCTATTTAGTTTTTTGTATAGTTGGTCAAGATCTCTGGTAAAGCATTTAATTTCAGTGAGTCTGTCCTTGTTCTTGGCTGCTGCTATACTTATTAATTGGCCTCTCAAGACGGCTTTATGAGCTGACCAAAGTGAGGAGGGAAGAATCTCTTCTGTTGAGTTTTCATTAAAGTAATTTTCTATGTGAGTAGATATTTTTTGGATGTTTGATGGATCAGTTAAAAGGGAGTTGTTTAGGCGCCAGTTGAATGGGGTTGGAGTCAGAGCTATATGGGATGTGTCAAAGGAGACCATGTTGTGATCTGACCATGGGCAAGAGTGAATATGTGCTTTTGATGAGTTAGCAAGCAATATAGGTGTGCAAAAGATATAATCTAGCTGGACGTAGCAATTGTGAGGGTGGGAATAGTGGATGTAAGCATTGATACCTATGGGCTCTCCAGGAGTCTATTAGTTGGAGTTTACTAAGGGTTCAAGGATTTAGAAAAGGTCTTGGAGGGGACTATTCTGCTTCTATCAAGAGCAGGGTGGGCCGCCATGTTAAAGTCACCTCCTAGTATCATGTGTGGGGAGCTGTAACGGTCAAGGGTATCAAAGAGTTTTGAAAAAAAAGGAGCGTTGGGATTCATTAGGGGCTGAATGCAATTGTCAATAATCGTTTGTTAATAGTTCCTTTAATAATGATAAAATGGCTGTCACCATCTTTATAGACGTTTTGAATATCAAATGATGGCATTACGAATAAAGATGGCGACACCTCGGGTTTTGTTGTGGAATGTGGTGAAATATGATTGGCTGTAGGATTTGTCAAAGAATTTTGGATGGTTTGTGGCAGAAAAATGGGTTTCTTGCAGAAGAATTATATCTGCTCCTAGTCTTTTGTAGTGTTGGAAGGCTTTTTGCGTTTACGTGGGGAATTGAAATCTTGAACATTATGTGAAAAGATTTTGAGACCCATTAGTCAGTAAGAAAAATATGTACTCTAGGGATTATATACATGTCCGAAGTTGCCTGACATATATAAAATATACAATGTGTCAAAGACCATTGGTACCTGAGTAATCTAGCGTCTACATTGTTATAATATATATTTGCATGTTGATTAAATGCACAGTATAGCATGAATATAAAATATTTTCTTAGAGATATCACAAGAAACAAAAGTTGGGGAAGATAAAGTGATAGTGTGAAACTTCCATTAAGTGGGTTGCAAGTAAGCAAAGCCAGAAGGGCTAAGTAAAAACAGGGGAAATTATAATAAAAAAAAGGGGGGATCAGGTGGCAAAATGCCAATTGACCTTGCAATAAGACTAGGAGGACAAAAATGTCCTGGACCTACCAACGGGGACCGATGCGGCACCCCCAGGGGAGAGAGTGCAGCAGCTGGTCACAGAAGTAGGTATGGGGTCAAACCAGCGATGACTGATATGTCAAGCCTATAGAAACTTTAAATTTGAATGTGCCTAGAGGTAGAAATATTCCCTGAAGAAAAAACAACAGTTAACAAAATGAAATTCTGTTTTAACATTGTGAGAATTCATTCCCCCCCCCCCCCAAAAGGGGCAACAAATGTCATTGAAATGGCATGTTAGTTGTGGGTGTCAAAAAAAAGTCACCCGTGGGATAATTAATAGAAAAAGGGCCTACAACTGGGATGGTTGAAATTTTACACCCCAAAAGGTTGCATCGACATCAAAACATAAGGAGGCAAAGATGTTCGGTTTATGAAGGGGTAAGTTCTTGAGTGTTCTACAGCCCAAAACCATGGTGGTTGCTATGATAACTGGGTAGCGTCCAATGGATTCTGTAGATTTAGGTCCAAAAGAACTATAGCTTTGGTAAACTGGAACAAAAAAACTGTTAAAGTGGTCATATAGTTATATGAAATCAGTAAGAGATCTAAAGTCGATCTTATTCAGATGTAGTACTTCAATCTTGGGATGATTGACTCTTCATTGGTTGCGGTGTGATGAAGGAGTTGACTAGATGGGTGAGGATCGTTGGGTAGAGTGGGGACGGACAGGGGGCTAAGGATCCAGGAAGCCCAGTTTCACAAGAAGCTCCTTTCCTTCAATGATGGTAAATACTGTGTATGTGGAACCATTATGTATCACTGAAAGCTTAAATGGGAATCCCCAGCGATATTTGATTCTTGCTGTTTGTAATATGGTAGTGACCCCTTTTCATTCTGCGTCTTCTGTCTAATGTGGCCGGTGAAATATCTGGGTAAATTTGTATTCTGTGACCCTCAAATTCTATATTTGGGGTATTCCTGGAGGCACGCATAATGTCCTCTTTAGTGAGAAAGTCTTTCATGTACATGATAATGTCACGTGGAGGTTTGTCTGATGTTGGTTTGAGGCGCAGAGCCCTATGGATCCTGTCAAGAGTTTTGAGATGGCAGGTGTAAGATCAGTGATTCAGTGATCGATTCTGGGATGCCATGCACTCTTATATTATTGCGACGATTTCTATTGTCCAAATCTTCCAATTGAGCCTGCATGAATGCAAAGCTGTCAGCAAGAGTCTCATAATCTAAGCATAAGCAAGAGAATGTTCGTCATGCTTTGTTTCCAGAATGCCAGTGCGGCTACCTATATTTGCAATCTCTTATGATAGTGCACTAGTAGATTTGTATAGTTCTAGCTGTATTTTATCAGCTAGTTTTTCATATACAGCTGTTAGCTTTCATCTAGGTCAGCTTTAGAAAGTGGTGTGCTGTACTCACTGTTCCTTGTAGCTGTGGAGTGTGCAGGCGTGGGAATGCTGGAGGCTGCTGAGGAGCCAGCGCCATCTTGGGTCTTTTTAGCCTGTGCTTTCTCCAGGTTGAGAAGGTAGTTCATCAGGGAGTGCTGTGAGCGGCTTTTTCGTCCTTTTTTTTCTGCGTCGGCATACACAGGGATGTCCCGCAGGGGTGCTGGTATAGTTTGGGTCGATTTCGTGCTATTTAGCCCTGGGAAATTTGGCTTGGCAAACTGGGGCATGACGAAGCTGTGCTCAGGCACGTTTGTCCCGCATCGTGCTTCGCATGCACCCCTCAGATCTTTCTCTACCACCAGTTTATCTTATATTTTGCAAAAATCTATGTGGCAGGCATGTTACACCCACAAATTTTCCCTAGGCTGACAGGGGCTGGTTGTCAGTGTGTATATACACTCTATAACAGGAAGTGCCTTTACAAGGGCCTTCATAGCAGGACCATTAGATATTATTTAAAGTTGTAGATTTAAAGCTGACGTTTTAGGTATGAATTCTATTGCCTAGTTGTTTGGTCCAGCTTGGACCAATGTAAGCCTGCATAGCTCATATCTGAGTGATCCATGTGGAAGCTGCAAATCACTGTAGTAGTAGTCACCACTACTACAGTGAGAGCAGCACTTACCTGGGCCCAGTGCCAAGCAGCCACCCTTCTGCACAGTAAACACGGGGTCAATTGATCGGCCCTGCCACCATTCACATACCTCCTACTATTTTTTTAAATCAATACCAGACATTCTCTAATTGGATGAGGATGAGAGGCAGGCCACGATCTCCACCTCATCCAATCAGGGAACTTGATGTGTGTGTTTGTTTTTTTTTTTTTTGTTTTTTTTTTTTTTTCAACCAGACTAACTATGTAACTACGTATTAACTGATAAAAATACAAGGCAATTCTGTCCATAGCAGCAGTGCCGAGCAACTCCCTGTGCATACTATGCAGAAGAGCAGCCACTCTGCATTGGACTGCAACTATTAGACCCCTTTCATACTGGGGCGCTTTGCAGTCACTACAGCGCTAAAAATAGCGCCTGCAAAGTGCCCTGAAATAGCCGCTCCTGTCTCTCCAATGTGAAAGCCCTAGGGCTTTCACACTGGAGCGTTGCGCTGGCAGGACACTAAAAAAAGTCCTGCTAGCAGCATCTTTGGAGCGGTGTGTATACCACTCCTGCCCATTAAAATCAATGGGCAGCGCGGCTATACCGCCGGCAAAGTGCTGCCGCTACTGGTAAGTGCGTCCCGCTAGCGGCCGAATAGCACTGTGAAATTGACAGTAAAGCGCCCCTAAAAAATACTGCCCCAGTGTGAAAGGGGCTTATTGTAGTAGCAGCGACTACTACAGTGATTTCAGCTTCTTGAGGGATCGCTTGGGTATTGATCCAGCTACCACAAGTATTCGGAAGAAAAGGTAGCCGGCAACTCCAGAATCCAGTAAAATTAATAATCTTTATTGCTACATATAGGTGGATAAAAACAGCTTGCATGTTTCGGCACAAAGCCTTGATCACAGCATAACGATCAAGGCTTTATGCCGAAACATGTAAGCTGTTTTTATTCACCTATATGTAGCAATAAAGATTATTCATTTCACTGGATTCTGGAGTTTCTGGCTACCTTTTCTTCTGAATACTTTTTACAACGGATGAAGAACCTTTAAGTCTGTGCACCCAGCGGAAAGACTTCACTTCAGATTTGTCTGGAGTCTCCTTTGTTGAGAGCGCTGTTCTTGTGTGTCGTTTGCCTATATTGATTCAGCTAAATAATAAAATTCATACTAAAACCTCAGCTTTAAAGATCATGAAAAAGACATTTGAAAAAAAAGTATAAGAATTGAATAAATTGGTTTAGTTTTACTTTAAAGCATAACTGTGTCCACAAATGTCCAAAAAAATGTCCACTCCGGCAATGCGACGTCCACAAGTTCGCTCATCAGCATCAACATCTTCTATCCAGCTTCTTCCAAGCGTAAAGTCTTGTGTAATCTTGATTGGCTGAGCCTGGATGATGTAACTCCCATGCATATGCACACCGAGCTGTGCCACGAAAGTATGCTGAACTTTTCATGTCCAGCTTAGTCTACATTCTAAAGACTACAAACAGTTAAAGTGGAACTATAGTAACTTTACTTGCCTCCTCTCTAAGGCTGGGTTCACACTGCTGCGAATTAGATGCAGGTTTCCCCGCATCAAATTTGCATTGCAGGAGACTGTGACCGGCTCTTCGTGGAGCCGGTTCACAAATCTCTGCAGCGGCTCTGGTGCAAATTGCACAGTAGTCTTTTTTGGTCTGTTTCAGGTCCAAATTCAGCCAAAAATGCTGGCTGAAATCAGACCTGAAATGGTGAATTGGGACACACTGTGAGCCGGAGCATGCTACAGTGTGAACACAGCCTTTCAGCCCAAAGTCTGCGAAGGGTTCCTTTGCCGGTGCCAGCATCTTTTCCCCAGGTGCCCATCTTTGGGCCTCTTCATTGGTTTGTGCGGGATGAGGCTATAATGTCAGTCATCCAGGCACAGCCCCAGGACTGCGCCGCTTATGTAAGCTGAGCTGCACAGCTCATTTTTTTTATGCTGCAGAAGACTGCGAGCAAGCAGGTAGGAGATTTTTATTGCAGAAGAGACACTGGGGGGAAATCAATAAACCTGCTGTGTCACTTTTATAGCATTAATCCCTCTTGTTAAAATGGTTGTAACCCTAATAAAATGCTCCTGTTCCATTAAACCATGATCTGTACTTAGCATAGTGCTTCTGCAGTGTAATGTGTCCCATTCTATGTTGTAAAGTACCTGGTTGATCCTGCCTGTTTCTGTGTCCCCCTATGTGTACTGACCACGGTAATTATGGCTGCTTATCCATGATAGCGTGTTCAGTTTACACCTCTCCGTCATCCCATTGTGTGTTTAGTCTCTTTCTCCCTCCCTGCCTGTTAGTTCAGTAGTCTGTGTTGTGAGAGCCAATCTCCTCTCCTCTTCCCCTACCCACCCCTCCTGCCGCTATTCCTCTGTGCCTGTAAAGTAATGTACATAAATCACTTCTATCCCCTCTGTTTTAGGAAGATATTAAGTACAGTATGTCAGGTTTTTATAAATTACTTTTAATTCTAAATACCTCCTTGCACATCGCCGCCTCTGTGCGGTCATGTGACCTTCCACTGCTGACTGGCATATGTCAGATGGGAATCTCAGCCCCTCCTGCTGCTCTCCTTAGATCAGGGAAAAAGAGCGGAGGGAGGTCATGTATTTAGAATTATAATTTAAAAAAAACTGACATACTGTACCTACCGGTAATATCTTCCTAAAACATGAGGGATAGAAGTGATTTATCAACGTTGTGATGATTTAACACCAAGATTAAGCAGACAGCAATGGCTTGAACATGAGCCTAGTCTTTATTCAGCAGCATCCATCTTACAGAACTAACCATAGCTCCCCGCCTCCAGATCACATGACCAAAACTGTTAACTGTTTCCTAACATGCATAAGGAACTAGGCATAACAGTTGAACTTGAATTATAACATAAAGCATACACATCATTACATCTTCCCTTTCAAGTATGAAGCATTTAATATGAAACAAAGTCCCTCCATATCTTTGGTTTAATACCGTAGCTCGACCATAGCGAGAGAAAGTAAACGCTGGCTCATCATCCGTAGGATTGGTGTCCAGTTGAGTCACTCCCAGCATTATCACATGGTGATACGTTTATGCTGTCCTCGGTGTCCTCAGTAGACTCAATATCCGTGTTTAGGACTTTTGCGCCATCATGGGCTTGTTCTTTATCTCCATTGTCATCCGGTTCCTCTAATGATGTATCAGCAGCAGTGTCTGGACGAAGATGACGCCTGTTTCGTCTCAGTTTCTGTCCACACTTGGTCTCAATTATATATGATTTTGGTGAATTGGCTTCTTTGACAATTCGAGCAGGTTCCCATGTATTCCCAGTGACTCTGTGTCGCGCAGCTTGCCCAGCAAAGAGTGGACAAAGGGATTTTGTAGATTTATCAAAATACAGTTTTTGCCTTTTCATGTTTATAATCCTCTGAGCTGTTACTTGATCCTGTGGAATAGACTGAGGCTGCAATTTCTGTGGTGCAATAGGCACTGTGGTCCTCAGTGTTCTACCTATTAGCAGCTGTGCAGGTGAGCATAAACCTTCAATAGGTATTGCAGGATAGTTTAACAGTCCTAGGTACACATCCTGCCCTGATGATTGCGTTTTCAGTATAATGGATTTGGATATGCCAACATACTTCTCTGCTAGACCATTGGCCTGTGGGTGATGGGGGCTTGTGGGTTTGTGCCTGATTCCCCATTCACACAGGAAGCACTGGAACTCAGAACATGAGAATTGTGTCCCATTATCAGACACAAGTTCTTCACACACTCCATGTCTTGAAAGTATTGTTTTGAAAGCCCATATAACTGTTGATGCTTTTAAATTTCTCAGCTACACTAGCTCAAAGTTTTTGCTGTAGTAATCTACTACTATCAGGTAATGGTTGTCCTCAAAATGAAAAATATCTGTAGCCAGTCTCTGCCATGCCCGTGAAGGAGCATTCCACGGTGTAAGAGGTTCCTTTGCATTGTGTTTTTGAAATGTCTGGCAGGTTTCACACTTCTTCACAAGTGTCTCAATATCAAAGTCCAAATTAGGCCTGTAGACCAACTCCCGCGCTCTGTGCTTACACAGAGTGATGCCCAAATGCCCCTGGTGGATTTGTTTCAGTACTTCTGCCTGCTGTAACTTAGGAATGAGAATACGGTCACCCATAAATATGATATCCGAATGAATGTATAGCTCACCTTTCATAGGCCAGAATCCCTGTAGTTCAGGACACAGCTTCTTTCGTTTTTCTGGCCAGCCATTGCACATGACACAAGTTAGTTTTTCTAGGACTTTATCCTGTTTGGTGTCTTGTCTTATCTTCTCCAGCCGTACATCCGATATTGGAATGTTCGCTAGTACTGTATGTACCTGTTCTTCCAACTCAGGTTCATCCCGTGCTTCATGTCCTTCTAGAAACACCCTAGACAGGGTATCTGCCATTGGAATTACCTTTCCAGGCTTATACTTTACTGTGAGATCATACTGCTGTAATTTCATAACCATCCGCTGCAGACGTGGAGGTGTAGAAGCTAGTGGTTTCTGTAGGATGTGCTCCAATGGCTTGTGGTCTGTTTCCACAACTACCGGGCGACCATATATGTACTGGTGAAATTTCTCACATCCATTCACAATAGCCAGCATCTCTTACTCAATTTGGGCATAATTGGCTTGCGTTGTGGTCAGTGCTCGTGAAGCATATGCCACAGGATGTCCTTGTTGAGTCAGTACAGCACCTAACCCAAACTGGGATGCGTCCACTTGAAGTACAGTGTCAGTTTACCTCAAAATATTTCAGTATTGGTCCTGGATGTTTAGTGATCAGTTTTTTCACTTTGTCGAAAGTCTTTTCCATGTTTGCATCCCAACACCAAACAGCATCCTTCTGTAGCAGTGTACGTAGCGGTGCTATCTGTTGAGCAAGGCCCTGAGAGAATTTGGCTAGATAGTTGAAAATACCTAGTGATGTCTCCAGCTCCTCTCTGGAGGTTGGGGCCTTCATGTTAAGAACTGCTGTAATCTTCTTTGGATCAGGCTTCAACCCCTCTTTGGTTAGTAGGTGTCCAAAATATGTAACTTCTTCTACACCAATTTGCATTTTGTTTGGATAGAGTGTAAGATTCTTCTCACGACACCGATTGAGCAAAGCAGTAAGGTTTTTGTCATGTTCCATTTGATCCTTTCCATAGACCAGCAAATCATCAACTATTACTTCAACGCCCTGTAGACCAGCGATCAATTCGTGTGATTTCTTTTGAAATATTTCCTGTGCAGATGCTATGCCGAAAGGTACCCTTGTGAAGCGCCATCGACCCAAAGGGAAGTTGAAAGTGGTCAAGTAACTGCTGGCGTCATCAAGACGCAATTGCCAGAAACCCGAATGGGCATCTAGTACACTAATTACTGTTGCTCCTACTAGCTTGTGCGCTATATCCTCTATGGTGGGGAGTTTGTAGTGTTCTCTCATTATGACTTTATTCAAATCACGTGGGTCAATGCATATGCAAATTGCACCTGCGTTCTTCTCCACCACAACCATAGAACTGACCTATTCCGATGGTTCTGTGACCTTTTTTACTACTCCCAGCTTCTCCGTTCTAGTGAGTTCTTGTCTGACTTTAGCCACAAGAGTTAAAGGTATTCCCCTCAGGGCGTAAATGACAGGCTGTGCACCCTCTTTTAAACATATGCGGCTTACACCCGGGAGGCACCCCAGGCCCTTGAATAGATCGCAGTACTCATGTTTAATGTCAGCCTCTGTCAGACCTCTGTGCCCACCATCCACAGTCATTATGATCTTCACAAGTCCAATCTCTTTACTTGTTCTGAGACCTAACACAGCTGGGGGTTGTTTCTATCACAAACAATTGTAAAACCTTTTCAGATCCCTTGTATGAACATTTTGCATGACAGCGACCCATTTCTTTCAGCTTTTCACCACCATATCCCATTAGTTTCGGTAGGTCCTAAGTCTCTAAGGGCGATTCATTACTGAGGTGTTCCAGGTATATGTGGCTTGGCACACAATTTACTTGTGCTCCTTTTACCCATTTTAAATGTGATTGGAGTTTTGTTAGCCCCTTCATCATTGTCCTCTATGGCGTGTATAGAACGTGTTTTTAACCTTCCGGTTTGTAAAGACAGTTTACACACCCTGGCAAAATGTCCTCTTTTCTTGCATTTATTGCATATCTGCCCCCTTGCTGGACAGACACTATTTTTATGGTGCATGTTTCCACAATATCCACACGCTTCTTGTTTGTTACTTGTCCCAGTGCCATAGGTGTTCTTTATTCCTTTGTATGTTCTGTCTTGCCCATATCTGCTGCTGTAAATCTCTATAGCATTAATCTGGAGTTGTGTTCCTTCCAGTACCTGCATGTCCTTTCTTGACACTTCATATGCTCTGGCAATCCTTACGGCTTTCTCAAGATTTAAGTCTTCTTTCTGCAGCAGGTTTTCCTTAACTTCCTTAAACTTACTGCCCATCAGAATGCGGTCTTTTATCATATCTCCAGCATCATAGAAAGCACAGTCTTTGGCAAGCAAGCGCAGCTGTGTCACCCATTCATCCACAGACTAACCTCCACACTGGTTCCTCTCATAAAACAGTTTCCTTTGCACTGTGAAGTTTCTCCTTGGGTTACAGTATGCCTCAAACTTTGCAAACAGTACCTCCTGTTTTCTTTTTGTCCTCTGCAGTGGTCTCCCCACTTGCTTGCCAGGCTCGGCACACATCACATCCTTTTTGTCCCACACATCAGAAAGTGAGCTGCTTTCTGCTGATCAGACCATTTGTTTGCATCTGGTCCTGCAAACACAAGCTTTATCAGCTCCCTCCATTGTGACAAGTTTTCAGATACATTCCCTGATTCCAAATCCAGGGATGGAATGTTCTTTGTGTTGCTGTTTGCTGCCATGACTCTTCTGACCCGACTTCTGGTACCATGTGATGTTTTAACACCAAAACTAGGCAGACAGCAAAAGCTTGAACATGATCCTAGTCTATTCATCAGCATCCATCTTACAGAACTAACCATAGCTCCCCGCCCCCAGATCACATGACCAAAACTGTTAACTGTTTCCTAACGTGCATAAGGAACTAGGCATAACAATTGAACTTGAATTAACATAAAGCATACACATCATTACAAACGTGACTTAAAGTGGACCTTCAGTCATTTTTTCAACTTGCCATCTATTAAAACTTCTGTCTTTGTTGTTTAAACTTTGGATAGTAAAACCTTTTTTTTCTGCTAGTAAATACCTTATACAGCTGGTCTGGTAAAAAGCCTAGGCTTATGACTTAATGCACTCTCATGAGACTTTGGCAGGAAGGGAGGGGGATGAGTCATAAGATGGCCAATGAGAGCTGCAGAGCTGGAGGTGTGCCTCTGTGTGTCTGTGTAAATCCAGGAAGTGAACAGTCAGCAGCTTCAGCTGCCCACAGTTAAAATGGTTGCAGCCAGACTCAGTGGAGCAAGATTTCTGCAGCATGTTTGGCAAGTACAGAATCACAGTATATACAGTCAGGTCCATAAATATTGGGACATCGACACAATTCTAATCTTTTTGGCTGAAACAAAACAAACAAGATGTGCTTTAGCTGCAGACTTTCAGCTTTAATTTGAGGGATCTTAAATCCAAATCAGGTGAACGGTGTAGGAATCACAACAGTTTGTATATGTGCCTCACACTTTTTAAGGGACCAAAAGTAATGGGACAGATTAACAATCATCCATCAAACTTTCACTTTTTAATACCTTTGCAGTCAATTACAGCCTGAAGTCTGGAACACATAGACATCACCAGACGCTGGGTTTCATCCCCGGTGATGCTCTGCTAGGCCTCTACTGCAACTGTCTTCAGTTCCTGCTTGTTCTTTTGGCATCTTCCCTTCAGTTTTGTCTTCAGCAAGTGAATTGCATGCTCAATAGGATTCAGGTCAGGTGATTGACTTGGCCATTGCATAACATTCCACTTCCTTCCCTTTAAAAAAACTCTTTAGTTGCTTTCGCAGTATGCTTCGGGTCATTGTCCATCTGCACTGTGAAGTGCCGTCCAATGAGTTCTGAAGCATTTTGCTGAAAATGAGCAGATAATATTGCCCGAAACACTTCAGAATTCATCCTGCTGCTTTTGTCAGCGGTCACATCATCAATAAATACAAGAGAACCAGTTCCGTTGGCAGCCATACATGTCCATGCCATGACACTACCACATCCATGCTTCACTGATGAGGTGGTATGCTTTGGATCATGAGCAGTTCCTTTCCTTCTCCATACTCGTCTCTTCCCATCACTCTGGTACAAGTTGATCTTGGTCTCATCTGTCCATAGGATGTTATTCCAGAACTGTGAAGGCTTTTTAAATTTTTTTTGCAAACTCTAATCTGGCCTTCCTGTTTTTGAGGCTCACCAATGGTTTACATCTTGTGGTGAACCCTCTGTTTTCACTCTGAAGTCTTCTCTTGATTGTTGACTTTGACACACATACACCTACCTCCTAGAGCAGTGATGGCGAACCTTGGCACTCCAGATGTTTTTGAACTACATTTCCCATGATGCTCTTGCACTCTGCAGTGTAGTTGCAGTGTAGTTCAGCATCATGGGAAATGTAGTTCCAAAACATCTGGAGTGCCAAGGTTCACCATAACTGTCCTAGAGAGTGTTCTTGATCTGGCCAACTGTTGTGAAGGGTGTTTTCCTTACCAGGGAAAGAATTCTTCGGTCATCCACCACAGTTGTTTTCCGTGGTCTTCCTGGTCTTTTGGTGTTGCTGAGCTCTGATAGGGGGGCTAACCGATCTTCTAGGAGCAAGTGAACCTCTTCTTAAAATATCTGCCTAGAGTGTTCTTTCAAACCCAATCAGGCCCAGAGATCATTCCAGTAAAATAATAACACAATAGTCAAAGCCTGGAAATGTTCTGCTTTTACTTCCGTAGACAATCACTTATATAATCAAAATGACATCACAAAAAAAGTTCAACCCTTTCATTAATTAATGCTAAAATTACAGACAGTACGTATACATCAGATGTTTAAATACCATCTAAAAATGAGACATGATTTCTTCATACAGAAACTGTCAACAAAGAAAAAACTTAATGCGTCATTTCGGGGAAATCATGTTATTTACAAGGATTTGAAACTAACTTTTGATAGACGTCACATATACATATTATTCTAAGATGGATACATATTTTTATAGATTTTTATAGCTAAAATAAAGGACAGCAAGCTAAAATATCCCTACAATCCCCTCTTTGATCATATATGTATATATATATATATATATATATATATATATATATATATATATATATAAAAAATATGAGATCTCACTTCCTTATTATGGTGGTATTCTCAGCTTGCTTCTGATAATACACACTGAGATAAGTTCTATTGGGAGATGAGGGATCTGAAATGCGAGTGGCTCTATTAATAAGACACATAATAAGCTTGTACACAAGATAAAGGAAAAGGAAAAAGAACACAATAATAACTAAAATTATGGCAATATCCCTTATCCACGAGAATATCCCTCCAAATCCAAAATCAATATTTCCAAAAGGACTCCAGGTCTGGGCTATGTTGCGAGCCTCTTGTTGCAGCTTGGCCAGCTCTTTTCTATGCTGAGCTATCACATCATAATAATCTGGTACCTCTATACTGGTATTGTGTACCCAAGTACAACATTCATAATCCCCAGTCATTTCACATAATCCTGTAAGGGCTGAACTCATGCTCTCAATGGCTAAGTCATGCAATTCTAGTTGTTTTCTAATAGCCCTAGTTTCAACATTAAGTTTAAAAATGTCATCAGAATTCTTTTCCATCATCTCATCAATAATTCCTGAATAATTATTTAACCTTTTCATCAAATCTATTCCCCATCCTGTCCAGGAAGGGAACCATGCCCAGGCCATATCCTTCTCAAGGAATAACTCTCTCTTGTTACGATGTTTTAATGGATACCTTGGGTGTATACCAGCTTCAAGTAAATGACTCCCATCACTATCACCTATCACCCCCATTATGGGCACCAGTGAGGCCAAATAACACCAGCCCTGGACCTCTTGTGGAATCCAGGGATAACAAGTCTTTCCACAACAAACATAAGTGTGGTTACCAAACGAGAAGAGCGTATTCACAGCAGTCTCCTGATCTACTGCTGTAACTGCTGCTAAAACCTGAAACAAATAATGTACAGGTTTACTACTTTCATCTTCAGAGGCAAGAATCTTTTCAAAATCAGCCCGTACTCTGACCTCATCGTGGTGTGTTTGATATAAAGAACAAGACTTCCCACTAGGGGCATAGCAATTAGAAATGTTCAAAACCGATTGACTACAGATATGAGCATTTCTAGTAGAATTCCCTAAATTGAAACACCAGGTAGGATTACGACTTCTATTGATGATTTGAAAGGAAATGGTGTCATTAGTTCTTCTGCTGACATTCAGAAGGTCAAGGAGAATCTCTTCTCTCAACAGGGGAGTAATATTTAAAGGTATAGCCATTAAGGGTATCCTAACAGTGCTAGGGTGCAGTTTACTACAGATCCAACATTTTTGAAATCCTGATTTCCGAGCATAAGCATATTTAAATTTCAACAAAAGCATTTTATAGGCAAAATTATCTTCAATGTCTCTCTTATTTCTAACTTGTATCACGGTGACGTTCTCCTGTGTATGTGTGTTCCCACAAATACTTTTAATCGCACCCAAATCTTCAGGGTGGTAGATACAGTTAGTGATGATCCAAATGGGCGGGAACACCATCAGGGTGATCAGGAACAGGAGGCAGAATGCCTTGCCAGAAGTCTGTGGTGGAATAAGCAAGGTCATCTTCTCTGGCCGGACCTGCTTTTCCAGGAACTTCTCCTTCATCTGCTTGGACTTCTGCTTGAGGGCCTCCTGTATTTAAGATCTCCTTCCTGCTCTTGGGGCTTTGGGCAACCTTTTTCACTCGGCTGGCATGGATCCAGGATTGGCAATACTCCACCAGGATAGCCGTTCTGGTCACTGCAATCACCGTAGTAGGATGTCCAAAAGGATATTCCCGTTTCTTGCTTCTGTTCAACTGTTGGACCACCACCGTGTCTCTTACTTTAAAAGGGTGGGTAGGTTCCTGTGAAGAAAAAGGAGAGGGCATGTGTGGGCATGTGTGTGAAATCAACTTGTAGGTGGATGAAAGGTGTACTGGGATATATCAAATGTTCGTGTTTCGCTTTGTTTGGGTTATTTGGCTTGTTCCTAATGCAAGTAATGCACCTGGACACGTAATCCCTTGTCAACAAGGGGAGATCCGAAATGTAAAAATCCTTGTCTAGTAACTCACAAGTTGCCTTCCAGCCTCTGTGACCTATTCCATGATACTGGGCAATAAAAAGTGATGCACTTACCATTGGATTACATACCTTCCCCTCTTTGCACAAAAGTCCTGTTTTTGGATCTATTTGTGCACCTACTTTTTCCCAATCTCTCATGTCGGCCTCTGAGGCATAATCCTGTAGGTCAGACAGTACATGGTCAAAACAAGGTAGTTCAGGCTGTAACATTGGCATTTGGATTTGAGCTGGTTGAGAGATAGCTGCTTGTCTGGCTGCTGAATCAGCTAGAGCATTTCCTCAAGCTACTTCTGTTTGTTGGCCTGTATGTGCTCTGCAATGTATTATGGCAAGAGTTCTAGGCAACTTAATAGCTTTTAACAATGACACTACCAGAGAGGAATGAGAGATGCTTTTTCCATCAGCTGCAATAAAGCCACGCCTACTCATATGACGCCAAAATCATACACCACGCCATACCCATATTTGGAGTCAGTGTAAATGTTTACATCTTGACCCTCAAACATTTGGCATGCCCCGGTGAGAGCAATCAATTCCGCAGCTTGTGCTGACTGATATGGGATAGGTTTGGCCTCAAGTATAACATCTGTAAGTTGCACAACCGCATATCCTGCATGATATGTGTGATCATTTGGCCTAGAACAAGATCCATCCACATACACATTTTGCACATTTGGCAAAGCAGTAGGGGACAAGTCAGGTCTGGGAGATGTGTCTTGGTGGATGAGGTTGGTGCAGTCATGTTGTGGCACCACTTCATCCTGCTCTCCTTTTAATCCTAGCAGGGCATTTAAAATTGGAGCTGGGCCTGCATTAGGGGAAGCATATTTAATATGCAGTTTTGGATTTGACAACAGTATCACCTCATAGCCGCTCAACCTTTGGGCAGACATATGTTGCGTATGTATATTTCTCAGTAATGTGGACACATTATGAGTAGTATACAAAGTAGTATCATGGCCCAAAGTGAAAGTTGCAGCCATTTCAACCAACATAGCACAAGACGCTAAAGCTCTGAAACATGCTGGCATGCCCTGAACTGGTACTGGTACCACCTTTGAAAAAAAAGCAACAGGGCGAAGCTTGCCTCCATGCTCCTCAGTGAGGACACCTGCCATCATTGTACAATTTTCCCTGGCATACAAATAAAACATCACATTATATTTAGGAAGGCCGTGTCCTGGAGTTGTTACCATAGCATTTTTCAAATACACAAAAGCATTACACATTTCACCTGTCCATTTAACACAGTCTGGCATATCTGAACCTGTGGCCTGTCTCAGGAGATTGTCATAGTAAGAGCAGTCAGGTATCCATTGGCGGCAGTAACCAATCATACCTAGGAAGGTGAGCATGTCCTTCCTGTTGAGTGGGCGGGGCAGACCCATCAGAGCCGTAACTCTTTTATGACTGACTCTTCTTTCTCCTTTTGTGAGAACAAACCCTAGATATTCAACTGTTTTCTGACACCATTGCAACTTTTTCTTTGACACTTTATGACCACTTTCAAAAAGACATTTCAAAAGATTTCTCCCATCCTCCAGGGCGGCCTCCCTTGTCAAGCTGCAGAGTAGCAGATCATCCGCATACTGCAGCAAGACTAAACCATGTTCAGGTGTCCAAGCTCTAAGAGTGGTTTGGAGGACGATAGAATAGACAACAGGTGAGTCTATATAACCCTGGGGCAATCTGCACCAGGTCAGCGTCCGATTTTTAAATTGGAAGGCAAAGAGTGGCTGTGTTTCCTCGTCCACAGGAATTGAAAAAAACGCGTTTGAGAGGTCAATTACAGAAAAATACTCAGCATCGGATGGTATGGAGGTGAGCAATGATGGCACATCAGGCACTATTGGGGCAATTGGTACCACTAAGTTGTTTATGGCTCTAAGGTCCTGTACAAACCTGTAACTGCCATCTGGCTTTTTAACAGGATTGATAGGAGTGTTGTAAGGAGAAATGATTTCTCTCAAAATACCTTTCTTCAAGAAATCCTCCACAATGGGCTCTATACCCTCTTCTTTTTCTCTGGATATGGGGTACTGTTTATGATACACAGGTAAAGCTCCTGGTTTCAAAGTGGGCAAAGTGGCCTTATAGGGCGTACAGGAAATGAACCCTACATCAAGAGGATTCACTGCCCATACTCCCTCCTCACTCAATTTAACATCTTCCTCTTCTGGGTGTGAGAGCGATGTAAAAAGGTGAACCCTGTCAGATTTTACATATAGTCCTCCTTTTGCAGTAATTTTTATTGTAATGCCCAATTTTCCCAGCAAGTCCCTTGACCATGTCCATATGAAAAATGTCATTCTGACCCTGTCGGGGAAACGGGTCACTACTCCTCATGTCTTCAGTGCATCCCGCCAGATTATCTACCCAAGGGTTAATATACACATAATCAGTTCCACATATTCTGGCTACATAACATTTACATGTCTCTCCTACATCTGGAGGGGGAATCTTCTTCCCTGATAATTGACCCATAACAATACAGTGGTGAACGCCACCTCACCTCGCGGCGTCCGACAAAATCCACACAATAAACGTACAGATTATCTTATCTTATTTTATATATATATATATATATAATCTAAGCGATTAGCGATAGATAAGGTAAGCAAAGAGGTTTGGGTTTTTCCGGGACACTCTATCAGATATCTTTATAAAACTTCTTACAGTACTGTATTATATTACTTTGGGTTTCTCAGAACCCCTTGGACTACTCAGAGCCCTTTGGACTTCTCAGAGCCCCTTGGACTACTCAGAGCCCTTTGATCCGTCACCCGAACGGACTTCTACTGAGGTTCATACATTTACATAAATGTTTTTAACACTACACCTTCTGTTAACCCCATATAGGGAAACGGTCTTTTAAACTAAAGTCACGGTGAAAGAAATAATAATAATTAAATCAGAATCACCGGACTTATAAACTTGGATGATGATCTTGGATGATGATCATCCCATGAATAATGACCATCCCACCGCTGCCACCAACTGATAGGGGGGCTAACCGATCTTCTAGGAGCAAGTGAACCTCTTCTTAAAATATCTGCCTAGAGTGTTCTTTCAAACCCAATCAGGCCTGGAGATCATTCCAGTAAGAAAATAATGACACAATAGTCAAAGCCTGGAAATGTTCTGCTTTTACTTCCCTAGACAACCACTTTAATAATCAAAATGACATCACAAAAAAAGTTCAACCCTTTCATTAATATATGCTAAATTTACAGACAGTACGTATACATCAGATGTTTAAAAACCACCTAAAAATGAGACATGATTTCTTCATACAGAAACTGTCAACAAAGAAAAAACTTCATGCGTCATTTCGGGGAAATCATGTTATTTACAAGGATTTGAAACTAACTTTTGATAGACGTCACATATACATATTATTCTAAGATGGATACATATTTTTATAGATTTTTATAGCTAAAATAAAGGACAGCAAGCTTTCTTTTTAAAGATGTTCCAAACAGTTAATTTGGCCACACCTAATGTTTTTGCTATCTCTCTGATGGGTTTGTTTTGTTTTTTCAGCCTAATGATTGCTTGCTTCACTGATAGTGACAGCTCTTTGGATCTCATATTGAGAGTTGACAGCAACAGATTCCAAATGCAAATAGCACACTTGAAATGAACTCTGGACCTTTTATCTGCTCCTTGTAAATGGGATAATGAGGGAATAACACACACCTTGCCATGGAACAGCAGAGCAGCCAATTGTCCTATTACTTTTGGTCCCCTAAAAAGCAGGAGGCACATATACAAACTGTTGTAATTCCTACACTGTTCACCTGATTTGGATGTAAATACCCTCAAATTAAAGCTGGAAGTCTGCAGTTAAAGCACATATTGTTTGTTTCATTTCAAATCCATTGTGGTGATGTATAGAGCCAAAAAGATTAAAATTGTGTCAATGTCCCAATATTTATGGACCTGACTGTATAAAATATGCAAAGTGGTTGGAGGGAAGCTTCAAAATTTGCAAAGATGTTTTTATTACAAATTATGTGAGCAGACTACAGTTTCTTAACGACCACTTTAAAGTGGATGTAGACCCTCACATAAACCCAATGAAGTGAACAGCCTAAGATAATACACAGGTATGAAACAAATCTCCCTACATAAGTTTTACATGTATATCTGCTGTCTTCACCTTTATAAACTGTTTAGAAAGTGCTCTTCGTGTTAGGAGATTTTCTCTTCCTGGTTAACACTGCAGTGAAGCCTGGGCATACAGCCAAGTCAGCTGATTGGCAGAAAGGCACACACCCCCTCTCCTCATAGGTAGACTTTCAGCTCTGTTTGTTGAATAGTTCAGCACGCTGCTAATCTATTTATCATATGTGACAGAGAACTTGTCAGGAGTTATCAGGCTGATAACATAGGAACAGAGCAGGAGACTGCTACAGGACACAGGGCTTTGAATAGCGATAACAAAACACTGCAGATATATGTGCCCAGCTTTATTTTCATAAATCGGGTTTACATCCACTTTAATGTGTTCTGTGACAATTTTGGTTCTGACCACAACTTTTGCACCAAAATCTGGTAGTTTTATTGTGGTGCAATTCCTGTGCCAAATTCAAATCCAAAATAGAATACAGACAGTTTAGGGTCAATTCACTAACCTTTACCGTATGCGATAAGCGTATCATGTTACTCAGTATGTACCGGGATAAAAAATGTGCCAATAAATACCACATAAAAAGTCCAATTCACAAATGAACCAGAGCATTAAGAAGCATATGATCATTACCACCAGGGTTTTGCAGATGGTATCATATGCGGTATTTGCCAAAAACTGCTTACACCCTGCCCCAAAGCAGCCACCCCCCCCCCCCCCACCCCATGTTGAGGGCATGTGACCTGGTATGGATTTGGGGGGGACCCCACGCTGCTTTTTTAAGAAAATGTTGGGGGGAGGTTCACCTCCAGGCTGTTTTTTGACAAATATTTTGTTGCTAAACAGCGGGCCAGGGAGCCGGCCATGTCTTTAACAACCGATTACTCAGTGTGTGTGTGTGTATGTATGTATGTATGTATGTATGTATGTGTATATATATATATTATTATTATTATTATACAGTATTTATATAGCGCCAACAGTTTACGTAGCGCTTTACAACTTGAGGGTAGACAGTACAAATACAATACAATTTGATACAGTAGGAATCAGAGGGCCCTGCTCCTTAGAGCTTACAATCTAAGAGGGGAGGTCAAGAGATACAAGAGGTAGTAACTGTGGGTGATGTGCTGATTGAGAAGATAAATGTACAGTTGTTAGGTGGGGGCCAGATAGGCTTCTCTGAAGAGATGAGTTTTCAGGGATCGTCTGAAAGTGGATAAAGTAGGAGAAAAACGGACAGATTGGGGTAGAGCATTCCAGAGGATGGGGGAGGCTCTGGAGAAGTCCTGAAGGCGAGCATGGGATGAGGTGACAAGGGAGTTTGAGAGCAGGAGGTCTTGGGAGGAGCGAAGAGAACGATTAGGTTGGTATTTTGTGACTAGGTTAGAGATGTAGCTAGGGGCCAAGTTGTGGATGGCTTTGTAAGTTATAGTTAGTATCTTGAATTTAATTCGGTGACTGAGTGGCAGCCAATGGAGGGATTGGCAGAGGGGTGTAGCAGACGCTGAGCGGTTTGTGTGGTGGATGAGCCTGGCCGCAGCGTTCATAATGGACTGAAGTGGGGATAGCCTATTTAGAGGTAAACCAATATATATACACACACACACACACACTTTTTTTATCATAGTGTATAATATAGCCTGTTATTTGTGTTTTTTATATATAAATATCTACATTCACATGCTAGTATTTCGATTGATGTATTTATTGATTGACATCTGCATTTTATGAACTAATGCTTTTAAACGTATGGTCTTTATCTAGATATGTTTTTATTTATTTTTTTTGTATCAAAATATCCATTACTGTTATCATATGTTATTTCTTATAAAAGTTTACAGTGAAGCGTATACATGTATGCACACTATATCCTTTCCCCATTATCATAATGATCTTTTACTGTGATTATATTGCTCCTGTGGTCACCCAGCTAGCGATATTGAACTTCAACACTAGATGGCAGTGCCACCAAGGCACATAAATAGACCATACACATCCTATACACCATAGCTTGAGAAAGGAATGCGCACCTCGTGGATCCCCTTGGTGCGCATGCTCAGAAACGCGTTGCTTTACGGCAGTACAGTCACTTCATTGAACTCTGCACTCCAGCCCCCTCTGTGATTGTCCGACCGCACTCCAAGCCTCGCTTTAGATCCCGCCCGAATACCAGAAGTATCCTGTGGAACAGGACGCTGGCTGCATGGACAAAGAAAACACAGCACCACCCTGATTGCAGAAACCAAACGTGACTACACTGGACTCCCCTGTGCTTTACAACAGATACCAACATGTGAGTGTTTTAATGTATTTGGCTATTAAATTTAAACCGTCTTACTGATTAAGAGGCGCCTGTTGTGGTGCTTTGGGGTGGGCAGGGGCTAATCAGAATCTGGAAGCCCCCTTTGAGAAGGAGGCCCCCAGATCCTGCCCCTCTCTGTGAATGAGTATCGGGTACATCGTACCCCTACCCATTCACCAAAAAAGTGTCACAAGGTAATAAACACACAGGCAGTTTTTGACAATTCTTTTATTAAAAAATAAAAAAGTGTCCCACAATGTAAATCCATCGTCAATCACGCTGGACCCAAAAAATAAAAAAGGCGCTCCTGCCATCAGTGATGGCTGGCTGCCTACTGCAGGCTCTGCCGTCTGACATTTCTTATATAGGGAATGGGCGGGCCACCTGGCTACATCACATGGTGGCTCCGCCCCTTTGTGATGTCACAGACCAATGCATGCTGGGTTGCTGACACCAAAAAGGGCGGGGCCACCAGGTGATGTAGCCCCTTGCCTATATACGAAATGTCAGATGGTGGAGCCTGCAGTAGGCAGCCAGCCTTCACCAATGGCAGGAGCGTCCTCTTTTTTTTTTTTTTTTTGGGTCTGGCAGGTGGCGATTGATGGTGGAGTTACATCATGGGACATTATTTTTTTTATTCTTTAATAAAAGATTATTATTCTTAAAGGGGGCTTCCAGATTCCCATTAGCCCCCTGCCCGCTGACCTCCACAACTATCGGCCACAGTTGCGGGGATGAGGCCCGTGCTTTGGGGAGAGGCCCCCCCACCCCAAAGCACCTACCCCCCCATGTTGAGGGCATGTGGCCTGGTATGGTTCAGAGGGGGGGCTCCCTCCCCCCCCTTTCTGGACCTGCTGGGCTGCATGCTCGGATAAGGGTCTGGTATGGATTCCGGGGGGGGGCCCACGCCGGGTTTTTTGTTTTTTTTAACCACTTCAGTGCCCGGCCATAGACAAATGACGTCCACGGATGGGATTTCCCATCCTGGGTGGACGTCATATGATGGCCTGGGCTTCCCGGCCGTCTAGGGGGCGCGCGCGCCCGCCGCGTTGCTCGGGACCCGGTGCGTGTGCCCGGCGGCCACGATGTCCGCCGGGCACCCACGATTGCCCGTTAACCGGGCCAGACCGTGGATCTGTGTGTGTAAACACACAGATCCACGTCCTGTCAGTTGAGAGGAGACTGATCTGTGTTCCCAGTACAGAGGAACACTGATCGGTCTCCTCCCCTTGTACATCCCCGCCCCCTACAGTTAGAATCACTCCCTTAGGAAACATATTTAACCCCTTGTGTCCCCCTAGTGGTTAACCCCTTCACTGCCTGTCACAATTATACAGTAATCAATGCAATTTTATAGCATTGATCGCTGTATAAATGTGAATGGTCCCAAAAATGTGTCAAAAGTGTCCGATGCGTCCTCCATAATGTCGCAGTCACGAAAAAAAATCGCGATCGTCGCTATTACTAGTAAAAAAAATAAATAAATATATATTTTTTTTAAATGCCATAAATCTATCCCGTATTTTGTAGACGCTATAACTTTTGCGTAAACCAATCAATATACGCTTATTGTGATTTTTTTTTTTTTTTTTTTTTTTACCAAAAATATGTAGAATACGTATCGGCCGAAACTGAGGAAAAAATTTGTTTTTTTAAAAAAAAAAATTGGGATATTTATTATAGCAAAAAGTAAAAAATATTGTGTTTTTTTTCAAAATTGTCGCTCTTCTTTTGTTTATAGCGCAAAAAATAAAAACCGCAGAGGTCATCAAATACTACCAAAAGAAAGCTCTATTTGTGGGGAAAAAAGGACGTCAATTTTGTTTGGGTACAACGTTGCACGACCGTGCAATTTTTGTTTAAAGTGCGACAGCGCTGAAAACTAAAAATTGGTCTGGGAAGGAAGGGGGTGAAAATGCCCTGTATTGAACCGGTTAAATATGGGGGCTTTTAAATTTTTTTACAATCAGCTGTCAGCAGGGAAGCCCGCTGACAGCTGATGAGTCATCAGTTGTTAAGGACGCAGTGGCTCTTTAGCAACCAGCTCATTAACTAATGCGGTAATTACCGCTAAATTGAACAAATAGTGCATTCAGTATTTGACTCCAAATTCTTAGTGAATTGAACTCTTGCACAATTGTTACCGCATGCACTCTTTTACTGCATATTATTAGCTGTTATTTAACTCTCAGTCAATTGACCCCTTTGTATCTAATGAACGTGAAGCTAATTAAGACCAACTCTCTTTTGGTGTACAGAGAGACCCTGGAGCAGACAGATTTTGTGAAAGTGTCTTGCAAGCATTCTATAAGTGGTGCTGCAAGTTCTAGACCGGTACATGAATTTGGAACACACTGCACAACTTTTAGAACATATGCAAGACATTTTCGCAAAATCCATCTGCACCAGTCTTTGAGGTTTGTTTATTGTAGGAGCTCATGTCTCTTCTACAGTAAAGAACCTGCCTCTTCTTTTCTTTTTACTTTTGTTGTGTTAGGCCTCATGCAAACTGGGTGTTCAAAACACAGCTTTTAAGGGCGTTTGGCTTTTTTTTTTTTTCTGCCTCTAAATGCCCCACCATGTTAGCCTATATGTCCATGCACATATAGGCGTTTACAGGCGTTTAGAGCAGCCTTTCTCAACCTTTTTGGCTTCAGGGAACTCCTGCTAATAATTGATGGGCTAAAAATAGCGCCTGAAAAATGCCTCCCCTGCATCCCCAGTGTGAAAGCTTGAGTGCTTTCACACTGGGGCGGTGTGCTTGCAGGACATTAGAAAAAGTCCTGCAAGCAGCATCTTTCGGGCGGTGAAGAAGCGGTGTACACCGCTCCTCCACCGCTCCTGACCATTGAAATGAATGGGCACCGCTGCCGAAGCGCCTGCAAAGCGCTTTGGCAGCGGCACTACACAGGCACATTTAACCCTTTATTCGGCCGCTAGCGGAGGTTAAAAGTGCCCCGCTAGCGGCCAAATAGCGCAGCTAAAGCGACGGTTAAACGCCTCTAAAACTAGCAGCGTTTTACTGTCAACGCCCGCTCCAGTGTGAAAGCAGCCTTAAAGCAACACAGTGCTATATCACAAAAAATGGCCTGGTCAGGAAGTGGGTAAAGCCTTCCGGGGCTGAAGTGGTTAAACCCTCTCTTTTACAGCCAAGGAAGCTGCTTCTGTTTGATCTGAAACTGCAATGGTACTGCACATGTGATCAGTTATCCAAACAGCCATTTGATGGTTTGACAGTTTGAGGACAAAAGCAAATGTGACAGTTATCAATCCTGGCATTCCAGGAATGCAACTGTTTTTTGAAACCATTAAATCGACAGGCTTAGTTCCGCTTTATCATTCATTAACACCATACTTGCATGAAAACTGATGGGGAAAAAACGTACAGTTACTTCACTTGCAGAGACATCAGTTTCACATCAGTTTCCGGCTGGGTTCACACTAGTGTGAATTGGATGTGGGTTTCCCAGCATTCAATTCAGATGACAGGAGATTGTGACTGACTCTCTATGGAGTCGGTTCACATATCTCCGGGGTGGCTGTGGAGCAGATTGCACAGGGGTCCTGTGTGTCTTTTGCTCCATTTTGGGGCTGAATTCAGGCAAAAATTCAGCCCTGATTTGTCGCTGAAATGGAGAACAGGGACGCATCAGACCCCTACTGTGAGACACATCCGTCTTAGATGTGAACCCAGCCTACATGAGTTTTCATACATGTCAGTTATGTGCCCTATTCACACCAATGTTGATGCCATGTCTGCTTTTTTCCCTCTGCAGAAAACTGCATTCACATTGCAGATTCCTTCCGTAGAAAAAGACCTCACACGATACCTTTGTTATGGTGTGAACAGGGCACATACAGAACATATATATTTTTTTTTTTGCCCCTGCAGAACGCATGCAGAAAACTCGACGCCTCTGCACCATGGTGTGAATGAGGCCTTACTGCTGCTCAGTGGCACTGGGCTTCAGCAAAATGGCGACCTCCAGCAATAGGATACAGGAGCAATGCTGGAGGCAATTTACAGCACACACTAATGTTGGTAGAAAAATTATTATTGTGGAAAGTATGTTCTTTGCTAAAGAACATTATTTTTTAATCAAGTTTTTATAGGTAAAGTTCCGCTTTAAGTGCTTTTTTACGTTGTTTTCCTCCTGCCAGGGGAAAAGGCATTAAGAAGAGCTGGACAAATGTTCAGTATGCACCAGGCCTTATTCCTTATTCTATCTAGAAAATACTGTATCTATCTGTTTCAGAATTTTTCAGTATGTTTTGAGCACCAGATTTTGCACACTCGTTTTAGTAAATCAACCCCCAGGGCAGATAACGGTGATATATATGCTTGTGCGCATAATCGGCGAGCTATGGCAGTGCCTGCACCTATCTCTGTCCGCCAGCAGATGGCGCCGCGACACCGGTAAAACTCTTGTTATCCCGGATTGCACTCTGCACCGTTCTCCCGAAGTTCACATCCATAGATTACATATTAACCGATGCATGTAACCGGATCACGGGACAAGGGGAAACAGTACAGAACACCTGCTCCATTTATTAATACACCCTTTATTTAGAGGTCACCACTCTGATAAACAACAGCAGCTCTGCAATTGCTTCTTATAAAGTGAAGAGCAGCCATGTCAGACTGTGCAAAAGAAACCTGCAAGGATATAGGTATGTGATGTCTCCCTGTATGCCCTTATGATGTGCTTCTACGGCATACATTCGTATTTTGTAGCAATTGAACAAATCATGTGAGAGAATACTGCAAGCGGCTATTCCTGTCATATATTAGTGGCGCTGTTCTTTCTACAATTGTATTTATGAAGGATGCCCACTAGATGGCGACATGATAGCTTGTTTCTAGCACAGTCCATTGGACACGGCCAGGCATACAAGCTGCAAAGCGGCACTGCCGGGCAATGGACTTGCTGTAAAGTGAGAAGGTTCGGAGATAGGTTGGCAGAGTCTGGCCGTAGTGCTCTTGTAGAGCAGCAAGGCAGAAGGTACATTGTGTATTTTGTTGTTTAGGTTGAATAGTAGTAATTATACAAATAACAGGATTCCGTGCATAGAGCAGATATGACTGTCAGAGCCGAGTTTCTGTAGGTTATCCCATAGGATTGTCCGTATGGTAGGACAGACGGTGAACACGTGACTGGTATTGTAGAAGTCACTCAGAATCCTTATGTAACATGTCTTCTCCATGATATAATATGTCTTCTCCATGATATAATATGTCTTCTCCATGATATAATTTGTCTTCTCCATGATATAACATGTCTTCTCCATGATATAATATGTCTTCTCCATGATATAATGTGTCTTCTCCATGATATAATGTGTCTTCTCCATGATATAATTTGTCTTCTCCATGATATAATGTGTCTTCTCCATGATATAATACGTTATATCATGGAGAAGACATATTATATCATGGAGAAGACACGTTATATCATGGAGAAGACATGTCTTCTCCATGATATAATATGTCTTCTCCATGATAACGTGTCTTCTCCATGATATAACATGTCTTCTCCATGATATAACGTGTCTTCTCCATGATATAACATGTCTTCTCCATGATATAACGTGTCTTCTCCATGATATAACATATCTTTTCCATGATATAACGTGTCTTCTCCATGATATAACGTGTCTTCTCCATGATATCATGTGTCTTCTCCATGATATAATGTGTCTTCTCCATGATATAATGTGTCTTCTCCATGATATAATGTGTCTTCTCCATGATACAATATGTCTTCTCCATGATATAATGTGTCTTCTCCATGATATAATGTGTCTTCTCCATGATATAACGTGTCTTCTCCATGATATAATATGTCTTCTCCATGATAACGTGTCTTCTCCATGATATAATGTGTCTTCTCCATGATATAACGTGTCTTCTCCATGATATAATGTGTCTTCTCCATGATATAACGTGTCTTCTCCATGATATAACGTGTCTTCTCCATGATATAATGTGTCTTCTCCATGATATAATGTGTCTTCTCCATGATATAATGTGTCTTCTCCATGATATAACGTGTCTTCTCCATGATATAATGTGTCTTCTCCATGATATAACGTGTCTTCTCCATGATATAACGTGTCTTCTCCATGATATAATGTGTCTTCTCCATGATATAATGTGTCTTCTCCATGATATAATGTGTCTTCTCCATGATATAACGTGTCTTCTCCATGATATAATGTGTCTTCTCCATGATATAATGTGTCTTCTCCATGATAACGTGTCTTCTCCATGATAACGTGTCTTCTCCATGATATAATGTGTCTTCTCCGTGATATAACGTGTCTTCTCCGTGATATAACGTGTCTTCTCGGCGATATAACGTGTCTTCTCCATGATATACTGTGTCCATATAAGATAAGGTCCTACCCTCCCTGTGTCTTAACCTTCCTCCACCATGTATGCTAACAATATGTTACAAGTACATTGAACTTTAATGGCATCCCAGTCTTAAGGCTCTTTCACACGGGGCGGATCAGTGATGATCCGCCCCGTGAATATCCGCTTGCTCAGCGGGGATAGCTCCGCCGATCCCCGCTGAGCAGGAAGATGACAGGTGCATCGCTGCACACTGTGCAGCTACGGACCTGTCAGAGCGCCGCTCTCCCCTATGGGGGATCGGATGATGACGGTCCGTAGTGTCCGTCGTCATCCGATCCGATCCGAAAACGGAGGGAAAAGTAGGTTTTTCCTCCGTTACACTTTTCGGATCGGAGCGGGTCGGATGTCAGCGGACATGTCACCGCTGACATCCGACGCTCCATAGGGATACATGTATGTCCGTTTTTCATCCGAAAACGGAAGGATGAAAAACGGACATACGGATCCCTCGTGTGAAAGAGGCCTTAGTCCGTAGGGTTCAATATTAAGTTGGTGCACCCTTTGCAACTCTGACAGCTTCAACTCTTCTGGGAAGGCTGTCCACAAGGTTTAGGAGTGTGTCTATGGGAATGTTTGACCATTCTTCCAGAAGAGCATTTGTGAGGTCAGGCACTGATGTGGATGGGAAGGCCTGGTCTCCACTCTCATTCCAAAGGTGTTCAATCGGGTTTAGGTCAGGACTCTGTGCAGGCCCTTCAAGTTTCTCCACCCCAAACGCACTATCCATGTCTTTTTGGACCTTGCTTTGTGCACTGGTGTGCAGTCATATTGGAACAGGAAGGGGCCATCCCCAAACTGTTCCCACAAAGTTGGGAGCATGAAATTGTCCAAAATGTCTTGGTATGCTGTCGCCTAAAGAGTTCCCTTCACTGGAACTAAGGAGCCAAGCCCAACCCCTGAAAAACAACCCCACACCATAATCCCTCCTCCACCAAATGATTTGGACCAGTGTACAAAGCAAGGTCTATAAAGACATGGATGAGCAAGTTTGGGGTGGAGGAACTTGACTGGCCTGCACAGAGTCCTGAACTCAACCCAATGGAACACCTTTGGGGTAAATTAGAGTGAAGACTGCGAGCCAGGCCTTCTCGTCCAACATCAGTGCCTGACCTCACAAATGCGCTTCTGGAAGAATGGTCAAACATTCCCACAGACACATCGCTAAACCTTGTGGACAGCCTTCCCAGAAGAGTTGAAGCCGCTATAGCTGCAAATGCTGGGCAAACTCAATATTGATCCCTGTGGACTAAGACTGGGGTGCCATTTAAGTTCATGTAAAAGGCAGGTGTCCCAATACTTTTGGCTATATAGTGTACTAACATAAAAAAAACACCGATCAGCCAGGACATTATGACCACCCACCTAATATTGAGTAGATCCCCCTTTTGCCGCCAAAACAGCCCTGACCCATTGAGGCATGGACTCCAAAGTAACACGATGTGAATAGTGGGACCCAAGGTGTCCCAGCAGAACATTGCCCAAAGCATTACACTGCATCTGCCAACTTGCCTTCTTCCCATACTGCACCTTGGTGCCATCTCTTCCCCAGGTAAGCAAAAACACAAGCACCCGGCCAACCACATGATGTAAAAGAAAACATGATTCAACAAACCAGGCCACCTTTTTCCATTGCTCTGTGGTCCAGTTCTGATGCTTACATGACCAGTCCAGACACTTTTGGCTGTGGACAGGGGCCAGCATGGTCACCCTGACCTGTCTGTGGCTACACAGCCCCAAACTGCGATTCACTGTTTGTTCTAGCATATTATTCCCAATGTACACATTCCCGCTGTGTATGTAGACAGGTGCTGCAGCAACTGTCGGCTGGAACTGATAACAATCCGAGCAAGAGGATGTCACCAGCAAACCACAATTCTCCAAAATTGTATTGTATGTTTATTTCTTTTTCCCTTATTTTCTCTATTCAGAAATGAATATTTATTGTAAAACAAAATTGGGTCCAAGGCTTTAACCACTTCAGCCCGGGAAGGTTTTACCCTCTTCATGACCAGGCCATTTTTTGCCATATGGCACTGCGTTCCTTTAAGTGCCTCCCATTCATTTTAATGGAGAGGGGCGCTTTTTTTAGCTCTCCGAACGTGCTCCAAAGATGCTGCTTGCAAGAGTTTTTTTTCACCTCCCCGTCAGCGTACCGCCCCAGTGTAAAAAGCATTCATCGAATTTAATGGGAAGCAGTTTTTGTGAGCTTTTCGGGAGCTTTTTGTTTTAACGCAAAATCGCTTGGAAAACTCCTCAGTGTGAAAGGGGTCTAACTGAGAAATTGTGTGGTAATGCGATGCTGTACCCAAGTAAAATTGATGTCCTTTTTTCCCACAAATAGAGCTTTCTTTTGGTGGTATTTGATCATCTCTGTGGTTTTTATTTTTTGCGCTAGAAACAAAAAGTGACAATTTTGAAAAAAACAATATTTTTTACTTTTCTGCTATAAAACATATATCCAATTAAATGTAAAGAATCAAATTTCTTCATCAATTTAGGCTAATATGGATTCTGCTACATATATTTTTGGTAAGGAAAAAAAAATCCCAGTAAGCGTATATTGATGGGTTTGCGTAAAAGTTATCATGTCTTCAAACAATATTTATATATATATAATTTTTTTTTCCGGTAATGGCGGCGATCATGTGTTCAGGACGGCTGTTCAGAGGCTTTTGAAACGCCAAATGCCTGTAACAGCTTGTAAACGCGGTAACTCACGTTTGGCTGCATTTTGTTTACAAGCGTTTTTCATTTTTGGCTGTTTGAAAAAAATATATATATTTTTATTTTAAACGTAAATGCGGCAAAACGGTCGTTTTAAACTTCGGTTACCATCTGTCAAGTTCAGGAGAGGTTGTAAAAACATCCCGTGTACATTAAGCCTAACTGACACTTTTGACACTTGTTTGGGAACCAGTAACATTACTACAGTAATCGGTGCTAAAAATATGCCTGTTACTGGCGGGAAATGGGTTAACACCAGGGGAGATCAAAGGGTTAAGTGTGTCCCTAGGGGATGCTTTCTAACTGTGTAGGGGATGGACTCACTGGATGAACACTGAGATCTGTGTTCCTGTTTAGCATTAACACAAGATCTCTTGGAGTGCACATCTTCACTGGTCTCACGATTTGATTTGATTACGATTATCTTGTCCACGTTCCGATTCAATTCGGCGATGCATCAGGATTACTGCGCATGGTTAAACTTTTTATCCAAAAATTCAAGCAGTCAGCAGTCGAGCAGTCAGAAAAACTAAATTTTTCTCCAGTGGCAGAGGCATGGTGGGATCAGATGCATAGTGGGACGGTGAGATCTGAGGCATGGTGGGATCAGCCTGGCATGGTGGTATCAGACTGGGATGGTGGGATCAGAGGCATGGTGGGGTGGTGGGATCAGCCTGACATGGTGGGATCAGACTGGCATGCTGGGATCAGAGGCATGGTGGAATGAGGCAGAGGGGTGATGGTAGTGGAGGGATGGGATCAGTGACACTGGCACTCAACTGCTATTAGTGTAGATTCCCCATCCTCCATGCTGCTCAGTGTGTCTTCCCCCTTCCAGTGCCTCCAGTGATTCCTCTGCTCATGTCGGGTCTCCTTCAGCCCTTCCCCCTGCACTGTACTGGCTGTCGGCTCATCAGCTGACTTTCTTCTTCAGTGAAGGGGGGGGGCTTTATCCACCATGCGGGCTCTGCCTCTGTTTCTCCCCGCACGGCGCGACAGATGACGTCATCAAAAATCAATTCAGCCGACTTGCAGCGTCATGAACGTCCGAATCGCGATGCACAGATGCTGCGATTATATTCAACACCCCTAAATATCACTGTGTTCATTCCTGTCAGAATGGCAGTCTGCCTTGTTTACATCGGCAGACCGCTGTTCTACCTCTCTGGGGAACAATCACGGGCGGCCGACAGACATCGCATCTGTCGGACCCGCTGATTGGCTGCCCCTCTGGCCAATCAGCACATGTGCACCCCCTCTGGCCAATCAGTGCATGTGCTTTCCCACTGGCTATTGTATGTAATGACGTACAGGTACATCGTTTTGCACAAAATAGATTCGACCTGCCGCAGTATATGTAGTGTCTGGTCGGCAAGTGGTTAATCAGCGATCACATAGTTACTGCAGAAGCAATGTTTCGAGTCTCACAGGATCCCTTGCCTGATGAAGGGGTCCTGGGAGACTCTGAAATGTTGCTTCTGCTGTAACTATGTGATCGCTGATTAAAGCTTTGACCCAGTTTTGTTTTACAGTACATTTTATTCATCTTTGAAAAGATAAAATAAGGGAAAACAAAATAAGCATACAATACAATTTTGGAGTCCTTTGGTGTGCTGACATTCTTTCGCACTGTTTGTTCTGACACCTTTTTATCAGAACCAGCATTAACTTTTTTAGAAATTTGATCTGCAGTAGCTCTATTATTAGATTGGACTACTTGGGCCAGCCTTTGCTCCCCACGTACATTAATAAGTCTTGGCTGCCTATGGCCCTGTGACCAGTTTACCAGCTTTCCTTCCTTTAGATTACATTTGGTCAGTCCTGACCACTGCAGACCAGGAACATCCCACAGAAACTGCAGTTTCGGAGTTGCTCTGACTCAGTTGTGTAGCCATTACAATTTGACCCTTGTCAACGTCACTCCTTGCCAGTTTTTTCTGCTTCCAACACATCAAGTTCAGGAACAACATGTTCAATTGCTGCCTAATATATCCACCCACATTTGGGTGCCATTGTAACAAGATAATCCATGTTATTCACTTTAATTGTCAGTAGTTATGTTATGGCTGATCAGTGTAAATTAATATTATGATTCAGAAAGCCTGGGATGAAGGTCAGTTGATCCATCAGATTATACTATGCAGTATGACCCCTTATCAAGAGTTACAGAATACTCTGCTCTTGCACTTTCTCCTTTACAGAGTGGCTCTCTTATTAGATTAAGACATTTAAATAAGACCTGCTATAAAGCAGCACTCCAAGCAAAAAAAAAAAAAGATAAAAATGAATAGCCCATGAAAGATAAAATAGCAAAACCTTCAATATTCGCATCTAATACATTTCCCCGCAGTCCTTTTTTTTCCGCCACTAGCTGTTCTGTCATTGAAGGATGACCAGCATCATTCAGTCCACATCCTCTGAGCCCAGGTCATCCTGAATCTGCTCCAGCCTGTGACTGGACAGTGAAATGAGAATCAACTCGGTGATGAGCTCATATCTGTCACTTAGCTTTCTCATCTCATCAGCGTGCTTCTTGCTCTGGTTACAGAGCTGCATTTATTTGTGTCTTTTTCAGATGTCTAGAGTTCAGTTTTAATAAGTACGCATCCCTTCACTTATCTGCGCTGTCAGTCTTCAGCATTCAACGCATTTCCAGATGTACAGCGTTATGGAACCACGGCAAGTCGGTCCACACTTGCCCACCTGTGCACGAAAAAACTCATAAGGGCATAATATATGGATGACAGCACATCAGAGAAAAAATGGCAGATTCTTTATTAACTCATAAACTTTGGCAGAACATCAGATGACAGGAATGAAGTCTTTTACATGTTGTACACCTGCAGGCAATTATGAGTAAACACCTGCTGCAGTGAAACACATGAGCTTTCATTTACAAATTTTTGTGACTAAGGAATCTGCAAGTATTTGTCTAGTGTGCAGCTACCCATTTACTATGCACATGTATTTACAGATGTGCCATAGCCCCCCCCCCCCCCCCCCCCCGCTGTGTACTGTGATTCTACAAATCAGCTGTTACCTCATTACAGTGTTCTGTAGTGACATAGAGCAGTGGTTCTCAACCCTGTCCTCAAGTATCCCCAACAGGCCATGTTTGCAGGTTTTCCTTTATCTTGCACAGGTGCTTTAAATCAGAATCAATGGCTAGGTATTTTGG
Organism: Lithobates clamitans; assembly: GCA_037952925.1. Taxonomy (NCBI): domain Eukaryota; kingdom Metazoa; phylum Chordata; class Amphibia; order Anura; family Ranidae; genus Lithobates; species Lithobates clamitans. Next base: position 438,153 of record JBBGZY010001117.1, read on the forward strand.
ACAGTTATTTTATCACACTTGTGCGACTTGTCCTGTGACAAGAGAAGGAAGTGTCACCAGCACACCAGCATCTCCAAAATTGGGTCTAAAATTTTAATCACATAGTATAAAAAAAAAAAAAATAGAAGCCACGTTTCAGAGCCATGCAGGACCACACAGTCACATGCCTGATGAAGGGGTCCTGCGTGGCTCCGAAACGTGGCTTCTATTTATTTTTTTGATACTATGTGATTAAAATTTTGGACCCAATCTTGAAGATCCTGGTGTGCTGGTGACACGTCCTTCTCATGATTGCAGTCGTTTCCAGCCATTGGTCATTTCAGCACCCAATATAAGATACAGCCGTTTGTGCAGGTACGTCTATTAGGTGTAGGAGTATTGCATTGGTTGTCCTGTGACAAGTCGTACCCCATGATTTCCAGTGAGTACCATTCATATCTGTGCGACTTCAAGTCGCACCGACTTCAAAGTAGTCCATGTACTGTACTACTTTGGTCTGACTTTGATGCAAATTGAGGTCCATAGACCTCAAGTTTACACAGGCCTTCCCTGAAATGGCAGTAAAATGTTGGCAAAATCACGCTACTGTCAAGTTGTGGCAGTGTGAAAGGGGCCTAAGAGAATTTCCCAAAACATGGCCTGTTTGGGGTACTTGAAGACAGGGTTGAGAATCACTGAAGTAGAGGATCAGCAGATAGAACCACAAAGTATAGAGGTTGGGGACCATCCCTAGAAGTTTCAGATGCTAAGGATTTTTTAGCAGCGATATCTATTCATGATTGTGAAGAATGGCAGAACTGAAAATTTTGTTACTGGCAGGCCTTATTTACTTCTTAACCTAGCAAATAAGTCACTTTAGGCTCCATTCATAAGGACACACAGCTGTCAATCCCAGCCACAGGAATCAGTATATTCTTGCTGCTCGGATTCAAAGCATGGCTAAATGCCCATGAGAATGGAGACTAACACAAGTCAGTAATTTTTTTCAGAAGTTCAAAGACAAATTAAATGAAAGAATAGACATATTGTGTACAGTTAAATTACATTTCCAGAAGTGCTCTGGCCAGACGAGACCAAAATTTTACTTTTTGGCCCAAAAGCAAAACTCTGTGTGGGAGAAAACACACACTGCACATCACCCTGAACATGCCATCCCCACCGTGAAACATGGTGGTGGCAGCATCATGTTGTGGGGATGCTTTTCTTCAGCAGGGACAGAGAAGCTGGTCAGAGTTGATGGGAAGATGGATGGAGCCAAATACAGGGTAATCTTAGAAGAAAATCTGTCATGCCCCGTACACACGATCCGACCGCGTGTATGCTCCATCGGACTTTTGCAGGCAGAATTCCAGCCAGCAAAAGATTGAGAGCAGGTTCTCTAATTTTCGGTCGGAAAAAGTTCCTATCCGAAAATGTGTTTGTCTGTATGAAATTCGGACGCGCAAAAAAATCATGCATGCTCGGAAACAATTAGACGCATGCTCAGAAGCATTGAACGTAATTTTCTCGGCTCGTCGTAGTGTTGTACATCACCACGTTCTTGACGGTCAAAACTTCAGGTGACTTTTGTGTTACCGTGTATGCAAGGCAAGCTTGAGCAGAATTCCATCGGAAAAACCATCCAGGTTTGGGGCATTAGAGTCTGCAAAAGAAAGTAAATAATATCAATCAGCGCAGAGAACAATGAAAAAGTGTATATGCTATTAATAATAATAGCTTGCTGTCCCGCCAAGCACTGGAAAAGTGATTTCACAACACCTCAGAAGAAATAAAAAGTATAAATCAGTGTATCGCAGCAAAGATCAACATTGGATCAAAGCAAATTAAATATATTAAAAGTCTCTGTAAACAAATTCCTCTGTGAAAAAGTTCAACAGTGTATCCCGTAGCTAGTGTAAGAAAAACAATGTGTCAATACTCTATCAGATAAATTGCCTGCTCATCTCCGTATAAATGATAAAAAACCAATATCTCCTCATATCCAGATCAAACAGCTCCATTTCTTATCCTCTCATTGAATGGATTAATGGATCTCTCCTCTCCTCACTCCACATGGAAACAGGAAGCAGAAGGCTGGTGTCTCACCGAAAACAACAAATGGCTCCAATCTTTATCTCACGTTGTATGCAGTGAATAATCTGATGCTCACAACTCTCATCAGATAATATGTAAAGCAAAAAACACAAACATAGTGTGTTCCGTATGGATATATTTATTGATTTACCCACTATACAGAAACACTTACTAGATCAAAGATGTAACAAGCATATAACACGATACAACTCATCACCTCGCCAGGTGGGACTCAGATGCACGTCACTATGCTCCACTCCACCCTACACGCGTATCGCCAAATGCTAGGCTTCCTCAGTGGGCCTACAGAGGAAGCCTATCACTTGGCGATACGCGTGTAGGGTGGAGTGGAGCATAGTGATGTGCATCTGAGTCCCACCTGGCGAGGTGATGAGCGGTATTGTGTTATATGCTTGTTACATCTTTGATCTAGTAAGTGTTTCTGTATAGCGGGGTAAATCAAATCTATCCATATGGAAAACACTGCCTTTTTTGCTTTACATATTATCCGATGAGAGTTGTGAGCATCAGATTATTCACTGCATACAACGCGAGATAAGCATTGGAGCCATTTGTTTTCGGTGAGACACCAGCCTGCTGCTTCCTGTTTCCATGTGGAGTGAGGAGAGGGAGAGATCCATTAATCCATTCAATGAGAGGATAAGAAATGGAGCTGTTTGATCTGGATATGAGGAGATATTGTTTTTTTATCATTTACACAGAGATGAGCAGGCAATTTATCTGATAGAGGATTGACACATTGTGAAAAAGTTCAACAGTGTATCCCGTAACCAGTGTAAGAAACAGAGTAATTTGTTTAGAGACTTTTATTAACATATTTTATTTGATTTGATCCAATGTTGATGTTTGCTGCACTTCATTGATTTTATACTTTTTTATTTTTTTAGATTCTGCAAAAGACTTGAGACTGGGGCAGAGGTTCACCTTCCAGCAGGACAACGACCCTAAATATACAGCCAGAGCTACAATGGAATGGTTTAGATCAAAGCATATTCAGGTGTTAGAATAGCCCAGTCAAAGTCCAGACCTAAATCCAATTCAGAATCTGTGGCAAGACTTGAATTGCTGTTCACAGATGCTCTCCATCCAATCTGACAGCTTGTGCTATTTTGCAAAGAAGCACGCGCAAAATTGTCACTTTCTAGATGTGCAAAGCTGGTAGAGACATCCCCAAAAAGACTTTCAGCTGTTATTGCAGTGAAAGGTGGTTCTACACGGTATTAACTCAGGGGGCTGAATACAAATGCACGCCACACTTTTCACATATTTATTTGTAAAAAAAATTGAAAACCATTTATTTTCCTTCCACTTCACAATTATGTGTCACTTTGTGTTGGTCTATTACATAAAATCCCAATACAATACATTTACGTTTTTGGTTGTAACATGACAAAATGTGGAAAATTTCAAGGGATATGAAAACTTTTTCAAGGCACTGTACGGCCTATATGCATAAATTACTGCACTCAAACATAACATTTTCTATATTTATTTTACGGCTCACAACTCCTCACTTAATTTCTGATCTTTACACAACTGGGTACATAGAAAACAATGCATCTGTGTTCAGATCAGTAACAGACATGGCATTTTTTTTACCCCTGTAAAGAGGCCTAAATGTAAATGTGCCCTGATGGAATTCTAAATATAGGCTCAATTCACAAAGTGTTGCAAAAGAGAAAGTATTTGTATTTTTAGTAATATGACTATAATTAATAAATCTGATTGGACTCTACTGAAACTAACTGTCATTTTTTAAAATCTAATATATAATCTATATTTATCCTATTTAAACACAGGGCATCAGAAGGGACACATAAGGTTATACAATGAGACAATAGTGCACATGCAGGGACTCTAAACATATAAGGAAGTATCGTATCGTACCCATAGAAAGAAAATGAGTCCCTTGTGAGTACCTTGTGATAGTAGCATTACAGTAAGGTGACCCTAAAGCCGCGTACACACGGACGGACTTTCTGATGACTTTCAGCGGACTTCTAACAAACTTTTGAACGAACGGACTTGCCTACACACGATCACATCAAAGTATGACCGATTCCTACGTGATGACGTACGACCGCACTAAAATAAGAAAGTTGATAGCCGGTAGCCAATAGCTGCCCTAGCGTCGGTTTTTGTCCGTGGGACTAGCATACAGACGAGTGGATTTCTGGGTCAGGCGGAGTTACGACGTAAAGATTTGAAGCATGTTCCAAATCTAAAGTCCGTCAGATTTTCAACTGGAAAAGTCCGCTGCAGGTCCAATGAAGCCCACACACGGTCGGATTGTCCGCTGGACTCGGTCCGTCTGACCAGTCCGGTCAAAGTCCAACCGTGTGTACACTGCATAAGAGGTCTGAACCCAGAGGAGCAGCAAGTGTGACTGTCTCAGTTCCAAAGATTTTTATAATCTCCATCCTAAGTAATAGGTACAAAACTAGACAATACATTGAAGGGTGCGGGGAAGGGGGAGCACCTGTCATTGTTTGTTTTTAAAAATCGTTGTCTTTATTCTGGTGTGTTAGCTTTGTGAATTCAGCCTAATTCACATAATGGAAAAATTCTGAGCCCTGAGTAAGAGAGCCTTTGCCACTCTATCTAATACTTTGGTAAAAAGATTTTAAGGCTGTACATATTCTTCTAAACTGTCAGCACTATATATAATCCTATATATTATTGTGTAATAAAAAGTATTACTTTAATATTTTATAAGATCTGGTTATGTTAGAAGCGCAGTGGTCTATTCGATTCCTAACCATGTATGTATTTACTTTTGTTGTATCCATTCCAGTATCAAACAGCATGCAGTCTTTAATGGCTTTATTAATCCAAGAGAATCCTTTGTCATGCAATTAATGCTTACCAAGCAATTAATGTGATAGGAAGATACATCAAGAATATAGAACTATTGTAAATTTGCTGCATTAGTATATTACATATCTGGAAATTTAACTGTATACAGTATGTCTATTCTTTCCTTTTAATTTAGTTTTGATCTTCTAAAAAAATGACTGACTTGTGTCAGTCTCCATTCTCATGGGCATTTAGCCATGCCTTGAATCTCAGCAGCAAGAATCTACTTATTCCTGTGGCTGAGATTGACAACTGTGTGTCCATGTGTATTGAGCCTAAAGTGACTTACAGTATTTGCTAGATTAAGAAGTAAATCAGGCCTGCCAGTAACAATCTTCAGTTCTGCTTGTGCTGCCATTCTTCACAATCATAAATAGATATCGCTGCTGAAAAATCCTTAGCATCTGAAACTTCTAGGGATGGTCCCCAACCTCTGTACTTTGTGGTTCTATCTGCTGGTCCTCTATTTCAGTGGTTCTTAACGCTGTCCTCAAGTACCCCTAACAGGCCATGTCTTGGGAATTTCTCTTAGGCCCCTTTCACACTGCCATGACTTGACACTAATGCGATTTTGCCGCCATTTTCCCGTGATTTCAGGGAATGCCTGTGTATACTTACAACTTGCATCAAAGTCGGACCAAAGTAATACATGGACTACTTTGAAGTCGCACAGATATGATTGGCACTCATTGGAAATCATGGGGTACGACTTGTCATGCATCTTTGCAGTCCCAAGTCACACAAGTGTAAAAGGGGCCTTAGATAAAATCGCTGTCCAAAATACCAAGCCATTGACTCTGATTTAAGGCACCTGTGCAAGATGAAGGAAAACCTGCAAACATGGCCTGTTGGGGGTACTTGAGGACAGGGTTAAGAACCACTGCTCTATGTCACTACAGAACACTGTAATGAGGTAACAGCTGATGGGTAGAATCACAGTACACAGCGGGGGGGGGGGGGGGGGGGGGCCTATGACACATCTGTAAATACATGTGCATAGTAAATGGGTAGCTGCACACTAGACAAATACTTGCAGATTCTTTAGTCACAAAAATTTGTGAACAAAAACCTCTTATGTGTTTCACTGCAGCAGGTGCCTGCAGGTGTACAACATGTAAAATACTTAATTCCTGTCATCTGATGTTCTGTTACTGATCTTAACACAGATGCATTGTTTTCTATGGAACAATGTACCCAGTTGTGTAAAGATCAGTAATTGTGATGAGTTGAGAGATGTAAAATAAATATAGAAAATGTTATGTTTGAGTGCCGTAATTTATGCATATAGGCATAAATGGTTCATTTTTTTTTTTACAAATGTGAAAAGTATGGCATGCATTTGTATTCAGCCCCCCAAGTCAATATTTTGTAGAACCACCTTTCACTCTTTCACTGCAGTTACAGCTGCAAGTCTTTTTGGCGATGTCTCTACCAGCTTTGCACATCTAGAGAGTGATATTTTTCCCCATTCTTCTTTGCAAAATAGCTCAAGCTCTGTCAGATTGGATGGAGAGCATCTGTGAACAGCAATTTTCAAGTCTTGCCACAGATGCTCAATTGGATTTAGGTCTGGACTATGACTGGGCCATTCTAACACCTGAATATGCTTTGATCTAAAACATTTCATTGTAGCTCTGGCTGTATTTTTAGGGTTGTTGTCCTGCTGGAAGGTGAACCTCCGCCCCAGTCTCAAGCCATTGCAACAGGTTTTCTTCTAAGATTGCCCTGTATTTTGCTCCATCCAGCTTCCCTGTCCCTGCTGAAGAAAAGCATCGCCACAATTTGCTACCACCATCATGTTTCACGGTGGAGATGGTGTGTTCAGGGTTGTGCAGTGTTAGTTTTCCCCCATACAGTGCGTTTTTGCTTTTTGGCCAAAAAGTTGAATTTTGGTCTCATCTGATCAGAGCACCTTCTTCACATGTTTGCTGTGTCTCCCACATGGCTTCTCCCAAACTGCAAATCCTTGCCACTCTTCAGTAAAGGCCAGATTTGTGGAGTGCACGACTAATCGTTGTCCTGTGAACAGATTCTCCCACCTGAGCTGTGGATCTCTGCAGCTCCATGGGCCTCTTGGCTGCTTCTGAGTAATGCTCTCCTTGCCCGGCCTGTCAGTTTAGGTGGGCGGCCATGTCTTGGTAGGTTTGCAGTTGTGGCATACTCTTTCCATTTTCTAATGATGGATTGAACAGTGCTCCATGGGATGTTTAAAGCTTGAGATATTTTGTTATAACCTAACCCTGCTTTAAACGTCTCCACAACTTTATCTTATCCCTGCCCTGTCTGGTGTGTTGCTTGGCCTTCATGATGCTGTTTGTTCACTACGGATCTCTAACAAACCTCTGAGGGCTTTACAGAACAGCTGTATTTATAGTGAGATTAAATTACAAACAGGTGGACTCTATTTACTAATTAGGTGACTTCTGAAGGCAATTGGCGCCACTAGATTTTAGTTAGGGGTATCGGAGTAAAAGGGGCTGAATACAAATGCATGCCACACTTTTCAGATATTTATTTGTAAAAAATGTTGAAAACCATTTATCATTTTCTTTCCACTTCACATTTATGTACCACTTTATGTTGGTCTATCACATAAACCCCCAATAAAATATATTTACGTTTTGGTTGTAATATGACAAAATGGGGAAAATTTCAAGGGGTATAAATACTTTTTCAAGACCCTGTATACGCAGCATATACACATACATATTGCAACATTGGCAACTAGTAGAGGATGAAGAAGAATTTGATGCATGTATAGTAAACGCATATGCAGCTTTATGCGCCTAATACGCGTGCATACATTAGGTCTTTTACAGAACATTTTACTCAGGACCTTTCTGCCAGCAAAATCCTACTTCTACACAACATCAGTAAGTTATGTTCATGTGTAAGAGGGCTTAGGCCCCTTTCACATGGGCAGACCGAACGGACCATCCATTGCCCTCTATGAAGCGGTGGTTGTCAATGGACATGTGTCCATTGACACCCGCCGACATCCGATCCGCTAAAAACAAATGGCTGGGGACCTGACACCCATCCGTCTATTGGATCCGATAGCAGTCAGGTGTAAACAGACAGATGGTCCGTTAACATACGACCGCCCATAGAGGAGAACGGGCTATGTCTGTGTCTGTTCTACATAAGCAGAGCGGACACGGACAAGACTGCTCGCTGATCCTTGCTGAGCAGGCGGATGATTCCCTCCGCCAGGAGTCCACCCCATGTGAAAAGGGCCTTACTCTGTTATGATGTTTTTTTTTTCTGAAGTATAATTAAAACCGGTCTTGTCATTCAGTTTGTTGTGACATACACTATATTACCAAAAGTATTGGGACAGCTGCCTTTGCATGCACATCAACGTTAATGGCATCCCACTGATGTGGACGAGAAGGCCTGGTTCGCAGTCTCTGCTCTTATTCATCCCAAAGGTGTTCTATCGGGTTGAGGTCAGGACTCTGTGGAGGGCCAGTCAAGTTCCTCCACCCCAAACGCACTCATCCATGTCTTTATGGACCTTGCTTTGTGCACTGGTCCAAATCATTTGGGTGGGGGGTGGGGGGGATTATGGTTTGGGGTTGTTTTTCAGGGGTTGGGCTTGGCCCCTTAGTTCCAGTGAAGGGAACGCTTAAGGCATCAGCATACCAAGATATTTTGAACAATTTCATGCTCCCAACTTTGTGTGAACAGTTTGGGGATGGCTCCTTCCTGTTTCAACATGACTACACACCAGTGCACAAAGCAAGTTCCATAAAACATGGATGAGTGAGTTTGGGCTGGAGGAACTTGACTGGCCTGCAACCCGACAGAACATCTTTGGGATGAATTAGAGCGGAGACTGTGAGCCAGACCTTCTCGTCCACACCAATTCCTGACTTCACAAGAATGGTCAAACATTCCCATAGACACACGCCTAAACCTTGTGGATAGTCTTCACCAGAAGAGTTAAAGCTGTTATAGCTGCAAAGGGTGGGCCAACTAAATTTTAAACCCTACAGACTAAGACAGGGATGGCATTAAAGTTCGTTTGCGTGTAATGGTATGTGTCCCAATACTTTTAGTAATATAGTGTAAATTAGTGAAAAAATCAAGATAAAATATGTTTTAACGTATATCTTTTGTTTATCCACAGATATGAATTACGCACGATTTCTTACAGCAGTGAGTGCAGCTAGGAAGCCCTCACCTATACGAGCTCTGAGTAAGTACTGTGAAGCAGTGGTGAATGTCTCTCTTGGGATAATTGTGATGGTGGTCCAGGGGATACTTCTTGGTAGTGCTGGGCAGGAGGTACTGCATGTGCATTATCTGCTCCTACAAGGGAATCTGAAATCAAAAAGGACCCAGTAGGGAAGCCCATAATGGTTTCAACTTTTATGACAGGCTCATTGAATGATAAGTTGTGACAGCAAGTTGTGGAGCTTCTCCTAGGCGTAATTTGCAGATTTACCCTAGGTTCACACCTATGCATTTTTTAGTGCGTTTTGCAGTTTTCAGAAACGCACTACAGTCCATTTAACATGGTTTACTATGGTACACAATCACATCTACGCGTTTTGCGGCCGGTGTGTTTATGAAAAGGGTCGGGGACATTTATTCTGCGTTTTGCGTGTAATAGACTTCAGAAGAATCGCAACAGAAATGCAAGTGTTGGGTTTGTGATGCGATTTTTGATGTGTTTTGCGGTTTTTATTTTCCTCTTTAAAACACTGTATATAGCTGGTTGATAAGGAGGGGGCCGTGGGGTCCCCCCCCCCAAAATCCATACCAGACCCTTATCCGAGCATGCAGCCTGGAATTCAGGAAAGGGAGGGGACGAGCGAGCGCCCCCCCCCCTTTTGAACCATACCAGGCTGCATGCCCCCAACATGGGGGGGTGCCATGTTGATGGAGACAAGGGCCTCTTCCCGACAACCCTGGCCGGTGGTTGTTGGAGTCTGCGGGCGGGCTTATCGGAATCTAGAAGCCCCCTTTCACAAGGGGGTCCCCAGATCCCGCCCCTATGTGAATGGGTATCGGGTACATCGTACCCCTACCTATTCACCCAAAAAAGCAGTGAAAATTTATAAAGGTTTTTGAAAAGTCCTTTATTAAAAAAGAACCCCCGAGCCGTCTTCTCCCGAGCCACCGGTTACCTGCTAAAAACAAAAAAGGCTGCTCTTCTATTCTATTGCTGTCTTCCTCCGTTGTGTTGGCGCCCGCTGTCTGGCATCTCCTATATAGCCATGGAGCATGTCCATCCATTGACATCACCCGGAGACGCCGCCCATTGTGACGTCACATGACCATGTGGAGGGCATGCGGCCTAGTATGGTTCGGGGGGGGGGGGGACTTGCTTGTCCCCTTCCTTTCTTGACCGTCCGGGCTGCATGCTAATGGGGGCTTCCCAGTGCCCTCCTTAGCAACCAGCTATATACAGTGTGTTTAAAGAGGGGGAAAAAAAGGTAAAACACATGAAAACTGCATGTAAAAATGCATAAAAGACAAGGGTTTAAAAACGCAAAACAAACTGCAAAACGTGCCTGAAAAATACATCAAGCGTAGCCGCATAGATGTGAACCTAGACTTAGTGCAAGTCCTAAAAAAGTTTGCAGTTACCTACCAAGAGACAACAGCTTTTTAAAAAGGCAAGCACATAAATAGGGCAATTTGGTAATCAGGGATGGCGTCCCACGTTTACAACATGTTTGTGCACAGGGACCTTCTTCTATGTGCACAAGTAATCGAAGACAATTTATCGTAAAAATGATAATGTTTTTGTGAAAATCAAATATTATGTGGAATATATGAAGTAACCCTTTTTGTTTTGGAATGATCATTAAAAGTGCTCTATGGTCAGAGCATACACCTTAATAACATCAGTATTGTAATAGGAATACAAATTATAGTTTTTATTGACAATCCAATATAAGCTTATCTGAAAAATCTCCTTTTATGTTGTGATTTCTGCCTGTTTGCTGGCCATCTATTTCCTGGATTCCTGGCTTGGTATATACATAGATCTATACTCAAACAAAAACGTGTAAATTAAAATAAAATTCTGCCAGGGAGTTGTGGACTACTTTGTTGAGCAAGGTTGATACCTGATGACTCTCATACTCCTGGTCTCTGGCATGCTGCCTGAAGCTGTTGCTGCAAAGTAGCTTTCCTGGCATAGGGTCATCTCATGACCAACATTTGCCTTTCCGGCGCTAAGCCCTCAGAGAAGAAGCTGTGAGCTTTCTCTTAAGCATACATTTGCGCCCTTTGTACTGGGGTCTGCCAGGACTGGAGGAGTCACTTTCTGCCCTGGAAAAATCCTGGCGATCCGGAGGGCCTCTGGACCTCCTAGAGCAGGAATGTAAGCGGCCGGGGCTGCAATAGACAAGTAGGCACACTCGTCAGAGCATAACGCATTCTTTTTCCCGCATCTTCTTACTTATCCAAAGCTGGCCCTTACCTGGTACCTGGTGCGGTGGTCTTGGTTATGTGGTGTTAGGCTCATGCTGGCGGAAGAACCGAAAGGTGCAAAGAGGACTGCATGTAAACACAGAAATAAGGGAAGTGAGAAAGGAGGGAAAAAATACATATATACCCCCTTTTTTGGGGGGGCAAAGAGAAACCAATTTAAATAAAAGAAATCTGGGTACCCCCCCCCCCATCCCCTAGTAATACATTCTTCCTTGCTCCCCTCCTTCTATACCCATTACTGTACTAGAATAGCAAGACTTACCTGTCATTGACTGTTTCTCAGAATGAGATGATGCCTGAATCGCAAAGGCATCCATTCCCTGGCCAAAATAGAGCATCAGAGAGAGAGACTCAGCCCTACCCCACCTCTGTTCTAATAAAAAAAAGGGCTAGTACAATTGGAGGGAAGCCAACGCCCATCCACACAAAAGGACACTTTTAAGCTGGCTACACATCATACTATCCTCTGCAGATTTTCTTTGTCAGATTTACCAAAACCACACAATACGAGGTCAAACCTTAAGAGCCTCAATTTGTATGCAATCAGGCAGGCCCCTGCACTACATGGTCCCGGCAAATCTAAAGGAAATCGGACGACAAAAGCTGCACCGTGTGTATGGGGTCTTGGAGACAGAGCAAGAAAAAGAAAAAAAACGTTTTAAAGGAAACTGGACAGACCTGAAAAGAGTTTCATAGGAGAGACATCATGCAGTCCCAGCTGCTGGATCCGGACCCCACAGCTGGCATGCCACAAGAGGGATATAATCTCTGATTAGAGAGCACCTCAGCCCCAAAAGACCACCAGAAGGGGCTCCCCACCTTGTTGGTGCATTTAGCAGCCTAAGATGTGGGACTGCATTCTGGGAGAGGCTGAACCCAGACGGACGCCGACATATTTCACGGGTAAGAGCTTATCCTGAGTGTAACAGTCTGTAGGTGTTGATCTTTGAGGGTAAAAAGGAGAATGGGGGAGGTAGCTCAGTCAGATGTTTATAGAGCTAAACAGGTCCTGTGGGTGGATATAGGGGCGGAGCTATATCATATGTATGCTGCCATGTTGGCGTCAGGAAAGACTGCATTTGATTTGCCAGCAAATGTACCTCAAAAGGACTCCAAAGAAACGCAAAGCTGGTCAAACGCAGATTCTGAATTGTCATCTACACTAATCTCTTAAAGTGAATGAATTTTATGATCTGCGTTTAAAATGCACATTCAATTCAAACAGCTCCCACCTACTTTATATAAGCCTTAAGTGTTACTTTAACCACTTGCCAACCAGCCGCCGCAGTTTCACTGCGGCAGAATGGGACGGCTGGGCGAAACAATGTTATGTAACCATGCTTCGCCTTGTGGCCACTAGGGGTGCTTGCCCCCTGCTCACCCACGGAGCCGATGCGAGTGCCTGGCGGTCGCGATCACCGCCGGGCTCCCGCGAACGCTCGTGCCACAGCGAGAACGGGGATCTGTGTGTGTGTAAACACAGTTTCTGGTTCTCTGAGGGGAGAAGTGACAGATTGTCTGTTCATACAGAGTATGAACAGCGATCTGTCATCTCCCCCCTACACAGTCTCCTCCCCCCTTCAGTTAGAACACACACTAGGGAACACAATTAACCCCTTGATCGCCTCCTAGTGTTAACCCCTTCCCTGCCAGTGACATTTTTACAGTAATCAGTGGCTATTTATAGCACTGATCGCTGTATAGATGCCAATGGTCCCAAAAATGTGTCAAAAGTGTCCGGCGTGTCTGCCATAATGTCGCAGTCCTGATATAAATCGCAGATCGCCGCCATTACTAGTAAAAAAAAAAAAAAGAATAATAAAAATGCCATAAAACTATCCCCTATTTTATAGATGCTATAACTTTTGCGCAAACCCATCAATATACGCTTATTGCTATTTTTTTTTTTCTGAGGGAAAAAATTGTTTTTTTTATATAATTTTTGGGGGATATTTATTATAGCAAAAAGTAAAATATATATATATTTTTTTTTTTTTTCAAAATTGTCGCTCTTTTTTTGTTTATAGTGCAAAAAATTAAAAACCGCAGAGGTGATCAAATAACACCAAAAGAAAGCTCTATTTGTGGGAAAAAAAGGACGTCAATTTTGTTTGGGTGCAACGTCGCACGACCGCGCTATTGTCAGGAAGGGGGTCAAATCTTCTGGGGCTGAAGCGGTTAACATGCTATATCTAAAAGGGTGTTTTTTGGGGTTTTTTTGTGTGTTTTTTTTTTTATGACTACATAAACAGGATTAAATGGTGTTTTATCTTTAATTGGTTCATCATTTTGATACCTATACTCATGTTTATTTAGTAAAATGGTAGCAACTAAAATAACTATTTTTTTTTTCTTTAACTTTTTCCAAGTCAACAAAATTAGAGCTATGTAGATATTAACCAATGTTAAAATGGCCATGTGATTAAAAGGTAAATGAGTGACTGTGTATATTTGACCCAGACTTTTCATCTGTTACTGTATGTGATCTTGAGTATGTGGGAAGACATAATATATTACCAGGGTAAATGCAGTAATGCATGACCTCCAGTCCAGTGAAAGTACCCTGTAAATGCTGACAAGCTTATTTGCCATGTTTGTCACAGTTGTTTGCTGTGTGAGAATAATGGCTGATTGATTTGCTCCTGATAATTACATTGTGTGATTTGTACGTTGGCATGTTTTACCCCACTGTCGATGTATTTTTAATGGATTTTGCAATATGTTAGATTTTTCATAGGTTGTTTATCTTTTACAGTAAGAATGAAGCTTGTTTGTGGCTATTGCATGTATTTCCAAATTTTTTTTTCTTTGATTAATGGGCATTGGTCATTTTAGTTACTCAATTATTTAATTTGCTTAGCCGTACTTAAAATTGAGCTAAACTCATTTCCACATCCAATTTTTACTTTCCACGTGATATGAAAGTGTATGACTTCCTAAATTACAAGAATAAGTACAGTGAGCTGTAGCAGATTCAATGCTTCCTGGGGTGAGCAACTTTTAAGAGAACTGCAGGAATAAAAAAATATTCTTGCTTGCCTAGGTGGATGCAGCATCAGTCCATTTGTCCCCTGCTGTCTCTACACTGAGCGATCAAGCAAAGCTGATCTATTGGTTCTCGGTCTTCAGTGTACAGAGAGCTGGTGACTGTAAAGCCTCGTACACACGATCGGATTTTCTGACGGGAAATGTGTAATGACAGGCTGTTGGCGGAAAATCCGACCGTGTTTATGCTCCATCAGACAATTGTTGGCCAACTTTCCGCGGACAAGTGTTGGATGGCAGGTTTATAAATTTTCCGCGGACAAATGTCTGTTGGCGGATTTTCCGAGCGTATATACACAAGTCCGTCGGACAAAAGTCCAAAGTACAAGCATGCATGCGGGGAATCAAAGACGAGCCAGAAGCGGTTGATCTTGTAAGCTAGCGTTTGTAATGGAGAATCAACATTCGTGACGTGGCAAATTATGAAGTCTCTAAATGCAGCGCATATTCTCTTCTTATTTAATGGGATAATAATGAAGCTGCTTTGCTGGTAATACTGATGGAGTTATTGTAAACACATTTTCAAAGGCTTTTTTTTTCTAGTGATATCAAGAATAATATTATGCTTTTTTTTTTTTTTTTTTTTGGCAAATTACCACAATACCATTTATCCCGTAGTTTTTAAGATCAAAGATACAACTATTTTGGTGTCCCTTGTCAATTTTAATTTTACATTGTATTATTTAAAATGTAACTGTCTACTCCCAAAATGTCATTTGAAGTAAAACACATTGAGGGTTATTTACTAAAGGAAAATCCACTTTGCACTGCAAGTGCACTTGGAAGTAAAGTCGCTGTAGATCTGAGGGGGACATGCCAGGATAATAAAAAACAGCATTTTATCTTGCACATGATTGGATGATAAAATCAGCAGAGCTTCTCCTCATTTCAGATCTACCCCTTAGATTTAGAGCGACTGCACTTTCAAGTGCGCTTGCAGTGCAAAGTGGATTTGCCTTTCGTAAATAACCCCCATAGCCAAGTATTATTCTATACAATTTTTTTTTATTGTGCATTAAAAAAAGAAAACAAATAAAATTAGATATGCTATCTGCCAATAGAACGTAACCAAAAATTGCATTCCAAGCATCCAAAAATATAGAAAATATATCAAATCATTATTCAACCAAAAAAATTATGTCAAAGCAATAACTCCAATACCAATAATATAATAATAATAATAATTCCGCAACATGTCTGGTTGACGAACGGCTGTTCAGAAACGAACTGAAAAGCATGAGATTAAAAACGCGAACTGAAAAGCGATAAATGAAAAGCGCAAATCAACAGCCAAAAAGGAGGCGCCAAAGAGCTGAAAAAACATGTATTACGTCACTACGTTCGTGATTGTTGGCCAGCAATTGTGTGCCGGGTGTATGCAAGACAAGTTTGGGCCAACGCCCTTCGGACAAAAGTCCATGGTTTTGTTGGTGGAAAATCTGATTGTGTGTAGGAGGCTTAAGTCACCGATTCTCTGCTCTGCCCCTCCAGCTCTCACTGGAGCACTGGCTGTGAAAGGGGCAGCAGTGGCTGGTTCGGACTCTTAGAAGCTCACTGAGAGGCTGAGCCAGCTGTCGGACCAGGCATCTGGGTGGATCCCAGCATTAAAGCCTGGACCAGTTGTTTGCTGAATACAGGTCAAAGGAGTGTAGAACGCAGTACACTCCTGTGATCCCCAGGAAAAGTAGGGCCAAAAGAGCTTTGGGCCCTACTTCTCCTTTAAGGCAAATAAGGCCAATCCTATTGCTTTTGCAGGTTATATACAGATGCTGTATAATGTCCAAAAAATAAATAGTTCAAGTCTTAAAAACAAAATCTAGCCATGTCTTGGCTCTTACTATACAACAGCAGTCCTAGCTAACAGGCCACACAAGCCAAATGCTTGCAGTTTTAAAATACATTGGGTTTTTTTTTTAAAGATCACCAAACTTAGCTCTAGCAGATACCTTCGGTTTACTCCACAAGTTACAAAGCACAGACTTTGGGGGTTATTTACTAAAGGAAAATCCACTTTGCACTACAAGTGCACTTGAAAGTGCACTTGGAAGTGCAGTCGTTGTAGATCCGAGGGGGACATGCAAGGAAAATAAACAGCATTTTAGCTTGCACGTTATTGGATGATAAAATCAGCAGAGCTTCCCCTCGTTTCAGATCTACCCCTCAGATTTACAGCGACTGCACTTTCAAGTGCACTTGCAGTGCAAAGTGGATTTGCCTTTCATAAATAACCCCCTTTGTGTCTCTGGTGAGATTAAATGCCAGATGCCTGACAGGGCCCCCGCCTAAGATGTACGGCACCCATTGTCACATCCTTCCACACTTTCTCCTGCAGCTCTCCGCTAACCTTCTTTATCTTACTTACATTTACCTCTCCTTCCTTTTCTTTCTTTTTTGTTTTTCTTTTTACCTCTTTTCTTAAAGTGGTTTTAAAGGCAGAAGGTTTTTTTTATCTTATTAATGCATTCTGTGCATTAAGATAAAAAGCCTTCTGTGTGCATCAGCCCCCTTATTACTTATCAGAGGCCCATCTCTGTTCAGCGAAGTCTACGAGTGTCTCGGCCGTCTGAGACTCTCCCTCCTGATTGGCTGGGACACAGCAGAGGTGCCATTGGCTCCTGCTGCTGTCAATCAAACTCAGTCAGCCAATCAGGAGAGAGAGTGGGTGGGGCTGGCCAGGACTGTGTCTGAATTGACACAGGGAGCTGTGAATTGGCTCGGGTGCCCCCATAGCAAGCTGCTTACTGTGGGGGCACTCAACGGGAGGGAGGGGCTAGGAGCACCGAAGAGGGTCCCAAGAAGAGGAGGATCTGGGCTGCTCTGTGCAAAACCGCTGCACAGGGCAGGTAAGTATGACATGTTTGTTATTTTTTTTAGGGAAAAAAAAAGACTTTACAATCACTTTAAATTCATTGTATTATTGATTTCTGCAGCATGAGTACAGCTTTTGGATGTGTTATTAGAATAGAATCACATGCTACTGCTCAATGTGTTGCTAATTTTATTACTTCATGTTATTTCTACATCCTGATGGACATTTCTTTTAGATGATTTTTGCATTTGTGTAGTAGCTAGGTCACCTCACCTACTTTTTTCCATTAATGGATTTGATATCTCTAATTTTATCTAGAGTAAGAGGAGGTGGTTTGTAAAGCACTCAGGAGGAGCAACAGTGTGTGACAGGGGCACATATATAACTAATGCCACTCTAAGGTGTTAAGCCTCGTACGCACGATCAGATTTTCGGCAGGGAATTGTGTGACGACAGACTGGTTGCCTAAAATCCAACCGTTAGTACGCTCCTTCAGACAATTGTTGTCCAACTTTCCGCCAACAAATGTTGGATGGCAGGCTAGTAAATTTTCGGCGGACAACGGTCTGTTGTCAGATTTTCGTATCGTGTGTACACAGGTCCGTCACACAAGTCCAAAGTACAAACACGCATGCTCGGAATCAGTGCTCACCAAACACGACATTAGCAGAAGGTGCCCAAAGGATGGAGCTCAAGAGCTGAAATTCCACGTAGTACGTCACTACGTTCGTGTTTGTTGGCCGACAATTATGTGCCGTTAGTATGCAAGACAAGTTCCTGGCACACGCCCTTCAGAAAAAAGTCTGATGCTTTGTCTGCCGAAAATCCGATCGTGTGTTACGAGGCTTAAGAGTCCAGTGTATGAAGAAATGGGTGAATAGATGGATGTGACACTTCATATAATGGGACAATAATCCTGGTGTACTTGGAACCCAAAAAGGAAAGGCACTTTGGAGAGATAGGCAGCCTGTAGCAGAGTTAGAAGCAGCTCTGTAAAGATGGATCAAAGGAGAAAACAGCGCCAATCTAAGGGCAGTATTAAGGATTACACCGTGTTTATTATAAGTATTGCACTTACAGAAGATGGAAGATAACAAGCACTTATAGGCAGATCATGCTGTAGCCAATTCCATCCATGTGGAGAGTTATGTTCCAGGGCATCCCATGTCCCAGCCCCACCAATGCTATCCAGAGCTCCGAGGTGGGGAGGCAGGTACAGCTCGAATCAGATCTTAAAAGGTGCATGATAGGAGCCGAGAAGATGTGTAAATCTCAAACAGGACTTTCCGAGCTCCCTGCAAGAGAATCTGCTACAGCACACTGTTAGAATTTTATGTTATCATCTTATATCAAGAAAGCATGAATAGCCAGATTATGTTTGCTCAAATACGCACGTATACCATACTCCCTTGATTGTAAAAGCTAGGGACTCATTCACATGGCCATAAAAAAACACATTTTGTTTAGGTTCACACTGACTGCGGGAATTCGTGTGAGTTCAGCTGAATTTGCACAATTTCATTCCTGCATGTCGGTCCCGACTTCGGGGGGTGATTTCAGAGACATCTGTGTGGGTTTCTGCACAGATGTTAAAGGAAATGCACCCCGAAATTGCCAAAAGTAGTACAGGAACTACTTTTGGAAATCGATATGGTGTTTGCGGATCTAAATGCAGCTGCATTGTTTTCACAACAGACATTCACACAGGTGCATAAATATGCACTGTGTTCAGATCCATAACACAAAGTCTGCAACTGAGGATATACATATACAGCCAGATGCAGGTATTGGGGGGGGGGGGAGAGAGAAACAGGACAATTTTCTGCAAGTATTTACTGATTATTATAGTGATTATTACTCAGGAACTTTTTGTCCAGAAGAAAACATGTAGTAAGATCAGAAAAATATTTATGCCCATAGGAATGTAGCCTAGAAGAATTTTGAGTATGCGGTAGAGCTGCACGATTTTGGCTAAAATGAGGATCACAATTTTTTTTGCTTAGAATAAAGATCACGATTGTTTCACGATGTAACATCATCGTGAAACTCGCGGTGTAACATCACCTTTCACATTGTACAAAAACAATTGGGCTAACTTTACTGTTTCTCTTTTTTTTTTTTTTTTCTTTATTCATTCAAGTGTTTTTTTTTTTTTTAATTGCGTTTGAAAGACCTCTGCGCAAATCTGGTGTGACATAAAATATTGCAACAACCACCATTTTATTCTCTAGGGTCTCTGCTAAAAAAAAAAAAATATCATGTTTGGGTGTTCCAAGTAATTTTCTAGCAGAAAATAATGATTTTTACTTGTAAGCAACAAATGTCAGAAAAGGTTTGGTCTTTAAATGGTTAAACCGGGGGTAGGCATCCCCCGGCACTGGTGCCTCAAGCGGCACGTGAAGCCTCTTTTGCCGGCACCTGACTCCCTCCCAACAACAGAGCAGTGCATGGGAGTGTCAGTGAGATTCTAATGCATTCCAGGCTCACAATTCCCCATGCCGCACCTGCACTGGGGGGAAGGCACTGGGTCACTTCAGCACCCAATTTGAAATACAGCCGTTTGTGCAGGTACGTGTGCCTTGGGAGTATTGCATTGGAGGCACTGTGCCCCCACACATTGTAAACAATGGGAAACATTGGTTATCTAGTTTTGTTGTAGCTGATATTGTCAGCTTTTGTGTTAGGGAAGAGATTGGGTGCAGGGGGATCCCTGTTTCCAGGAGGAGGAGGACTGTGATTGGCCACTGCCAACGCCAATCAGTCCTGCTAGCCCTACCCACCATCTGGAGGAAGATAACTAGCTTGGTTGCCACTACCAATCTCAGAAAGAAGGGATTTCACTGTGATTTAGAAAACCACAATCAGTTGACAGTTTTTAGAATTACTATTTCTGGGAACTTTATTGAAAAGAAAAAGAATTGTGACATCACATACAAGCACAAGGACTAGATGAGAGAGGTGGATCAGCGGAGATGAGTGTGCCAGGAGAGGTAGATGTGTCACATCTCTGCTTCCTTGCGACACTCTGCATATCAGGCATATCATAGATGAGAAGAGGGTACAGCAGTTGAGCAGAGCGTACAGCAGTGGGGCAGATGAGTGGGGGGGGTTAGCAGTGGAACCGAAGAGCAAGAGGGTACGAAGGAGGGGCAGATGTGCAGGGGGTACAGTGGTGGAAGAGATGAGAAGGGGGTTCAGCGGTGGGACAGAAGAGCAAGGGGGTACAGAGGTGAGACAGATGTGCAGGAGGTACAGTGGTGAGGCAAAAGAATGAGATATAGCGGTGGGGCAGATGTTCAGAAGGGGGTTCAGCGGTGAAGAGCACAGTGCAGTACAGTGATAGGGCAGATGAGCAGGGGGTTACAGTGGTGGGACAGATGAGCAGGGGGGGTTCAGTGATGTGCTAGATGAGATGGGGGTTACAGTGGTGGATAAGCAGGGGGGGTTCAGTGTTGGGGCAGATGTGAAAGGGAGGTGCATTAGTGGGACAAATGAGCAGCACCACAAACGCGCCTCCCCGTTGAAATTAATTGAAAACGCAGCAAGAACACATCAATAAGACACCCATGTTACATTTTTGATACGGTTTTTGAGTCACGTGACCTATAAAAACCACACCATAAGCACAGTAAATTTGCGGCAAAATCACACGTTTTCAGCGAGCAAAAAACAGAAGTTTTGCCCGGATCAACCAGTAAGTATTAACGGTGGTGGCTAATTTCAGCGGGTAAGTATAGACCTCTCATACAGACAAAGGCCTGGATGCAGTTCAAGTTGCAACTTGAACCGCACGTTTTCAGCGACACTATCGGCACCTTTTTCTCTATCAGCCAAATGCCGATAACACAGTTTTCGGCCGATATGTTTCAGTGCATCTCTAGTATGCGCAGTTTATTTTGTGAATACACACATGTACTGTACAGTTCATCCTCATGATGTTTTTTATGGCAGGTATAGCTGATGTTCATTCATCAGTACTGAGTGCAAGTATCCTAATGCAAATGAGTAATTTGCCTGGACCTGATAACAGAAATTGTGGAAATTGATCAGGTCTGCACTCTGACCCCCAAGTCAACATAATACTCAGGCATGGAGATTGGCAACGTAAGCCCTGGACATGCTCGCCCTCCTTCTTCCCAACATACCTGTAAGAAGGAAAATAGCTTCTGGTGCTTCCTACAGTGAGAGAAAAAAAGTATTTGATCCCCTGCTGATTTTGTACGTTTGCCCACTAACGAAGAAATGATCAGCCTATAATTTTAATGGTAGGTTTATTTTAACAGTGAGAGACAGAATAACAAAAATATCCAGAAAAACGCATTTCAAAAAAGTTATAAATTGATTTGCATTTTAATAATGGAAATAAGTATTTGACTCCTCTAGTACTTGGTGCTAAAGTAACAGAGATCAGATGTTTCTTGTAGTTGGCCACCAGGTTTGCACACATCTCAGGAGGGATTTTGTCCCACTCCTGTGCAGATCCTCTCCAAGTCATTAAGGTTTTGAGGCTGACGTTTGGTAACTCGAACCTCCAGCTCCCTTCACATTTTTTATGGGATTAAGGTTTGGAGAATGACTAGGCCACTCCAGGACCTTAATGTGCTTTTTCTTGAGTCACTCCTTTGGTGCCTTGGCCGTGTGTTTAGGGTCATTGTCATACTAGAATACCCATCTACGACCTATTTTCAATGCCCTGTTCACATTAGGCTTATCTTGTATACAGACAACAGCTAGAGGAAGAATGTACAAACCTGTGTGTGACATACATAATAAAAATTTCAAACAACAAGCAAATACATTACAAAATGTGAATAAAAAAGAATTGTTGGGTTAACTTTACACGAATGACGCAATATGGGTACTGTAGTTTTCCTTTGAAATGGGAGCTGTTTGCATGTCAGAACTTCTATGACATCCAAAAAATTCTAAGTTTCAGCTCCCTCCAGAAATGTTCTGTAGGATCAATCCATACATTTTCTATAGGATTATCGTCTGGAGACTGACTAGGCCGGTCCATGACCTTAATGTGCTTCTTCTTGAGCCACTCCTTTGTTGCCTTAGTGGTATGTTTTGGGTCATTGTCATGCTGAAAGATCCATCCATGACCCATCTTCAGTGTTCTGGCTAAGGGGAAAAAGTTCTCATCCAAGATTTTACAATACATGCCCCCATCCATTGGCCCCTCAATGTGGCAAAGTCGGTCTGTACCTTTAGCTGAGAAACAGCCCCAAAGCATAATGTTTCCACCTCCATGCTTGACTGTAGAGATTTCATTCTTAGGGTCATAGTCAGTATTTTTCTTCCTCCAAACACGGCAAGCCCCTCTCCTCAAGAAGGAGATATTTGCCAGCACACCATGGATCAACGTAGTAGCATCCAAACGGATTGTTTATTGCATGATCACATTACAAGAACAGTACAATGTTTCAGAGTCACCTTGGACCCCTTTGTCGTCACATGCCTGACGAAGGGGTCCTACGTGATTCCGAAACGTTGCACTGGTCTTGGGATGTGATCCTGCAATAAACAATTTGTTTGGACGCTGCTACGTTGATCCATGGTGTGCTGGCAAATATCTCCCTTGTGTCTTTCTGACCCAGTTTCCAGTTGGTTGTTGCCGCAGCACCCAAACTTTCGAGAGCTTAACCAGGAACGTGTGTGATGGGAATATTGTGTATTACCCCTCCTCAAGAAGGCACATGTACAGTCATGCTAATGAACATCTAAATGAATAAATAGAAGCTCTTTGGCATTACACCGACTAGCCGTGTTTGGAGGAAGAAAAATGCTGACTATGACCCTAATACAACCATCCCTATAGTCAAGCACAAAGGTGAAAATATGATGCCTTTGGGGCTTTTTCTCTGCTAAAGGTACAGGCCGACTTTGCCACAATAAGAGGTCAATGGATGGGGCCATATATTGTAAAATCTTGGATGAGCACCTTCTTCCCTCAGCCAGAACACTGAAGATGGGTCGTGGATGGGTCTTCCAGCATGACAATGACCCTAAACATGCCGCCAAGGCAATAAAGGAGTGGCTCAAGAGAAAGCACATTAGCGTCATGGAGTGGCCTAGTCAGTCTCCAGACCTTAATCCTATAGAAAATGTATGGAGGGAGTTGAAACTTCGAGTTGCCAAGTGACAGCCAAGAAACCTTAAGGATTTAGAGAAAATCTGTAAAGAAGAGTGGACCAAAATCCCTCCTGCGATGTGTGCAAACCTGGTCACCAACTACAAGAAATGTCTTACCTCTGCTTGCCAACTAAGGTTTCTCCACCATGTACTAAGTCATGTTTTGCTTGGCGATCAAATACTTATATTACTCACTGAACTACAACCTTATTTATAGCATTTGTTTTATGTATTTTTCTGGATTTTTGGTTGGTATTATGTCTTTATCATTTAAAATACACCTGTGATAAAAATGATAGATCCTTCATTTCTTTGTAAGTGGGCGATCTTACAAAATCTTCAGGGGTCAAATAATTATTTCCCCCAATGTACATAGTTTGTAAGGTTGAATAAAGACACCAGTCCATCCAGTTCAACTTGAGTGTGTGTATGTGACTACTATTTTCCATATGTGATAGACATAAACTCACCCAAGCTCTACTGCAAAGTTAAGGGATGATGAGCTGAGTATCGGTGCACTGGCTTGAGTGTCCCATATACATAAGATAAATGAAAAATGCCAGCAACACGAATGCTTCTTCTTATATTCTTTTATTGAGCACTAACAGCAGGGCTACATCTGAAATGCTGATACTATTTTCCATATCCTTGTAAAGCAGCGGTGTCCAACCTTTTGACTTTCCTGGGCCACATTGGAAGAAGAGGAATTGTCTTGGGCCACACATAAAATACAGGAACAATAAGGATAGCTGATGAGCAGAGAAAGTCGGGAAGATCACAAGTTAATGATCGCTGATATAGATAATTCACCTATCTGAGTAATAAAACGTCTTTTACTTTTTATAATAAATATTACAAAAAAATGAGGGCAACAAAAACCATGTCAAATATCGCACTAGTTTTTTTGATAAACAAATGCATCAATATCTGGTTCAATGTAGTAGCAATTCTCAATGAATTCTCAAGGTGCTCATGTGATATATTGGTTCTAATTTTGCCCTTCTTGTGCTTCATCCTTGAAAATAGTTGCTCACAAATATAGGTGCTGCCAGAAAATGATGACATGAATAAGGTGTGATTGTGAAGAGGGATATTTTTCTTTGGGAAGATAAAACTTAGTCCATTTGAGACACTGTCAAATTTTTCTTTGGCCTCATGTCTTCGTTAAAGTGAATGTAAACCCGAAATTTTTTTTTTTGGTATCGTACTGTAGAGTATAAGATTTCCTATCATTTGAGCCCAGTCTTGCTACACAGAGTTAATCCATCTCTGGGCAATCCTCTTTTATTATTCAGTGAGATCAATCTTGACAAACTGAGAAAAACTTTGTCAAATACTCCCCCTTGCTGTGAGTGACAGATGATTTACATCTCGTGCACCAGCCTAAGACACATGCAGTATATTTTAATTCCCTCCCACTCCTTTCTTCAGCAGCTCTGCAAGGATTGGCTGTTCCACACCTCAGCATGATTTGGCATGCTGAAGTCATGTGGTTACTTTCCTGACTTTTCACTGGATGTTAGAGATCATAGCAGAAGTTCAGTGTTAGAAATACACAGGAGAAAATGCATATTGACAAGGGGAGTGTAGAGGTGGGCGAGGAGTCTACTGACATCACGACTCCACCCACCGAGCTCCAGACAACAGACCCACCCACAGAATATGCAGTTTTTCGGGTCTAATAACAGACAGAGGGGAGATATTTGACAGGTAAAGATACACTTGCATAAGGCATGTATATCCTTATAGATAACCCCTATGGCAGTAGTTTAGAAAGGATGACATTGGGTTTACATCCACTTTAAGTATAAATACATTTGTACAAAATAAAAATTTGACATCAACATTTTTTTGGCCTCTTGCACACGGAAGTAAAATACGCCAGGTTTTTTACTGATTGGAAATTAGATGGATTGTTGCCTATGGAACAATGCACACAGCCAAGTAAATATCAGTAATACAATGATTGCGTATAGAGCCATTAAATCAAAATTTTTAATTTTACATTTACAGTTGTTTACACATTGATGAGCATGTTTACGCAAGTATAAATTAGTATATTACAATATTGGCAAGGAAGAATAATTTTACGCATCTATACGCTTACACACCTTTTACGCGCCTATACTCAACATTACCCACAGTGGGTTTTTTTTTTTGTTCAGGGACTTTCTGTGAACAAGTTTAACAGTAAACATCAGTAAATTATGATGCCCGTGTGCAAGGGGCCTTAACTAGCTTTATGATTTTATGTTAAGCCGCATTCATAGCCCTCTTGGGCTGCATGTGGCCCATGAGCTGCAGGTTGGACACCCCTGCTGTACATTGTATTCACTAAAAAAACACATCTAAAAGATTTTTTGAACGTATCTGTACTCCAACTAATGGTAAAGAACCCCTTATGCAGTTTGAGATTGAACTGCTTCTCATCCAGCTTCATTGAGTGGCCACGTCTTTTTTTTTATACACCTTAGGTTAAATAGTTTCCTTCCAATGCTTGAGCCACCATTCAAAGATTTTGAATATTACGATCATATCCCCTCAAGCTTCTCTTTTCCAGGAAGAATAAGTTTAATATATGTAGTTATTCCTCAAAACTAAGGTCCTCCAGCCCCCATATTAGCTTTGATGCCGTTCTGTAGACTTTCTCCAGTTCAAACGCATCCTTTCTGAGGACTAGTGGCTAAAACTGGCCCACATACTTTTTTTTTTTTCCCAAATAATAGTTTTTAGTCGATGTCACGGAACGTCCCACACTCTGCTTGAGTGCTTTCGTCAGTATACCACTTCCTTGTAGTCTGGATACAGATATCAGATATTCCAACCGCTCTCAAGCATAAAACAAGGCGAGACTTGCTTAGATGACTTTATATGCCGTTGGAACCTCCTCTAACAATACAACTGTAACCTAATTAACATGAGCTAATTATCTAATCCTTTATACAGCCTAGGTGACTGTGACATGAGCTTTTGCCCAGACTTGTGGTCACCGAGCTTCACACAGTAACAGAGTTAATTAACACAAACAACAATGGGTGAAAAGACTCTTAGAGCCACACTAGACTTATTTACACTATACACTATACACATTATAGCAGACAACAGACAGGTAGCTGGAATTGATGACATTAGCATTTAACAGTAGGAGTCCCAACGGTATGAATTAGTCACCATTCTAATATGGCATATAAAGGGTTCCCAGAGTCTGTGTGTTTTGGGGGGACAGGGAGCTGAATCCAAAGTAACACCAACCCCAGGTTCTTCAGGCATACAGCTCACAGAGAGCACCATTCCCCCAAATTCCAGGGCCCATAATCGGTGGGCAAGAGGCTTTTGTTCAGTCCCCAGAGGGGCCAACTGCCCTGGCTCCCTGGATCTCCACAGTTGTTGCCGGTGCTGGGCAGAGGTTGGTAGCACTCTGCTCTGTTGCCAGCACTTCTGCTGGGGACTCCGCATCCTCCGCTCCAGCTAACCTTTGGGGCAGGAGGCTGGCTTCCTCCACTCCCAAACTGTGTAGGTGCCATTGGAAAGGGGAGCCGGCTGCTTCCTTTTCCATTCCCTCATCTGGCTGCTAGGACGACATGTCTATTGTACTGTCTCCCAGGTGCACGGATCTTTGCTGGGGAGGAAAGGCCACTTCCTCCACCCTGGCCAACTGTTGGGGAGGGACAACAAACACCTCCTCTCCCTTCTCCCCCTGTACCTGCTGCTGGGAAGTGATTGTCACCTTCTCACCCTGAGCCTCCGAAACTGCCACAGGTGTGGGGCAGAGGTCTTGGACCCTCTGTCCGGTTGCCAGCACTTCTGCTGGGGGTTTGCTAGGTGGTTCCTCTACAGAAACGTCTATTAAATCCCCAGTCTCTGGAATTGCTAAAAGTGTGGGGCAGAGGTCTTGGACCCTCTGCTCAGTTACCAGATCTTCAGCTGGAGGCTCATCAGGTTGTTCTTCCTCAGCAGAAAAGTCTAATAAATCCCCTACCTCTATAACTGGTGTCTGGGGATAGAGGTTCACCATCTCCTGTCCATGGAACCCAGAAGATGTTATCAGTGCTGGGCAGAGGTTAGCAGAGCTCTGCCCTGTGGTCAGCACTTCAGGTTTGGGGACGGCAATCTTCAGATTTTCCACTGCCGATTCTCTGGCATGCTGCTGAACGTGTTCTAGCAGTTTCCTGTATGCCCTTTCCAGATGCTGTTCCTTCCTTAGCAAATGGTCCAGATCAGGTTTGAGCTCTGAGACCCCTGCAAGACCGAGCAGAGCAAGAAGGGCAGGTTCCCCTTCATCGCCAAACACAAAATGATCTGTAAGGCTCTCCCACAGCAATCCAGGGCCACCAAAGTCATATCCCTCCGGAGAGCATTCTGTTGTCTCCCCTAAATATCCCTCCTCTGCGTGCCATTGCAGAGCCCGATAACTATTGTCCAGCTCTATCTCCTGCTGGACCAGCCTGTCCAACTCAGTTACCCATTGCTCCTGGGGCCACTCTCCCAGGAATGCCATCCGCAATGCCCGTTGGTCACTAGCCCGTTGCTCTTGGGTTGGAAAGCACTTGCCCTGGTTTATACCAGCGAGCTGGAGGGCTCCAATCCAGAGCTCCACCCGAATTTGCTGCCTAAGCTCCAGGTATTCATCCTCAGACACAGTCCTGGTGTATGTTGAAAGGATGATCCGCAGCAGCCCCGGGAACTCTGATGCCAGGTCCATATCTCTGCTTGGGTGACTGAAGTCTGCTATGCTGATCTTGGATCCAGGTGGAGGTTTAGATTTCCCAGACTGCAGGAAGCTTCCCCCTGCTTGCCACCAATGTCACGGAACGTCCCACACTCTGCTTGAGTGCTTCCGTCAGTATACCACTTCCTTGTAGTCTGGATACAGATATTCCAACCGCTCTCAAGCATAAAACAAGGCGAGACTTGCTTAGATGCTAACATGGACTTTTTTTGTTTAGAATCAAAATTACAAGAATTTATATGCCGTTGGAACCTCCTCTAACAATACAACTGTAACCTAATTAACATGAGCTAATTATCGAATCCTTTATACAGCCTAGGTGACTGAGACATGACCTTTTGCCCAGACTTGTGGTCACCGAGCTTCACACAGTAACATTTAACACAAACAACAATGGGTGAAAAGACTCTTAGAGCCACACTAGACTTATTTACAATATACACATTATAGCAGACAACAGACAGGTAGCTGGAATTGATGACATTAGCATTTAACAGTAGGAGTCCCAACGGTATGAATCAGTCACCATTCTAATATGGCATATAAAGGGTTCCCAGAGTCTGTGTTTTGGGGGGACATGGAGCTGAATCCAAAGTAACACCAACCCCAGGTTCCCCAGGCATACAGCTCACAGAGAGCACCATTCCCCCAAATGCCAGGGCCCATAATCGGTGGGCAAGAGGCTTGCATTCAGTCCCCTCCAATAGCCTCTATCCAGGGTGAGTCTGTCACAGTCGACTTTTCATAAACTATACAAAACACTCTCCAAAAAAGGAGAGAAAACTTAAACAAAATGGGATCAAGCAGGTCAAGCATATACATTTAGGTCATGAAAGGATACGGCATTAGGATTACAAATTTGATTGGCATACAGATTCAAAGATCCCCAACTTGTTTTAGCGGCGCTTTACCGTCGTTTTAGCTTCACTTTTCAGCCTGTAGCGGTCGAAAGAAGGGGTTAAAAGCGCCCAGGGGCAAATGCCCCAAAGATGCTTGCAGGACTTTTTTATCCCCTCCCGCAAGCGTACCGCCCCAGTGTAAAAGCACTTTGCTTTCACACAGGTGTGGCATTGGAGGCAGTTTTCACGCGCTTTACAGGTGCTATTTTTAGCGCTAAAATGCCTCAAAACTGCCTTCAGTGTGAAAGGGGTCTAAGATGTGGCTGAACCAGAGTTTTGACTGTTTTCTCTTGAGGAAAAACACCTTTCTTGCTGAGTCTATGATCTGTGATCCTTTTCTATCCTGGATTCCCCCAGAGGTTCTTCCCCAGTGCATAACTTGCATGCATATTCTTATAGCAGAGTTCCACCCAAAAAATGGAACTTCCGCTTTGAGTACTGGTGACCCCCTGACATGCCCCATTTGGCATGTAATTTTTTTTGGGCGGGGCAGGTACCCAGTTTTGACAGGCACCCAGCTCCCACTTCCTCCCCTGGCACCGGAAGGAAGTTCACCTCTCCCCCCTCCCTCCCTGCAATCTTCTGGGACAAGGCACATGTCCCAGATTGCCCGGCCATTCACAACGCTCACGCATGTGCGGTGCGCACCTGGTTGTGAAGCCACAGCCGGGCGCTCAGTTACAATGCCGGCGCCTTGGAGAGGAGGGGGAGAGCAGCGAGGCTTCATGCGCCCTTATCACTGGGCTGTTGGACAGGTGAGTGTCTGTATAGTAATAGTCAGCAGCTACACTTTTTGTAGCTGCTGACTTTTAAATGGGTGGAACTCCGCTTTAATTTCCGAGTGCATTACTTACCATTTTTCAATGTTGAACCTCATATGTCTTATTGCTGCCCACCCCTCTATTCTAAGTAGGTCTTCTTGCAAAGTTGCTAGGTCCTGTCGTGAAGTTATTGTCCTGCTTAACTTGGTATCATCAGCCAACCCTGCTTACAACTCTAGACCATTCAGATAATATGCCATTAATCACTATTCACTGGACATGCTCCTGCAACCTCCTTTTCTATCCAGATATATATCACGTCATAAATGCCAAAAAAATTTTTTTTTGTAAATGAAGCATTTATGTGGTACTATATCAAATGCCTTAGCAAAATCCACATACACGACGTCTCAGGCCTTCCTCTATCCCAATTACAGCTTGCTTCATCATAGAATGTTCAAAGGTTGATCTGGCAAGAATAGTCTTTTTAAACAGTAAATCTATGTTGGTTACTACTGATACTATTTTTTTTTCAGCAAATTCTTTGATATGGTATCATTCCTTCCAATAGTTTACCTACTGTTGATATAAGGCTGACGGGCCTGTAGTTTGCTGCTATATACCTGTACATATCTTGGCCCTTTTTTGAATATTGGTACCACGTTTTTGCTAATTGGCTGGTACCATTACAGTTAGTAAGCTGTACTAAAAAAATTAGGATGGTCTGTTTATGACATGACTAGGGTCTTTAAGAACTTTTATTGGTTGTGTCAGGGTATTTATACTGAAACATTAAACAGTATTATATTATTGGAAATGTGTAAAATCTATGATTTAGGAGATTTCTGCGTGTTTCCACTAGGTTGGCACAAATGGGTTTTTTGGTGCCGAAAATGAAAAATACACTAGGCCGAAAACCGATACTGAAAATGACCAATACCAAAAATGGCTGTATACATTTTTATAGAACAAATATAGAGGATGAAGGCGGGACTTTGTGTGAGGCATGTTGGTGAATGTGTCCACATTACAAGAAATGTTATGGTAAGATGTCTAAGGTGGATCCTGTACCGAGTAATAATACCCACAGAATATGTTGCAAGAAGAGGATGGTATAAAGTTTAATAGCATAGATCCTAAAACCAAATACATAATAAAAGGAACACGTTTAGGCCACCATAAAGCATGTTAAAATAGGTATGTTTACAGACATGGTTCGAATAATGGTTGTACATTTACAAGAGAAAGTACATAGTACAGTAATACAATACATGGTACATAGTACAATGAATAAGTGTATGCATCAATAGATGTTAACTCTACGCGTTTCTTGGCTTGAAACCAATCGTCAGGAGTCTGATGCAGTGTAACTGCGTTGAAACAATAGCAATATGTCAGTATAGCAACAAAAGTATGGGGAAAATGGACAAATAGAGATGCAAATTGTTAATATACTTACAAATGATGCATAGGTAAATAATGACGAGTACATTATAGTGCAATGTTGGTCTGGGTCCACCAAGTCTCCCCCGGGGTTGAGGCAGAGAGCACGCCCCAAAAGACCGTTGGCCCCGGTCGACAGGGTGGCCAAAGCACCTACAGAGGTCGCCAAGCGGGGACAGGTGAGGAGGCCCAGGGAATGGGAGGAAGGCTGTGAAAAATAAAAAATGAAAAGGAGATGTATATGTAAGTGAACTAAGGTGAGGGGTATGAAGTGAATATAGAAGGAAAAGGGCAAAGAATGGGACCCAAAGTGTACGTGGGTATTAATGTGTGAGAAGACACAAGACAAGAGAGAGGCGTGTATAATTTTTATAGAACACATTGCTAATAGTATTAGCAAAATTTCCATGAGGTGCACCTCAAGCAGATATGATGCAGGAGATGGTCAGAGACTGCAGACATGGTACAGGAGATGGTCAGAGACTGCAGACATGGTACAGAAGATGGTCAGAGACTGCAGACATGGTACAGGAGATGGTCAGAGACTGCAGACATGGTACAGGAGATGGTCAGAGACTGCAGACATGGTACAGGAGATGGTCAGAGACTGCAGACATGGTACAGGAGATGGTCAGAGACTGCAGACATGGTACAGGAGATGGTCAGAGACTGCGGACATGGTACAGGAGATGGTCAGAGACTGCGGACATGGTCATTCGGCCGAATGACAAAAGCACCGATTTCAGCCGATAATTTTCGGCAGCCGAAATTTCGGTGCACCACTAATTTCCACAAATCAACTCAATGACTCAAATTTGTTTATCTGCGCTAATCTGAAGACGAAAGGAATACAATATTGTACAAAAATATATATATATTTACTAAAATCAGTGCAAAATAATATCAAAATATAACTGGTGATAAACACAGAATATAAATTCAAATATCAACAATATGGGTCGTACAGGGGATGAAACATAACCACAAGCTCTAGTTTTAAAATGCCAATATCTTAAAACTTGGTAACTGCTTTGTAAATGGTTAACATTTTCTAAATGACTCCGCAACTTAAGAAAACAAACAAGTGTTGAAATCGACACGTGATCTCTCCCAAACAAACAGATCTTGCAAGCTCAAACTTTAAAAACACACGGACAGGATGTTATACCGTACAGAGCTTGGTGATTTAACCAAAACTTATATTTAACCACTTCAATACCAGACAATACCTTCCTGCCCAGGACAATTTTCAGCTTTCAGTGCTGTCGCACTTTGAATGACAATTGTGCGGTCATGCAACACTTTACCCAAACTAAATTTTTATAATTTTCTTCCCACAAATAGAGCTTTCTTTTGGTGGTATTTGATCACCACTGGGGTTTTTATTTTTTGCTAAACAAACTGAGATTTTTAAAAAAAAAACTGATGGGCACTGATAGGTGGCACTGATGGACACTAATAGATGGCACTGATCTAAAAATAACTAATGCGCACAACCACAATGATCAAATGAGCTGGAAAGGAGCTGCCTACATAAAGTAGTGTACTGACATAACTCAAGGGAAATAAAAATATATGGCGCTCATTCACCCTATCAAAATTAAAACGAATGATCAAACTGATAAATGAATCTCAAACTGCAGTGGAAAAGTACTTCACAGCAATAAAACCATCATCAATGTGATAAAGTGCAATAACACTCACAAATAAAATAAGAATACTACCGCACAATATAAAGTGAAAAAACTGCTCATAAAGTAAAATGCTAAATATTCAAAATTCCAAAAAATTACTTCATATAACAGTTAAAGTGTGGAAAAATGTATAAAGTGACACTGTGCATAAGAATAAACATGACACACTGATGTATATAATCAATATCCCAAGTGAGCAATAATGTGATAAATAAATCTCAAACTGCAGTGAAAAGATACTTCACAGCAATAGAAACCATCCTAAATGTGATAAAATACAATAACACTCACAAATAAAAAATAATGAAAAATAAATATATATACTACCGCACATTAAAAAGAAAAAACTACTCATAAATTAAATGCTAAATAATCAAAATTCCAGAAAAGTACAGCATATAACTGGTAAAGTGCAGAAAAATATATATAAAGTGACACTGTGCATAAGAAAAAAACATGACACACTGATGTATATAATCAATATCCCAAGTGAGCAATAATATACATAAAATATTGATAAATAATCCAATGATTAGTGAAAGTTCCAAAAAATGTGACTCCCAAATAACAGCGAAATCCGATCTTAATTAAGATGAACGCAGATAGAGGTAGAAGTGCAAAAGACAGTTTCTGTGATGAAATGTGTCCAGAATAACAGGAAGTGGTCAGATTGTACTCCGAAGTGCGGTATCTGTTTCCCCCAGCCTCTCACCTGCAGTAGCAGCCCCCAATGGGCCAAATCAAGCATGAGCCAACGGGTGAAGCAATCCACACCAGACCTGTTGATAATTGCAGCGCACGGGGACACTCGGTAGCTGGTTCACAATCAGACTTCTTGTGTGGAGCTCCTCTGCCTTCCTTCCTTGAGCCGGGTTGTTCAGTGTGTGTACATTGACGAGGGTGAAGGGTCCAGGCTGGCAGCACTATCCCGGGAAGGCCGGCAGTATAGATCGGGCTCTCCTGAGCGTTTCCTCCCTAGTTACAGCCTCCCAGCAGGCGCACACATCCACACACAAGAAGCCAATTGTATTGACACTATTTGTGAGTGTTATTGCATTTTATCACATTGATGATGGTTTTATTGCTGTGAAGTACTTTTCCACTGCAGTTTGAGATTCATTTATCACAGTTTGATTATTCGTTTTAATTTTGATAGGGTGAGTGAGCGCCACATATATTTATATTTTAATAGATGGCACTGGCAGAACTGACGAGGAGCTACTGACAGGCATTACTGAGTGGCATCTATGGCACTGATTGGCACATTTACGGACACTGGCATTTTGGGCACTGACAGGCGTTATTTATGGGGCACATGTTGGCAGCTGATGGGCACCACTGATGATCAATGTGCTGATTTATCAGCGCAGACCCCCTCTGACAGGGAGAGCTGCTGATCGACTCTCCCTGTCAGCATGAAATGAGAAAAGCTGTTTACCGGCACTTCCCGGTTGACGCAATGATCAGCTGTGATTGGTCACAGCTGATCATGTGGTAAGAAGCCTCCATCAGAGGCTCAATACCACGATCGGAGATGCAGTGTGTCAGACTGACACACAGCACCTCCGATCGCCACGCTGCTATATGGCGGGTGGCAAGTGGTTAAGGTAAAAACAATTCACTGATGAATTATATGTCTAAACACACCTCACAACTAAACCATTAATAAGAATGTGAACTCCACTTGGTTGTGATATACAACTATGTGTATTTTTCTCTATAATTGAAACGGAATTGGTCTCATACTGCAGTATGTCTCAAACCTCTTCAATTTCAATTTATCTGTTACAAAGATTAAATGGTTTAGCTATGTATATGCTCAAATAATTCAATTACCAATAGGCAGAAGAAAATTATACTTTACCAGAAATATAAGAATACTTTTGTTTGAGAGATATCAACCATGTATTCCCAGGACACCCTTTCCTTTCATCGACCTTTCCGTCTGTCCTCTCCCCCAACCCCCCCCCCCCCTCATTTTGCTATGTGTATATCCCTTTTATCCCCCCTAGAAAGTGGGTGAGTATTTGCCTTTCACATAACTAATGACGTCAGTTGACGTGTTATTTACCATGTAACCATGGCAACGCGGTCTAGGAGGCAATTTTGGATTTTTAACATAATTAACAAAGGGGGCAGTGTTGTATTAAAAATGAATTTGGAATGTTATTTAACATGTCAAAATCAATCTCCATATAACCTTTAACTTAAGCTTAAAAGAAAAACTATAAATTATGATAAGATGTTATTTATATGTCAGACTTATAGTCTGGCTGGAAAATATATAATTTTAAGAAAGTTTTAGAAAAGTTAATTAACTTTTGTCCTAAATAATTTGGAAGTTAGGTCATTTGTGACTGTACATACAATAACCATTATACACATAGTTTAACACTTCTAATTCTATTCATTTAAAAATATTCATAATGTTACAAATATGCTATTCTTCTCTTAATAATACTTCAATGGGAAAAGATAAACATAATATAATGAATAATTATGGTACATTATAAAATACATAAACCCAAATGAGTGAAATTAATTAAGTATGCATATACTTGCCCTATTATATTGTAATAATATAATGGAAATTATTGCTAATATTATTTGCAATTAATAATATAAGGCATTTTATAAAAACAGCTTTAGAATACCCCCTTCTCCCTATATACCTGTTTGTTCATCAGAAACAAGAGACATGTACTCATTATAATATAAACATTAGCTCTCTTAGTTTCATTCTTGTCTGGCTGACAGAAATTCAGAATTTATGATCTAAGAGAAACTAAGATAAAGCTCTAAAAATCTTCTTGCAGGAAACCTTGTTTAAAACCATAAACTCCCGTTCACCTTAGGAAAGGAAGAAAAAAATAGCACAAAATGGCTTCAGAGTTGCTCATACTTATTATGCATTAGCCTAGAAATGTAATTCTTTTTAACCCCAATAGTTCTGACAGTTGAACTGGATGGACTTTTTTCTTTGTCAAAAGAAGTTTATTGAGTATACAATGTTATAAAGATACATAAAGTAAGTTTACAAGGATCTATAAAGTAAGCTCATTGTTTTACAGTAGGGTTTATATAGGTAAATATCATGAAATTTCAAATATTAAACATTGGGTTCACGTAAACCTAAATTAAAGATATATATCATTTCCTTAGTTACTTTTGTAGGTATTTAAATGATTTATACCTACTATACATATTGTTTACAAGTAGAGTGTATATAGGTCAAATAAATTCTGATAATGAGCTTTAATCGTAAGGTGGAGAAAAGGAAAGAGAAAGAAGAAAAAGGGTTGAAAGGTAGAGGTATGGTCCACAAGGTTGTCCCGCTCGTCAGTTTATTATTCTTTTTAGTTCTCTTTGAAGCCTTAGAATGGGTGTCTCTGTAAGTCATTTAATCTGTTACCATGGCAACAGGACAGAGTCATTGAAATTTGACAGGAACTGTTGTTTTATCCAAGGGTGCCAAAGTTTTTCAAATTTTGGAATTTGATTTTGATCGATGGCTACCATCTTAGCATGGGACATTGTATTATTCATTCTGTGAATTGTTTCTGCTAGTACCAATGTAGGAGATTTCCATGCCTTGGCCACTGTTTGTTTTGCAGCCGTTATTAGTTGGATCATAAGTTTGAATTGAGAGAGTGTTAACCATTCCGGTTTTAGATTAAGTAAAGTTAAATATGGATCTGGTTGTATTATCTTTTTAAATATTTTAGATGCAATCACGAAAACTTCCTTCCAGAAGGTTTGGATTACTGGGCACGTCCACCATATGTGTAAATATGTGCCTATTTCTGGGCATCCTCGAAAACAAAGAGCTGAGGTATTAGGTGAATATTTTGCCACTCTAGCGGGTACAAGGTACCAGCGAGTTAGGACTTTATAATTTGTCTCCAGTGCTAAGATGTTGGGTGAAGATGACTTAGATGTGAGCCATATGTTAGACCAGTCCGTGTCTTCTAAAGTTCGTCCCAGGTCCTCCTCCCACCTCTGAACGTAAGAGGGTCTATTAAGATTTGCTACTCCATATAATTGATTATAAAGTGATGAAATTGTACCTTTAGCAAATGGATCTTTTGTACAGATTGATTCAAAAATGGATAATTGGGATAATGGTGTATCCCCCTTTAGGAATGGTGTATAGAAATTTTTGATTTGGAGATATCTAAATATCTCAGAGTTTGGTAGATCATATTTTTCTCTAAGCGATGGGAATGAAAGGAATGATTTAGATGCTATGAAGTCATTTAGTGTCTGAATGCCTGATGTTGTCCAAGCTTTAAAAGAATTTGGGTAGATCCATGCCGGATAAAAGGCCGGATTTCTGATAAAAGAAAGGAGAGGATTGTGTGGAGATTGTAACTGATATTTGGTTTTTAGTTTATCCCAGAGAGATAAGAAGTGTTTAGTTATGGGATTGTGAATTTTAAAGCGGTCTTTAGGATCAAGCCATAATAAATTTGATATTAATAGAGGGTCATTTTCTGAAGCCTCTATAAATACCCATAGTGGGATTTAGAGGTCGACCGATATGGGTTTTTCTCTGGCCGATGCCGATATTTAGAAATCGCGGTGGCCGATGGCCGATATGTGATGCCGATTTTTTTGGGCCGATATATTTGGCCGATTTTTTTTTTTTTCTTTTTTCCCTTCATCTCATAAAATCTAACAGTTAAACCCCTTTCACACTGGGGCGTTTTTCAGGCGCTTTTGGGCTAAAAATAGCACCTGTAAAGTGCCTGAAAAACGGTTCCCCTGCAGTCTTAGTGTGAGATCCTGAGTGCTTTCACACTGAGGTGATGTGCTGGCAGGATGTAAAAAAAAGTCCTGCAAACGGCATCTTTGGAGCGGTGCAATACCGCTCCTCCACCACTCCTGCCCATTGAAATGAATGTGCACCGCTGCCGAAGCGCCTGCAAAGCGTTTTGGCAGCGGCGCTTCAGGGGCGCATTTAACCCCTTCCTCGGCTGCTAGCTGGGTTATAAGCGCCCCGCTAGCAGCCGAATAGCGCCTCTAAAATGACAGTAAAGCGCCGCTAAAACTAGCAGCGTTTTACCATCAACGCATGCCTGCTCCAGTGTGAAAGCAGCCTTAAGTAATACAGAAATTTTTTTTCATTTAAACATTAAACAAAACAAACCTCCAATCAGTTCACTTGTATGTATAATTTAGAAAACGAAAAAAAAAAAAAAAACTATCTTAAATATTAAATACACAAAAACAGGTAATCAAAACTTTTGGACGAAAAAAAATGGGCTAACTTTACTGCTTAGGTTTTTTTTTTTAATTCATTACTGTATTTTTTTTTTTTTAAATTGCGTTTGAAAGACCGCTGCGAAAATACCGTGTGACATAAAATATTGCAACAATCACCATTTTATTCCCTAGGGTCTCTGCTAAAAAAATATATATAATGTTTGGGGGTTCTAAGTGATTTTCTAGCAGAAAATACAGGATTTTTACTTGTAAGCAACAAATGTCAGAAAAGATTTAGTCTTTAAATGGTTAAACTGAAAACTTCTCCACGGAGTTCAGTCTATTGATAAAAAGAACCTGAAAGATACAAATGTATCTTCTTATCAGACTTGGCAGGCTGCCCAGAGGAGGAGAGAAGAAACCTTCACAGATAACTTAGGGAAACTTGCATTAACTTCTATTACAGAAGTCATTTGCAAGTCACGGCTGAAGTTATAATCGGCCTTTTTTATCAGCACAATCGGCCGATGCCGATTAAGTAAATAACGCCAAATATCGGCCGATATATCGGCCGGCCGATATATCGGTCGACCTCTAGTGGGATTTCCTGTTTTGCATGGTATTTGGACAGACTGGCCAAATGTGCTGCTCTGTAGTAGTTAGTAAAATTAGGGTATCCCAGGCCTCCTTTATTTTTGGGAAGATGTAGTGTGTGTATAGGTATACGTGGTTTAGAAGAGCCCCATATAAACGAAGTTGCTCTTTTTTGTACTATTCTCAAAAAATAGGAAGGAATTGGAATAGGGAGGACTCTGAATAGATAAAGCAATTTGGGTAGAATAGTCATTTTGATTGCATTAATTTTCCCTATCCAGGATAAAGGAAGTTGCGACCATTGTTTTATTAGATTTGTGATCTGTCTTAATACAGGAGGATAATTGGTTGAGAATAAGTCAGAATGAGATGCTGTTAAATGAATTCCAAGATATGGGATTGATTTTTCTGCCCATGTGAATGGGAGTGCAGCCCTAGCCGGGATCAATTCCATGTTTGTGAGTGAAATATTAAGCACTAGGCATTTCTTAGGATTAATCATAAGGCCGGATAGGGCTGCAAATCCATCAAGAGCTGGTATTAAGTTAGGACCAGAGACCTGTGGTGATGATAGAAAAAGTAATATATCGTCTGCAAATATACATAATTTGTGTGTAATACCTCCTACTTCAATGCCAGTTATAGTTTGGTTTGTTCTGATGTATTGGGCCATGGGTTCGAGTATAAGGGCAAATAATAAGGGAGATAATGGGCAACCCTGTCGGGTACCTCTTTCGATATTAAAGGCTTCAGATTTGTATCCAGCATATTTTATATAGGCTTTGGGTTTATTATATAATGCTTTGATCCATGTTAAAAAGTGGGGTCCAAAACCCCATTTTTGTAATGAATATTGCATATATTGCCAGGATACTGTGTCAAATGCCCTCTTAATATCGAGAGATAGAAAACATAAAGAGATT
Source organism: Lithobates clamitans (assembly GCA_037952925.1). Classification (NCBI taxonomy): domain Eukaryota; kingdom Metazoa; phylum Chordata; class Amphibia; order Anura; family Ranidae; genus Lithobates; species Lithobates clamitans. The sequence continues at coordinate 477,790 of JBBGZY010001117.1, forward strand.
TTCCGTTTTTTAGCAATATGTGCCAATAACACTGCCCTGCGTATATTTTCGCCTGCCTGTCTATTTGGCATGAAGCCTACTTGATCTCTATGTATTAATTTTCCTATAATGCTATTGAGGCGTTTTGCTATTATTTTTGCTAATAATTTAATATCGAGGTTTAACAGAGAGATAGGCCGATAATTCACACAGGAAGTATCATCAGAAAGGGGTTTTGGGATCATACAAACAATTGCCATTAGTGTTTCTTGCCGAAAAGAATGTCCATCTAGAAGTTTGTTAAAAGTTTCAGTGAGAATGGGAGAGAGTATTTCTGAGAATGTTTTATAGTATAAAGCCGAGTAGCCGTCTGGGCCTGGTCTTTTGTTAAGTTTTAGGTCTTTTATGGCGTTAGCAACTTCATCTATAGTTATAGGCTCATCCAAACTGCTTTTTTGATTCTGAGATAACTCAGGTAAGTTTATTTTTGAGAAGAAGGATTCAGCTTCTGTAGGATTAAATTCATTGTTTGTCTTGTATAAAGTTGCGAGATGTGAGTGAAATTTATGGACTATTTTAACTGGATTACAAGTGTAAACATTTTTTGATAATTTCAAACGTATTGGTTTGAAAGATTTGTTAGTTGAATTTATTGCCCGAGCCAAATATGTACCTGGTTTGTTTGTATTCATGTAGAAATTGTGTTTGGAGCGTTTGAGGGATTTATCAACTGACTCAGTGAGAAATAGATCGTATTCCAATCTAGATTTTTCCAGATGAGATTTTGTACTCTGAGATGGATTATCTTGAAATGATATGTAGGCTGCATTAAAATTGAGTTCTAGTTTTTTTGCTAGATTTTTGCGTTCCCGTTTAAATAGTGCCATTTGTCTTTGTATTGTACCACGCAAGACAGGCTTATGAGCTTCCCACAGTGTTATTGGGGAGATGTCTGTTGTATTATTAATTGATATGTATTCCTTTAAAGCTTGTTCAATGGCCAGGATGGACTTTTTTCAACCAGACTAACTATGTGACTATGTAACTCTTGGGTGTAAGCCATCTGGTCCTGGCGATTTATTCACATTAGGTTTTTCTAGTATTTTTTTCAACACTGGTTTCCATCAGCCACAAGGGTACATTTAATATACTGTTATTAACATTACTGTCTTGTTTATTACACCTCTTCCTTTACTTTGTAAAAAGGTGAAGAGAATGTACTTGTAGCAGTTGCCTTCTCCCTGTCACTTGTAACCAATCTCCCCTGATAATCTTTTATGGGGCCAATATGTTCTGACCTTGCCTTTTTACTATTAATGTGTTTTATTTGGGGGATGATTTTTTTTTTTTTTTTTTTACACCCCTCAGCAATGTGTCGCTCACAATTTATTTTTGGCTGCCCGATCCTGCGCTCGCATTTCCTATTGCATCCTTTCTAGTTTTGGAATACCGACGATGACCCGTCAGGCTTACATTCAAAGGACTGTTCTTTTCTCGTTTAATGTGCCTTTTTAACTTTTATTCTTTTATATTTGTTTGACAGTGGAATGTACTGACGAAAGCTGTTTAATATGTCTTTACAGCATTTCCACTTTTCTTCAGTGTTTTTTGTTGCAAGAATTTGATCCCATTTAGTGTCAGAGAATGGAGCACCGCTTGGCTCTTTTGAAATGTAATGTTATTGACCTGCCCTATCTTACATAGAACTTTGTCCGGTTCCTTAACCACTTCAATACCAGGCACTTAGTCCCCTTTCACACTGGGGTGGTTTGCAGGCGTTATTGCACTAAAAGTACCGCCTGCAAACCGCCCCTAAACAGCCTCCGCTGTTTGTTCAGTGTGAAAGCCCGAGGGCTTTCACACTGAAGCGGTGCGCTTCCAGGGCGGTAAAAAAAGTCCTGCGAGCCGCATCTTTGGAGCGGTGAAGGAGCGGTGTGTTCACCGCTCCTTCACCGCTCCTGATCATTTAAATCAATGGGACAGCGCTGTACGAGCGGGTTTAACCCTTTTTCGGCCGCCAGCAGGGGTTAAAACCGCACCGCTAGCGGCCGAATACAGCCGCAAAAACTACGGTAAAACAGCTCTAAAAATAGGGCTGTTTTACCGCCGATGCCCCCACCGCCCCAGTGTGAAAGGGGCCTTAGACACCTTCCTGCCCAGGCCAATTTTCAGCTTTCAGTGCTGTTGCAATTTGAATGACAATTGCGCGGTCATGCTACACTGTACCCAAACAAATTTTTTATCATTTTGTTCCCACAAAGAGCTTTCTTTTGGTGGTATTTGATCACCTCTGTGGTTTTTATTTTTTGCGCAACAAATAAAAAAAGACCAAAAATTTTGAAAAAAAACAAGTTTTTTTTTGTTTCTGTTAAAAATGTTTGTAAATAAGTATGTTTTCTTCTTCAGTGACAGGCACTGATATGGCTGCACTGACGGGCACTGATATGGCTGTACTGAGGGGCACCAATGAGGTGGCACCAATGAGGTGGCACTGATGGGCGGCACTGATGGGCACTGATGGGCACTGATGGGCGGCATTGATGGGCACTGATGGGCGGCACTGGGCACTGATGGGCGGCACTGGGCACTGATAGGTGGCACTGGTATGCGGTACCGATGGGCACTCATAGGCGGCATTGAGCACTCATAGGTGGCATTGATGGGTACTTATGGGTGGCACTGATGGGTACTTATGGGTGGCACTGATCAGTGGCACGGATGGGCACTGATAGGTGGGCACTGATGGGCATGGATGGGCACTGACATGTGGCACCGATGGACACTGATGGGTGGCACTGATAAAACTAATGGGTGGCATTGCTGGGCATCACTGAAATATAATGGTGCCAATCAGTGGGCACTGATTGGCACAGATTGTGCACATGTGGATGAACATGGGGTACATACCTGGCTATCCACATGGTGCCCGCTTCCCTGGTGATCCTAGTGGCATCCCTGGTGGTCCAGTGTGGTCATCTGAGTGGGGTCTGTGCTGATTATTAGCCGCCAATTGGCTCTCCTCTACTCGTGTCTGTCAGGCGCGAGTGAGGAAAAGCCGATCAACGGCTCTTCCTATTGACATCGTGATCAGCCGTGATTGGACACGGCTGATCACCTGGTAAAAAGCCTCCGCCTGAGGCTCTTTGCCAAGATCGGTGTAGCGGTGTGTCAGACTGACATGACATATGACGCCCAGTCAGGATAACGGAACCAATCTGCTATAGGCTGGGCGGGAAGTGGTTAATGTCAGTGAAAAAATACTTCATACATCGTTTTCCATAAAAGATATGGTTTCCATCTCTGTATGAAAGTTTCACAAATGGCTTTTTGGTACAGTCAGAGTATTTAAAGTGTAACTAAAGGCAAAACGTTTTGTTTTGGATAGAGTGGAGAGGAATTAGAACACCTGTCAGATTTAATTGTCTGTGCCCCATTACGGAGATCCACTCTTTCTCTCTTTCTCCTGTTTACCATTATCATTGAAAGTGAAAGTAAAGAAAAATCCCACATTTTGGGTTGTCCCCACTCCCCAGTAAAGTAATGAAGGGGAAATCTTCCAATGGGGACACTAGTTCTGGTGAACTTGGGGGTCCTCAAGGATTTCCCTTAGGCCTGGTTCACACCTATGCATTTGTTAGTGCGTTTTCAGTTTTGCAGAAACTTACTACAGTCCATTTTAACAAATTCCTTTGGGCCAGGAAATTTTTTTCTGGTATTTGGTTAATAGACTTCAATGGATGAAAAATGTGTATTGAAAAACACAAAATGCAACCTGCATAACTGTGGATCAGGCCTTAATTTGCAGGAATTTCCTCTCCTGTTTGGCTAAAAAAAAATTTTTAATCTGATTTTTCTGTTTTAATTCTGATTTTTTTTTTAATCAAATATATTTTAATAAAATGCTTTTGGCCTAAACATCTATCCATAGTTTTCTATTCAAGATACATTGATCATTTAGTTTATTCAGCATGAAATGGAGCTTAGTTATGTAGCATGAGGCTGTATATTCTGCAATATTTACATTTTTGGTAAACTTATTCAATGAATGCAAGCTGAGATAACATGCACTGCACTGATGCATCCACACAAATATACAATAACCAGGAAAATAAAACAAAGTACAGGAATATTCCTTTATCCCATTGTTTTGAAAATCTATGTACACTAAAAACTGTATGATTGAATCGGTTCTGATATCGCTGTTTTACTAACCTGACAGCCTTTTATTCTAAATAGGAATCCTTCATTTTGTTTGCAAGAATAATTTCTTACATTTAAAGCACACCTGTCATTTCAGATCCATCATGGAAGCGCCTGTTAGCGGGCATCCACTCACCTGCTGCCGTCATGTTCCTCACCTTGTCCCATTAAAGTAAATGGGGCTGTCGTTGAGTCAACAGCGGGTCAGAGGAGGAGCCGCTGCGGCAAAGATGACAGTTGCTCTTTAAAAATTATGATTTAAATGGAGTTGATTTTAAATCAAGCCTTTTTTACTAGTGATCCACCCTGACAGGAAGTAAAGGGAAATCCCTGCAATGAGACGGCGAAAAAAAATCTGACGAGTTGTAACCCTCCCTTACTTTATCCAAAATGAGAAAGGAAGTTTTGCTTATAGTTCTATTTTAAAGGGGTTCTAGACCCTCATGTTTTTTCACCTTAATGCATCCTATGCATTAAGAAGAAAAAACTTCTGACACTGTCCAGCACCCCGTTTTACTCACCTGAGCATGTTCGTTCCCTCGGCGGAGACGCGCTCTTTCTCTCTGCCCGTTGTCTCGGCTCTTGAGTGGATAGATTAATAGCAACGCAGACATTGGCTCCCGCTGCTGTCAATTAAATCCAATGACGTGGGTGCCAGGGGCCGAGTCACACTTTCTGTTTGAATACACGCAGAATTAGGACTTGGGAGCGCTGCAGCACGGGTGGACACCTGTTGCGGAGAGGAGCTACCAGCACCACTGGGGGACCCCAGAAGAGGACGATCGGGGCCACTCTGTGCAAAACAAACTGCACAGTGGGGGTAAGTATGACATGTTTATTTTTTTAAACGAGGGTTTACAAGCCCTGTTTGTCTAGCTGAAATAAGAAATTCAATTGTAAGATTTATCAGTAATTTGTTGAACACACATCATCCATGGTAGCTGTATAATGGCAGTTTGAGGCAAACCCTAAATGTATCTATGGTCAAAATATAAAATCATATATTCATTTCTAAATCATCTTTCAATTATTTCTAGCCAACTGCCATTACTCTGAATGATCTTGAAATTTGTAAACCTAGTTTGTGAATATCCCTACACATTTACTTCTGTTGCACATATTGATTATGCTCTGTCAGTGGGCATTGCCTCTCAGCGATCCACCCCCTCCAAAGCCCAGCACTCCAGTGGCAGAGCAGAGAGCTAGAGACTGACTGTCCCCAGCTCCCTGCTCACAGAATGCTGAGTGATCAGTGGTCTTTAATCGCTCAGTTCTCAGTGCAGAGCTGGTGGGGGACAGATGCAGCATTGGATCAATGCTGCTTCCTCTTAGGGGAGTATAAAATGTTTTTCTTTTTTTTTCCTACATCCTATGCTTTTAAATTTTATGTGGATACCACACAACTGGTTAATAGACCAAGCTGTTTACTGCCCTTCTTATGTTTTAACGTTTGTTTTTTATTGCATTACATTTTCCAAAAACCCTTCAGAACGGATTTTTGCAGTGGTTGTATTCAACTGCTTGTGTGAAGGAAAGTAGTGCTAAAAAAAAAGCCCTAGTGGGTTTAAATGATCATTGTCATTGTTGCACTTTAATCCATCATGATTTGCGTGTTGGTAGGGTGGGAGGGAGTGGCTTGTGTGGCAAGGGTGTGTCTGCTGCCTAAATATTTTGTGCTACACGGTGTCCTATTAAAGTGTTAGGGGGGTATGATCCTAGAAGTTACTACACAAGATACTCTAGTTTCTGTCAAATATCCGTAAATCATTCGTGAGATAGAAGATCATTTATGTTCACCTGGCCCACCACCTGTTCCTTGCTCGCTTTAAAGTGAGACTAAAGGCAAAACTTTTTTTTTGTTTAAAGGGAGTAAGGGAGAGTGTTATTTTTTGCCACTTGTTTCCCATTGGGGACCCCAGGCATTGGTAAGTACCTCATTTTTAAATTAAGCAGTTGCACTGTTTGTAGCTGCTGACTAAAAAACTGTAATTATGTATACATTTTCATTCCAGCTGTTTAAAGAAGACCTTGCAATAAAAAGTAAGGTCTGCTTATCAGGGCCCCCTTCTCATACCAAATTGCCGAATTAAGGTGTACAATAAAAACCTGTAGGGAAAGAAAAGGGATTGAACACCACACCTATCCCCAGCTCCTGCCCACAACACCCAGGAAAGTGACATCACAATCCCTCTGATGAGATGCTGGGAGCAGTGAGGATTCCAAATCTCATGCGAAAACACTTTTACACTGTAGTGGAATTTCACCCCATGAGATTGGGAATACTCAACATCTAAAAAAAGACTTGATTTTTTTTTTTCCATTTAATAACTCAATATTTATATTTTATTTTTTAGCTGAACTGTTAATGAGGTCTCCACCTTCAATGATATCTTTAGCTGGGGGGATTCCAAATCCAAATACATTCCCATTCAAAGCTGCCAGCATAACATTGGATGATGGCACAGCCATAGAGATTGGAGAAAGTTTGATGAAGAAAGCTCTACAGTACTCTGCCACACCTGGGTAAAATCATAATTGCCAAGGCTGGAAAAATAACGTTTTATGTTTTTTTTTATATACATAATTGTATTAGTGGTAAGTTACTTTAATTGCTGTAGTATGCTGTATTTTAACCACTTTCCCTCCAGGCTTTTTCTGGCACTTTTTGTTTTCAAGTTTTAGATCAGTGTTTTTTGCTAGAAAATTACTTCTAACCCCCAAAACATAATTTTTTTTTAGCAGAGACCCTAGGGAATAAAATGGTGATCTTTGCAATTTTTATGTCACATGGTATTTGCGCAGCGGTTTTGCAAAAGCACTTTTTTGGAAAGAAAATACACTTTAATGAATAAAAAAATATTTACCCCAATTTTTTTTGTATAATGTAAAAGATGTTACACCAAGTAAATAGATACCCAACATGTCATGCTTTAAAATTTTATGCGCTCATGGAATGGCGACAAACTGCGGTATTTAAAAAAATCTTCATAGGCGACGCTTTAAACGCCTTTACAGGTCACCTGATCAGCGTTATAGAGGAGGTCTAGCGCTAGAATTCTTGCTCTTGCTCTAGCGTTTCCTTCTGCATGCGAGCATGGAGGGATATTTATTCTACTTTTTATTTTTACACTGTCCCCTTTTTTTATTTTATTTTTTTTTATTACTTTTATTCCTATTACAAGGAATGTAAACATCCCAAAAAGACCCCAAATCTCTTTCTCTTTTTAAAAGCAAAAGATTAAAAAAAATTGTTTTGATCTTTAGCAAAAAATAAAATTATTTGCTTTCAATCAGGACCGGAAGTAATGTCATGATGTTGCTCCGATCCTCCAAGGCTCTAAAGTTGATTAAAGAGTATTAACACTTTGATCGCCCATGGGAGCAGCCGGCCACACCGTCAGATAATTTCTTGGATGAACCGGAGGAAACGGTAAGCCGAAGAAACATCGGCGAACCATTTGCACACTGTAGTGTATATATACATATTGCAGTCGGCAATATGTACTATATTAAATATGTAATATATCATTTTTATGGTATAAGCTGACTTTAAAAATGTGCTGCTTTTGTTTCACTGACCATTGTTGTGTACTGTATTCTGCACCCATTCAGGGGTTCCAAGTAGAAATTGAAGTGTCAATTATTATTCTGAATAGCTATGTAAAAGAAGGGCTACTTTAATCAAACACAATGATTTCAGGTAGAGAGGGTAGGGTTGAACATCAGAAGTTTGTATGTCAGCTGTAAAAAGCAAGTTCTGGTTGCAAATTATGTGTCCTGATGCTACTACAGCAATGCATTTAAATGCTAATCTCAGCACAGTATTAAGTCAGTAAACTTAGATTCTTCAAATGTCAGTGCACAAAATGCAGAACCCTGGATTCAGTGACTTTACTTAACATCATGTATCACAGACCCAGAACTAATCCTGCTCAAGGTACACATGAGTGATGCTACCCTTTCAAACAATCAGCTTTCGTGAGAGACAGTTTTTGATGAGACAGAATATCTGAGGGGTTTTTTCCCCCTCTTTACTGTGTATTAGAAGGGTGTCAAAGCATTATAGGTCTTTATTATTGTATGCACTGTATATTTAATTATGTATTTTCTGTTGCATTTTAAGTGTGCTTTAAAAAAGTACATGAGCTGAAAATACACTTAAGGCATTAGCCAGCTAATAAAAATGAACTGGACTGTTTGTATTATATATTCACATTTGCCTCAAATAAATTGAATGCAGCAAGTCTTAATGATAATATATTTGTTATATAGAATTCCTGAATTAGTCTCCTGGTTGAAGGATTTACAGAAGAAAATGCACAACCCGCCTACACTTAGTTACAGCCCTGAGAAAGGTCAGATGGAGCTGTGCATCACCTCTGGAAGTCAGGAGGGCCTGTCCAAAGTAAGCTGCTGAATCCAAAATTTGTTATAGAGAATGTTTTTAGTGGTGCTTGACTACTGTTCCTAAAAAGGATGAGTGCAATTTTAACCACTTCAGCCCCGGAAGGATTTGCCCCTTTAATGACCAGGCCATTTTTAGCGATGCAGCATCTGCGTCGCTTTAACTGACAATTGTGCAGTCGTGCGATGCTGTACCCAAACGAAATGTATGTCCTTGTTTACCCACAAATAGAGCTTTCTTTTGGTGGCATTTGATCACCTCTGTGGTTTTTATTTTTTGTGCAATAAACAAAAAAAGACCAACAATTTAAAAAAAAATTTTTTTTTTACTTTCTGCGATAATACATATCCAAAAAAATATATATATAAAAAAACAAATTCATTAGTTTAAGCCGATATATATTCTTCTACATATTTTTGGTAAAAATTGCAATATATATTGATTGGTTTGCACAAAAGATATCGCGTCTACAAAATACGGAATAGATTTAGGGACTTTTATTGTTTTTACTGGTAATGGCGGCAATCTGCGATTTTTACCGGGACTGCGACATTGCGGTGGACAAATCTGACCCAAAATGACACTTTGTAGGGACCAGTGACATTATTACATTGATCGGTGCTATAAAAATGCATCGGTCGATGAAAAAATTAAACTGGCAGAGAAGGGGTTAACACTAGGGGGCGATCTGGGGTTAAGTGTGTTCTCTCAGGGTGTTCTAACTGTAGGAGGAATGGGCTTACTGGAACATGACAAAGATCACTGTTTACGATCATTGGGAACAGTAGATCTCTGTCATGTCATCTGGCAGAACGGGGAATCGCCTGGTTTAAATAGGCAGTTCCCCATTCTGCCTCTCCTCACCACGATCGTAGGTCGCCGGCGGACGCTGAGCCTGCAGGTCACACTCCCGCAGTGCGCGGCGGGCACATGCGCGCCCGCTACCCTCCTTCCACGGACCAACGTACGGGTACATCAGTTTGCGCAGGAGAGCCAACCTGCCGCAGTATATCTGCGTGAGTAGGTCGGAAAGTGGTTAAACACTGTGCACTTATCTATTTTGCACCCCTCACCTAGAGTACAACAACCTGCGGCCACACCCTGCCACAATATCTACATCCTTCAGGGAAATCATTCTGTGTTCCCTGCATTCAAAAACTGTCATAACACACACAGGGGAAGATTTACTACTAAACTAGAGCACTCAGAATCTAGTGCAGCTGTGCATGGTAGCTAATTCGCTTCTAACTTCAGCTCGTTCAGTTAAGCTTTGGCACGAAGACCTCAAAGTTGATTGGTTTCTTTGCAGATCTGTACCAGATGTTAAACTCTTCAGTTTTAGTAAAAAAAAAAAAACACACTTACCCAGTGTGAGATTCTGTGACTGCCCAGTATTACTGTGTTGGAAATATATATATTAGCAAATGCACCTACCTTAATAGGTAAGGCTACACATATTACAACAACATAAACCATTCCTGACTAGTTTTCAGTAGGATAAAATAACCATAAATTAATATCAGAATCTATTCCCCTATAAACCATAATGAACTTTACTGGAGTTTACATTTTTATTTTACACTGTAAATGTATATATGCATAAATATACACATTGTATGTATTGTAAAAATTGTATGTTATTAAAACCAATCCACTGATATACAATCTCAATGAAAAAAATAGATAGATATAAAACAAATCCAAAGAAAATTTAAACAAAGTTGTGCCTGAACTTCTGACTTACCATGTTTTAATGCCAATAAGCAAATATTTTTAGGTATTTGAAATGCTTGTGAACCCTGGAGACAATGTTTTATTGGATACACCGACCTATTCAGGAACTATAGCTGCCGTAAGTAGTTTTTTTGTATGTCAAGATTTTGTTATCAAATAAGTAACAATATTTCACTTTTTTACAGTCATTGTAAGCAGACGATCTGATCAATCATTTATGTATTACAAGTAACCCAATGGAAATTGAGACACATTTAACAATGTGGGGAGAACTGGAGAGGGTACTACTGAAGTAACCAAGAGTCGGACTTTGAAGGCAAGGAAACAATGGAGAGATGACCAAGATTAATGTTCATCACATTTATTGAAAAAAGTACAAAATATAAACGTAGTGTTCAAGGATAAAAAGCACAAATTACATGCATATGATACAGTTTGTACAGTGAGCCCTTGTGCGTCTACGCGTTTCTTCAGGACACGACCAAGGTTCAAAGACATAACAAAAAGACAAGAGAACGAATCTTACTATCTTAGATTGAAATATGTCCTATGTACAGAGCCCAGATAGGCAGAGAGTTTTCACAACTATGGATGATAAATAAGCTTCAGATAACAAAGACAGGGGCGGAATTAGACCTTTACTCAAAGTATACACGAAACTAGCAAAGCAATAATATCGTCAAGCATTCCAATATTCACAAAAGGAACAGACCCTTAGTGGGGTTGAGCAATGCTAGCGGCAAACATAGAGCCTTAACTAGCATGCTGTGCATGGAAAATAAAGAGTGTAAACGTACCCCTGGGAGACAGCCGGGTGCTGCACACGTCTTTGAACCTTGGTCGTTTCCTGAAGAAGCCTAACGAAACGAGTAGACGCACAAGGGCTCACTGTACAAACTGTATCATATGCATGTAATTTGCGCTTTTTATCCTTTTTGAACACTATGTTTTATATTTTGTACTTTTTTCAATAAATGTGATGAACATTAATCTTGGTCATCTCTCCATTGTTTCCTTGCCTTCAAAGCCCGACTTTTGGTTACTCCAGTAGTACCCTCCCCAATTCTCCCTGAATTTACGGATGTGGCAATTTAAGTGCTCCCCACCTTTTTTTCTATTTCCAACATTTAACAATGTGTCTCAGTTTTCATTGCAAACCAGAAGCTGCAAAAGCTGAACCTCAGTTCCCCACTCCACTATTCCAAACTCCATCACAGCTCCCCACACACACATATCCTTCCTGGGAACCATATCAGCTGCTGCATACATCCCTCACTTGTAGTTTATCTTCCTGGCACTCCTTCAGTGTTTCCCATTGTCCCCCATCACCTGCACAGTGCACTCGGATCTGAAAATCGGCTCTAGTCCACAGGTTTCTAGTGTGCTGCCACTATCTCCTAACTTCTCCACACTGTAATCCACTCTAACAGTCAACTCTGCCCCACAAGTATCTCCACTGTTGCCACTATCCCCTGCCACTGCACACTGTGCTTAGATTTGACAGTTAGCTCTGCTCCAAAAGTGTCCCCTCTGCTGCCTCTGTCCCCTGCACACTACACTCCACTGTGACAATCAGCTCTACTTGTCCTCTCTGATGCCTATGCAGTTTGTGACCAAAATATTTAATTGGAGTTTAACCATATATCCCACCATTTTCTAATGCACTGACCATTCCGTTCCTCTTGCACACCAAAGAAAGGATTACTCTTTCCCCCATACCACAATTCCAGTTCACTGATTTTCAGGCTTTATGATATAGAAGTGTAGCACTGGTAGATTTACAATCTACCGCAGATTAGGTAAATTTGGTGAATTAAAAGTTTAGGACGGTTAAAAGTTCACCTCTGTTCCAGCTTGGCTGACGTTGTGTGTGCTTCCGTGCTGACCAGTGGGTGTCGCTGTTACCATTAGTCAGTGTTGGAAGGGCAACGTGTATAGATGCTCCTCTGTCTCGGAGCAGGTGGAGGTGGAGGTGGTCCTCCGAGTTGCATTCTGGGAAGGGGGTATTTATGGACAGACGCCATGTTTTAGGGTCGTTTTTACAGCCACCTGCTGGCCCTCCTGGCCGATAGGTATGCGTTAAGGAGCTACCTCGTGGTTCTCCGATCGGGAGGCCCACGATGCTGCGGCGCAGGGGTGGGTCCAGAGGCTTGTCTGGGGCCCACCTCCGCGGCCAGGGAATGGTCCTGAGCTGTCGGTCTCGTGTGACGAAGCTGGACAGCCGAGGAGATCCCAGGGGAGGACCTGTCTTGGAGAGATCACGCAGCCTGCTGGTCTATAGAGGGGCCTGACTCAGTTGCAGGACGTATCCAAAAGAAGTAACTATACAGCATAGTGTCGCCGGTTCAGCTTAAAGGTTCAGGCACTGTGACTGACTGTTCACTGCAGAAGATCTGATACATCCTGTGGCAGAGGATTGTGCAGATTTACCCCCCCCCAAGTAAGTCTGTGGCAGAGACTTTAGATTCGTGCTGCATGCTGTTTGCTAGACCGGTGAGAGAGGCCTATCCAGACGAGCAAAGAGTGTCCCATGAGGGGAACGCATTCCACACAATTATTTGAATTCTACCGGGACATTTGTTGCTAAGATCTTGTAGGAAGATATTTGAGTTTCCCCTGAAGGTTTCCTTTTCCGTCTTTTTCCTGCTACTTCCTAAAGTTGACTGTTTAATAAAGCATTGAAAACGTACTCCAGAGTTGGTGCGTGTGTCGTTCAGCAGTAAACTCAACGGAACCCCTAGACCCGGTGTCGGTGAAACAGAGGGAAGCAAAGTGAAGGTAACAGACCCGCTTAAACCAGCAGCTCCACCGTGAGTTATTGCTACAGAAGCTTGCCATGTGTTATCACTGAGAACGTACCACAACTCTGACTATACAAAAACTGACTATTCACAAAGCTAATACACCAAAACAAGGAACCTCATCTAAATTCCAATGAAATTTTAAAATAAATATGCTTATCCTTTGTGTCATGCAGTAATAAAATAATAACCATTGTATTCCCATGCCCCGTCAGCTGATGAATATGGATGGGACTTGTTTTTCTTGGGGATGATCTAACAGAGTACATTATTCCTCAATCCTATGGTCTTCTTCCCCGTTGGTTCCCGCTTGTGAAAATCTTTCCCCCAGTGGCGTACTTCCTGGCCTCTGACTGGTTTTGATGCCACCACTTTTCCTAAAATCATCACATAAAGCAGGATCAGCAGCAACATCCCATTGTGATGACCTCCTGCATTGTACGTGATGGCACACGAGTGCCTTTACATATTCCAGAGCTGGAGAACTGAGGAACAGAATGCCCAGCTGTTGCGGTGTCCATTGGCTTCATCAGCTCAGGGCAGGGGGGAATAATAATTGAAGTCCATCTATGCACACCTAATCCCATCTATACACACCTCTACCATTTTGTAAGCAATAGCCAAAACTTTAAGTTGAACAGAAGGATATAGTTTTGAGGAAACAGAATTGTTTTGTAACATCCTGACGCTTATAAGCTTTTATTTACAGGTAAGACCTTTGGGTTGCAATCTCATTGGTGTCCCCACTGACCAACACGGTATTATTCCTACGGCTCTTAAGGATATTCTTTCTAGATGGCGACCAGAGGATGCCACTAATCCTGAAAAGAATAACCCAAAAGTTCTATATACCATACCAAATGGAGGTAATCCTACTGGGGCCTCACTGACTGAAGAGCGCAAAATAGAAATCTACCAGGTAATATACAATGGAATGATTATAACCTATTATATTAATTGATTACTGTTCGTGATACTTTTTTAGTTGCACTAACAGCACACGCTTTTGGGGTATGTCCCCTTCATCAAGGTCCCAGCAGTACTGATTCACAAAAGTTTTAGCAGATTGTTAAGAAAAACGAAAGCAAAAGCAAAAAAAAGCACAATCTCTGAGGGGAAAGGGGAAAAAAAGGGGGAAAACGCACACAAACAAATGTACATGACAATGGTAATACAACTAGCATAATAGTGAGGCAAGACAGAGCGAGATATAGACTAGGGACAGGGAGCCATGTCAGTCACAGAAGGAGTTGTAAAACTGTTGCATAATGAGTAAGGAAACCCATATCTAAAGTTAGGCCGTTATCTTTTGCATCAAATAGAAGTATCATTCTTAGTTCAAAAGTTTTCCTGGATAGTTCTGAAATTCCCTTTGAGAACAAAAACATTGAGGTCTTCTATAGAGTGGTCTGGTAGTGATAAATGATGTCCCACAGGTGTGCAGAAACTATCTTCCTTATGTTCCTTGATGGTATGTCTGTGCAAATTCATCCTTGTTTGCAATGTCTGTCTTGTTTCGCCAATGTAAGATCCTTTGCTACATCTTTGGTATTGGATGAGGTACACAGCATTACTGGAGCTGCAGTTGTATGACCCTGTGATATTGAAGGTCCTTTTGTTGTGTGTGACACTTTTAGATCAGGTTGCACAGTTTTTTATTGCAAGGTTTGCTTCCATTATTTGTGACTTCATATTTAGAAAGAAGTGTCCTGCTGATTAGTTTATGTCTGAGGTTAGGTGGTTGTCCGAAAGCCAGTATTGGGGGTTGTTGGAATATTTCTTTCAGAGTTTCATCCTCTCGTATGGTGGGTTAATCCGACCCAACATTTTTTTAAGCAATTAAAAGGTCCTATTAAAACAGTACCAACCCACATACATTCAGAACTTATTAATTCAGAAATTGGGGACTTCTGCATGCTGCCAAAGGTTCACAAGCCAGGAAATCCAGGCAAGACCCATCATAACTGGTATGAATACACTTACCCAACATATCTCAGGCCTTGTAGAAAATCTGTTAAAACTGTTAGTCATAAATACTGCGAGTTTCCTTCAAGACACAACTGATTTTCTGAACAAGCTCAACAATATACAACAGTTACCACCAAATACTTACTTCTAGTCACTATGGATGTAGAGTCACTGTACAGTAACATCTCTCACAAGGATGGGTTGGCTGCATGTCAGCTTATCCTCACTAAACCATAAATACACTGCTCAGGATGTTGCACAGCTCACCAAATTCATTCTTTCACACAACTACTTCACTTTCAACAATGACCTCTATCTCCAGTGTATGGGTACTGCTATGGGAAGTAAAATGGCACCTTAATATGCAAACTTATTTATGACTGACATAGAGGACAAATTCCTGAACAGCATACAACAAAAGTCATACAGATATTATTGCTATATCGATAGAAAATGTAAAACAGTTTTACTCATTGATCAACACTTTTGACCCATCTATCAAACTAAAAATGGATTATTCTAATGCCCTGTACACACGAGCGGAATGTCCGACGGAAGCTTTTTATCGTATATACTGATCGTGTGTAGGCCTCATCGGACTTTTTTTTTTTTTTTCGAAAAATCTAACTGACCTAGAAATGGAACATGTTCTAAATATTTCCGATGGACCCAATTCCTATCGGGAAAACCGATCGTCTGTATGCTGGTCCGACGGAACAAAAACAACGCATGCTCTGAAGCAAGTACAAGATGGACGCTATTGGCTACTGGCTATTGAACTTCCTTTTTCTAGTCCCATCGTAAGTGTTGTACGTCACCGCGTTCTGGATGGTCGGACTTTGGTCAGACTTTGGGTTGACTGTGTGTAGGCAAGACTGCTTGAATGGAATTCCGTCGGAGAAACCGTCGGAATTTATTCCGATGGCTAAACCGGTCGTGTGTACGCGGCATAACACACATGTCATTGTGCTAGACACTACAGTTTACATCAGGGATGACAAGCTTCACACTTCAATATACAGGAAACTGACACCAATGCGACTATCTTCATAGTTCCAGTTTTCACTCCCAATACACTAAATGGGCCATCATACACAGCCAGGCCATCAGATACCACTGAATATCTTCAGATCCAGAAGACAGAGATAAACATCTCAGAACACTAGCAGACTCCTTCCATAAGAAAGGGTACAAAGACATAACCATCAACACCAGCATAAACACCATATTGATGGGGACAAGGGCCTCATCCCCACAACCCTTGCCCAGTGGTTGTGGGGGTCTGTGGGTGGGGCACTTATCAGAATCTGGAAGCCCCTTGAACAAGGGGATCCCCAGATCCCCCCCCCCCATGTGAATTGTACCCCTACCATTTCACAAAAAAAGTGTCAAAAATAGTAAAAAAGACAGGAGACACTTTGGGACATTTATTAAAAAATAAAAATGTCCCACAATGTAAATCCATCTCACGTCGCCCGACGAGCCAAAAAAAAAAAAAGCTGCAATAGCTCCGCCTCCATGGGAGGCTCCCGCCGAGTGACTCTTCTTCTCAGTGACAGCTGTTATATAGCTGAGGGCGGGGCCACTCGGTGATGTAAATGGGCTCGGTTTATGTCACCGGGTGGCCCGCCCTCAGCTATAGCACAGCTGTCACTGAGAAGAAGCGTCACTCGGCGGGAGCCTCCCATGGCCTGCTGGAGCTGATGTGGCTTTTTTTTTTTTTTTTTTCGGCTCGGCGGCGTGAGATAGATTTACATCGTGGGACATTTTTATTTTTTAATAAAGGACTTGTCCCAAAGTGTCTCCTGTCCTGCCGGCGTGGTCTGGCCACCATCACTACTTAACATCATTTTATGATTATAATTTCCTTCTTTCCATTAGACCTTGCACCTCTAAGTATTGACCTGCTACTGATAGTTCTCAACAAATGTAAGCCATGTCACCAAAGATGATTCTCAACAAATATTGGACTTACAATTAGTTACAAAATCATATTAGCCTTGCCACTAGTGCTAGTTATAACCAAATATGAGCCTTGTCATTAGTTAGGTTAGGTTTTATGATTATAATTTCCTTCTTTCCATTAGACCTTGCACCTCTAAGTATTGACCTGCTACTGATAGTTCTCAACAAATGTAAGCCATGTCACCAAAGATGATTCTCAACAAATATTGGACTTACAATTAGTTACAAAATCATATTAGCCTTGCCACTAGTGCTAGTTATAACCAAATATGAGCCTTGTCATTAGTTAGGTTTATTTTAAATGAATTCTTGTGCATATTGCTGGAATAGATAGATGCCTGGTAATGTATCTTTTCTTTTAACAGATTGCACGGGAGTATGATTTAATTATTGTGGAGGATGACCCCTATTATTTTCTCCAGTTCAGCAAGGTAGAGCCTTCTTTTTTTTTTTTGTGCTGGCTGACATCATTTGTACTTTTTTTTTTTTTTTTTTTTTTATTGTCTTAGTACAACCAATCATGTGAGCTTATCAGTCAGTACCTTAGTCTGCATCTGCCAGCAAACAAAAACTCTAGACAACAATTAAAGCTCAATCATAAATATATGGAAGAGTTGAAATATATGGAGGAGTTAAATGTTCCTGCAGGCTTCCTCCCCACCACATGGCTGAAGCTGCTTCTCTTCACTGATTGTCCAGTCGTGGCCTCTCCAAGGTCATCATGTACAATGCAGGAGAGAGGTTCAGCATTGTATGTGAAGACATTGAGCGCTCTGCCCACATGCCAGAGTGCGAAAAAGCATCAGTTGTCTGTGAACAAAAAAAAGTAAGCATTTTTGCTTATTCCCCTAGCACTAGACAAAACATTCATTTAACCCAATACAAAGGATAACTTTTGGTTTTCCTACTCTAAGAAAAAGGAACATTATTTCAAGTACATTGTGATGCACATTTTAGGTCTAGAAGACAACTGGGTCACAAGAGATGTAAAGAGGCCATCAATCTGAAACTAAAACAGCCATCCCTAAAGTCACCCCTCATATACAGTAGTGCTGTTTTAACAAGGCTGACTTTCTAAAGGAGGAAAATGTTCACACAAAAAAGAGGTAAAGTTAGAATATTCAGTCATGCAGTGCAGATGAAATAAACAAGAATTTGCTTTTCGGATGATTAAATAATTCAAGTGAATCTTGACTGTTTTTTTGTGTGAACATCCTCAACCCCTTTAGTAATTGGCCTCTACCCCGGCAATTCAACAACAAAGCTAATTTTTAAATTGTTGCTTTTGTTGTGTATGCACCAAAGACATCTAAGCTCATATTATGTTAGATTAATTGTGATTTCAATCCTTACTGAATCTGTCTTGGAAATTTTTTCCCATTTTTGATGAAATAATTATCCTAAATCATCTGAACCCATCACAATAAATATTATGAGGCTTTCGGTTTTATAACAGTGTAAATTTGACACATGTAAAATATTTGTTTTTCTTTATAGCCTTGGGCTCCATCTTTTCTCTCAATGGATGTTGATGGGCGCGTTATCAGAGCAGACTCCATGTCGAAAGTCCTTTCTTCCGGGTAAGATCAATGACGCATTGGTGCAGTAAGGCCCCTGCCTTGCGGTGTTAATTATGATAATGTGTGAAATACTGAGTTCACAGAAGCAGATTATGGGATGACTTTTGTTCTGACATTCAGGTATTTTATTAGTAAAACAGCCTTGACTGACAAAGTAGTTTTATATACCGTATTTATCGGCATATAACACGCACTTTTTTCCCCTTAAAATCAGGGGAAAATCGCGGGTGCGTGTTATACGCCGATCCCCTGCGATCCTGAGCTGTCAGATCTGAAAAATCGCCGACCGCGATTTGAAAATGGCGCCGCCGGCGCCGAAATACACAGTGCCGGTCCTCGGCTCTTCTCGGCCACTTTCGGCTTAACTCGAGCGCCGCCCGAACCTAGCCGAGTGTACTCGGCTAGGTTCGGATAGCTCCGCTCACAGTCATGCCCATCCCGAGTGGAGCCGAAAGTGAACGAGAGCCGCCGAGAAGGACCGGCTCTGTGTATTTCGGCGCCATTTTCAAATCGCGGTCGGCGATTTTGACGCTCAGCGAGCTGCAAGGCTGCACTGGGGCAGGGCTGCACTGGGGCAAGGCTGCACTGGGGCAAGGCTGCAATGGACACTGGGGAAGGCTGCACTGACAAGGCTGTACTGACAAGGCTGCACTGACATGGCTGCACTGGCAAGGCTGCACTGGGGCAAGGCTGCAATGGACACTGGGGAAGGCTGCACTGACAAGGCTGCACTGACATGGCTGCACTGGCAAGGCTACACTGGGGCAAGGCTGCATTGAGAAGGCTGCAATGATGGGCATTTAAATGTAAGTTTTTTTCCCTTCAACTTCCCTCCTAAAAGTTTTTTTTTCCTTAAAATTCCCTCCTAAATTGGGGTGCGTGTTATACGCCGGTGCATGTTATACGCCGATAAATACGGTAGTTTTAACAGAGAAATATTTCTGTGTAGAATTTCAGTGACACAGGTTGGAACATTACATCAGATGTAGTACATGTACTCATGGGAACAGTTTTATCTGATGACAACTAACCAAATTTAGGTGTGTAGTGTCATCATTCTCATTATTTCCTGTACATATTAGCAGTGTCTGCCATTGTGTTGCTTATGAAATCTAATAAGTCATATTTGCCATTTCAATTTTGCAGCTAAAGCAAAACTGGTCCTAAAGTAGACTTTTTTTTTTTTTCATACTGGATGGAGACTAATGCCCCTTACACACGGTCGGATTTTCCGACGGAAAATGTGTGATAGGACCTTGTTGTCAGAAATTCCGACCGTGTGTAGGCTCCATCAAACATTTTCCATCGGATTTTCCGACACACAAAGTTTGAGAACAGGCTATAAAATTTTCCGACAACAAAATCCGTTGTCGGAATTTCCGATCGTGTGTACACAAATCCGACGCACAAAGTGCCACGCATGCTCAGAATAAATAAAGAGATGAAAGCTATTGGCTACTGCCCCGTTTATAGTCCCGACGTACGTGTTTTACGTCACCGCGTTCAGAATGATCGGATTTTCCGACAACTTTGTTCGACCGTGTGTATGCAAGACAAGTTTGAGCCAACATCCGTCGGAAAAAATCCTAGGATTTTGTTGTCGGAATGTCCGATCAATGTCCAACCGTGTGTACGGGGCATAACAGGGTTAATCGGTTATCCAATGGTTCTTTAAAACTGCCCCGGAACCTGGCAAATCAGTACTTACCCAGCTAACTGTAATTGTCCATCCATGCTCAGCTATGCAGTTTCTGCTGTCACCTGCTGAAGTGAATTCACAGGAGAGCAGGAAACACAATAATTTTAAGTCCCACTATGCTCTTGGTGACTTCTTCATGGGTATTTCTAGATGAATGGAGATTTGTCGAAAAAGGCTTGCTTTCTGAGTTTCAAGGCCATTCCAGAGTTGGAGCTGTAAAAGTTTGAAGATCAAAACATGTTCCACTCAGTCAAAGTAGAAAATCCATTTGTGGTGACAGTCTTTAACCGCTTGCCGACCGGCGCACGCCGATGTACGTCGGCAGAGCGGCACGGCTGGGCAAATGGGCGTACCTGTACGTCCATTTGAATTTCCCGCCGTGCCCGTGCGTGCGCGCCGCCGGCGGCGCGCACGCGCGCCGGCCGGGAGCTCCGTGAGTCGGGTCGCGGGTCCCGCGGACTCGATCGCCGCGGGGAGACCCGCGATTGCCTCACGGAGCGGATGAACGGGGAGATGCCGTTGTAAACAGCATCTCCCCGTTCTGCCTAGTGACAAGTGTCACTCGATCTCTGCTCCCTGTCATCGGAGCAGAGATCAGTGACGTCAGCCACACAGCCCATCCCCCCTACAGTTAGTAATCACTCCCTAGGATACACTTAACCCCTCCCCGCCCCCTAGTGGTTAACCCCTTCACTGCCAGTGTCATTTACACAGTAATCAGTGCATTTTTAATCGCACTGATCGCTGTATAAATGACAATGGTCCCAAAAATGTGTCAAAAATGTCCGACATGTCCGCCATAACGTCGCAGTCACAATAAAAATCGCTGATCGCCGCCATTACTAGTAAAAAAAAAATTATTAATAAAAATGCCATAAAACTATCCCCTATTTAGTAAACGCTATAACGTTTGCGCAAACCAATTAATAAACGCTTATTGCGATTTTTTTTACCAAAAATATGTAGAAGAATACGATCGGCCTAAACTGAAGAAAAAAAATGTTTTTTTTATATATTTTTAGGGGATATTTATTATAGCAAAATGTAAAAAATAATGCGTTTTTTTCAAAATTGTCGCTCTTATTTTGTTTATAGCGCAAAAAATAAAAATCGCAGAGGCGATCAAATACCACCAAAAGAAAGCTCTATTAGTGGGAAAAAAAGGACATCAATTTTGTTTGGGAGCCACGTCGCATGACCGCGCAATTGTCAGTTAAAGCGACGCAGTGCCGAATCGCAAAAAACGCTCTGGTCAGGAAGGGGGTAAATCCTTCCGGGGCTGAAGTGGTTAAAGGATATCTAAACCCCAACGGAAATTAATATATTGTAGCTTATCAGTCAGATGTAGTGGCTACATACCTTTTTTTTTTTTTTTCAGGCTTAGTACATTTTTTGCAACATGTTGATCCTACAATAAATTTAGTGTCCTTGTAATTTACTGTGCGCTGAATTGACATCTCAAGAAATGTTAGCCTGTCTTCTCTAAACTACAGAACTCCTCCTCACTATATTGTGAACATAAGGAAACAGAGGTAAATATAGTCTAAAGTAGGGGAGCAGCCTAGGGTAACACTATCCCTCCATAGATACACTACCGTAAGTAATTGTCAAGATCCCCAGGTGAAAATTAAAGAAAAAAGACTGAGAAATGAAAACGAATGCAGCCATCACATCTAAGGACTGTAAGCCCTCATGCACACTGGGCATTATAAAAATTCCCATTAGTACTACTGGCAGGAAAACGAAAAACGTGCTGTTAGCCATATTTTGCAGCAGCTTTTAGACGCGTTTAGCCTTTTTCATCGTTTTTAAGGTTTTTGTTTTTTTTTTTTTTTTTAAAACACTCTCCTCTTCTATTTTTCACTCCCACTTACAATGACTTCATGAAAATTAAAATATTCATATTTCAGCACCATTGTAAGAGCAGAGAGAGCACTGTATTTTTCAGGAGCTATCTGTATTTCCTCACTGCGTCCATTATGGATCCCGTCATGCAGAAAATTGATGAGAACATACTGCTGATAATGTTATGGCGCGTGAGAAGAAACACAGCTGGAGAAGAGGAGCAGAAGCAGTTGTCATTGCTTCTTAAACCATACCTTGATATTGCAGCGTCTCTCTTCAGGATATTTTGCAAACATGTACGCCGACCTGCGTAATTCCTGGTAAATTCTTTACCTTTACACGCAAGTTTGTTAGTTCCTTCAGTCACTTTCTGGAGAGGCTCAGGCCATGACTTCCTAGAATGAAGCACCCAGATGAGGATAAGCCTGTCACCTGAGGAATGTCTCCTTGTGACACTTACCGTATATACTCGAGTATAAGTCGTTCCGAGTATAAGTCGAGGCCCTAATTTAGCACAAAAAAATGGGAAAAACTTAGTGACCCGAGTATAAGACGAGGGTGAGAAATGCACAGCTACTGTAAGTGGAAAAGAGGGACAACAATGCCCATTTGCAGCCTCACTGTGCCCATTTGCATGCCTCACTGTGCCCATTTGCAGCCATAGGTCCCCCGAACTTCAAACTCGGTAGTTAAGGGTTCCTAGATGCCCCCTAGCTGCAGCCAAAATTTGGGGTCTCTGAACCCAAATGGTCCCAAAATGACATTGCTCTCGGGGCCACTTAGTGCTAGGAACCCCAAATTTGGTGTGCTAACTCAGTTGAACTAGCACCATAAAATATCCAAAGCTGGGGTTCCTAGCACCTAGTGGCCCTGAGATACGTGGCCCCAAAGTCGGTTCAGAAAATGTCAAGCACTTTTCTGCAGCAGAGAATGACATTTTCCGAACCGATTTTGGGGCCCCGTATCTCGGGGCCACTTAGTGCTAGGAACCCCAGCTTTGGATATGTTGTGATACCGGGTTTGCACACCAAATTTGGGGTTCCTAGCACAAAGTAGCCCTGAGATACGGGGCCCCAAACTTGGTTCGGAAAATGAAATTTTTCGCTGCAGAAAAGTGCTTGACTCCCGTATAAGTCGAGGGGGGCACTTTCAGCACAAAAAAATGTGCTGAAAAACTCGACTTATACTTGAGTATATACAGTATGTTATTTTGATAAGATTACATTAATCCTATTTTGTAAAAATGTGTGCATATATTACACACACAATATACAGGATTGGTTTTATTGACACTTTTTCACTTTTTCTACCATGGTAATTATTTTTTCCATTTTTTTTTTTTCCCAACATTTTATTTTTCATTTTTTTTTTTTTTTGCTATTTTTTTTTTATTCTTAAGTGTCCTTTTTTTTTTTTTTAACTTTGTTCATATGTATATTTTTTTCTCCCCTATGTGTATGTTTTGGATGATACCTTTTATTATAGGTTTCTGGCCACAGGAAAAACCTTTGCATCCTTCCTTGCACCATTAATTCCTCATGGCACTTCTGGGCACTGTTGGAGGAGTTGCATGAAGTGCCTGAGCCAAAGGAAGAGATGTGGGAATCAATTATAAATGCATTTTGGAAGAAGAAACAGTTTTCCAATTGCATTGGAGCCCTCAACAGCAAGCATTAAGGAAAAACTGGGTCCTTTTCTTCTGTGGAAGGTAAAGGCATACAGCCCAGATCAGAATAAAGGAAATTGGACTTGGTTGTACATAGTGAGGGACAACGAATTATCCCCTTGGGATCCCTGTGGGGATTGGGGATGATGAAAGGAGGGTTCTACATAGGAATGGCTAGGTGGGGGCAGGCGTAGAGGAGAAAAATCCCATGGGGATTGGGGAAAATGAAAGGAGGGAGCAGGTTGTTTTCCATAGGAATGTGGGGGTAGGCATGGAGGAGGGGAAAGATCGTATGAGGGGGTATATGGCACTGCTGATGTCCCGGGGTACATGGAAGGACAATGAAAAGTGCTTGGATAGTTTGGGGGTAGCGCACCACTCAGTTTTTCATCACAGTTCTGCATGGCAACAGCAACAGCATACATGCTATGCATGCACTGCTTTTTAAGGTCTCAACCAATGTCCTCCAGTACATGATACATGTTGCGACAAAGACATGGGTTACTTGAATCTAAAAATGCATCCACACTATGCCCTTCCTGCAGCAATGGCAAAATCCTCTTCTCAGTTTGTGAAGTCACTCTTGCCCCCTTCTGACGCTGCCGACGTTCAGGTCCACAGTCTCTGATGGACGTATATGTGTCTTAAAGTATGAAAAACAATTACAGAAATGCACGGAAATTACAAAGATAGATAGTGGCACATCTGTACCTTCAGGTGTTGCTTGGGGTAAAACCTGCAGTGCTCGTCAAGACACGGAATACTCTCCCACCTACTCTTCCTCAGGTTCCTCCCCCTCTGGCTCCCTCTCCTCTGATCCAAAGTTGGATGTTGTCCTGAAAAGAGAGAATTATATTAAAATATATATTTCCAGTAAAAAAACATTTCTTCCAAAAAAAAAAAATTAAAAATGTTTACTTTTTTTTTTTTTAATTTACAAAAAAGTCATTGAATGTTAACTATTAAAAAATACAACCCCAATTCCAAAAAAGTTGGGATGCTGTGTAAAATCTACATAAAAACACAATGCAGTGATTTGAAAATCTCATAAACCCCTTTTTTTATTCACAATAGAAAATATCAAATGTCTAAAGACTCTAAACTGAGAAAATTTAGCATTTTAAGAAAAAATATAAAAGTATTTCTAAAATGTTATTTTCTTAGTTTAAACATTTTAAATGTTTTCTATTTTCTACTGTGAATAAAAAAATAGGGGTTTATGAGATATGCAAATCTTTGGATTTTTTTTTATGTCGATTTTTACAGTGTCCCAACTGTTTGGAATTGAGGTTGTATAGTATTCAAAATATATACTTACTGTCTAGTGTTTTGAGTTGCGCACTGTATGTGCTGCCTTTAAGTAGCTGGGGCCCCACCATGTGCACTTTCTCATCTTCAGTCAGGTCACGTCTAACCCAGTTTCATAATGACTTCCAACATGTTTTAAAAATGTTTTTAAAAATTCAAAGAAAAAAAGGGTTAATACGTCATATTCTGTAACAAGATACACATACTATACATATTTTACAAATGCATAAATATATGCACTTATCCCTCTGCTTTTCATTAAGGGATACTAGTTTTCAGTTAAATGGGATTTTGTCTGTCCACAGTTTTGACTTGTCATTGTATTGGGGGTGAGATATGTCCCAGAGTTCAGAAAGAATCTCAATAGCTAAAAAAAACTTTGCCACATCTCAAAAACTCTCTTTGCCATGGTGATGGCAACCAGATGGCATGACATCCACACGGCTGTGTCGACTAAAATGTATTCACACTTGTAAATGCATGATGCACCTAAACACCGCTATGCATAGGATACACGGGGTAACGTGCAGGGGTGTTTAGAGGCAGAACAAATAAAACGTCAGATGCCCTTAAGAGCAGCATTAAAAACATCCAGTGTGCATGAGTCCTAAGCTGCAATGTTACATTTTGTTTTTGGGTTTAGATTTGCTTTATGAAAGAAGTTATCCTTTAACCGTTCAACTGCCACCAACATAAAGGCATGCGGAAGAACTGAACTACTTGCAGCTGACCAGCTCAGTATGCATTAGAGAAATTTTCTTAAAAATATAATTTTGATAAACATTTGCGCAACTATTACGGGACCTACCGCTGCATTTTTTTTACCATGTTTTTTCATACTACAAAGCGTGAGCCCACTAACCACGTTTGGGGTGCCAGTGGCGCCTAAATGTGTGTTGCATATTTTGCCATGATTTTAGCACAATCTGGAATCATGGGCAGAATTGCACGATTCCAAATACACAAAGTGTAAACATGGCCTGAGATCATTCTGTAATTGATTGAGATAATCAGTATTTCGTAGGTTCGTCTAAGAGAGAAGTCCAGCTTGCATTCACCCCTGTGCAAAACCACAGCCTTGCCCAACTGTAGAAATGCATTATGAATGCATGCAGGTACTGGAGATTTTACTGTACTTAACCACTTCCAGACCGCCCACCGCACATATACTGTGGCAGAGCGACCCGGCTGCGTGAAACGTCGTACCTGTATGTCGTTTCGTGCATAAGATACTTTGGGCACGGGGAGAGCGGCAGACTCTATAGAGTCCGCCGACCACCTGCGATTGCTCCAGAGAGGCAGAACGGGGATCTGCCTACGTAAACAAGGCGGATCCCCGTTCTGACAGGGGACAACACTGAGATCGGCTGTTCCTAGTATTCAGGAACAGCGATCTGTGTTGTCCCAGTGAACCCATCCCCGTCAGTTAGAACAAACACTGAGGGAAGGCAGTTAACCCTTTGATCTCCCCTAGTGTTAAAACCTTCCCTGCCAGTGTCATTTATATATTGATCAATGCATTTTTTTAGCACTGATCACTGTATTGGTGTCACTGGTCCCCAAAAAGTGTCTCTTAGAGTCAGATTTGTCCACCACAATGTCGCAATCCTGCTAAAAATTGCAGATCGCTACCATTACCATTGAAAACAATAAAAAAAATAATTAAAAGTCCTTAAATCTATCCCCTATTTTGTAGACGCTATACCTTTTGCGCATACCAATCAATATATGCTTTTTTTTTCGGTCTTTTTTTGTTTATAGCACAAAAAAATAGGTGATTAAATACCATCAAAAGAAAGCTCTATTTGTGGGAAAAAAAGGACATCAATTTTGTTCGCACAACTTTGCAATTGTCAGTTAAAGTGACACAGAGCCGTATCGCAAAAAATGGCCTGGTCATTAAGGGGGTAAATCCTTCTGTGGCTGAAGTGGTTAATATGCTAAGCGGTGTTCTATAAGTATATTATGGAACAACCACTGAACTTTGCCTACTCATTTCAATATATGTGATAATTAGCTGTAGTCATGGAAACATATCTTTTCGTGGGATTTGTGGCCTAGTTTTAAATGTCTGAAGTGTGACCAAAATAGGTAGGGTTAGAAAATATTGCAGATGTGGAGAAGAATTTTTAGTAGTGGATTACTGAGGGGGAACGAGTGCCCATCCATCATGTAGAAGAATCCTGTTAAGGAGGCGCATGTGGGATTGGTTCACAGCAAAGACCCGAGGCTGGGGTAGACAGCCACACGCCTTCACGATCTCCCAACAGGAGATCAAAGGAGCTGGTAAGGGGCAGTTTTTCTAGAGGTGGAGGAACCTTTCTGTCACCACACTCCTCTGGGTGATAAGGTCGCGTGTTTCACAACGTTTAAATGATTATTAATCCCTCCTTTGAAAGAATACTCTGCCAGTGAACTTTTCACTCTATGCACTTTGGAATTGGACTATACATGTTCATCGATTCTATGGGCCAATTTAATATATTTTTATTCATGATGACAACCATCTGCTTTTTCACTGTTAGTTCACAACTATATGGGTTTATAATTTGCATTTAGGTGCTCACATTGTTTCACTTTGGAATCTATTTCATAAATTGCAGCGCAGCTATTTTTTTCTTTTTTTGTACAGATGTGGAGAAGAGCAAGGTAGGGGAAAGGAGCTAGGGAAACACATCAGAAGTTATATTTAACTTTAGTTAGATCTGTAATTCTTTGTCCTGCTTCCTTCTGTGGATGCATCCAAACATGTGTAGGAATTCACTATCATTTAGGCAGAGAAGGTAGGCAGAAATTTGGGACTAAATACACATCTCATTCCCCCATCCACGCTTAGTAAATGTATCATGAAAAAAAAATATTTAGATTGTTAGCGTTGATCATCTGGAAATTCAGAAGTCTTTATCTGCATACTTCTTCCAGGTGAGTAACTATAAAGTACTGAAATGAGCTAGCATATAAATCAGGCAGACAGAATTTTCAGAAGGGGAGCTTAGTAATGACAGCCTTATTGCAATTCTGCCGATGAATGGAAAAAAATGTGTGGTCAATGACTGCTCAGCAAAATGTTGATTCTTTGCCTGTGCCACAAGACTACCATGCCCAATGGTAAGCCTGGTTCTGGATGTGTTCATTTTGTTTTTAACCATACATCCACAAAATTGTGTGCACTGTTAAATTAAGAGAATATGTATTTTAGCTAGAACTAGTTAGACTATATAAGGTGATTAGTATATACACTGAGCAAAATTATAAACGCAGCACTTTTGTGTTTGCCCCTATTTATCATAAGCTGAACTCAAAGATCTACGACTTTTCTATGTACACAAAAGGCCTATTTCTCTCAAATCTTGTTCACAAATCTGTCTAAATCTGTATTAGTGAGTACTTCTCCTTTGCCAAGATAATCCATCCACCTCACAGGTGTGGCATATCAAGATGCTGATTAGACAGCCACACTAAAAGGCCACTCTAAAATGTGCAGTTTTACTGTATTGGGGGTCCGAAAACCAGTCAGTATCTGGTGTGACCACCATTTGCCTCACGCAGTGCAGCACATCTCCTTCGCATAGAGTTGATCAGGTTGTTGATTGTGGCCTGTGGAATGTTGGTCCATTCCTCTTCAATGGCTTGCCAAGTTGCTGGCTATTGGCAGGAACTGGAACACACTGTCGTATAAACCGATTTTTGCAGCAGCTGTCTGGGTGGTTGGTCACAGACGATCTTGGAGGTGAAAATGCATAGATACATAGACGATACATAGAAAAAGTTGTAGATCTTTGCGTTCAGCTTATGATAAATAGGGGCAAACACAAAAGTGCTGCGTTTATAATTTTGCTCAGTGTATATATCAGATATGTTGAATCTGCATAGCTTCTTGTGTTATCTTCATCAAGAACAATAATCTTATGTTACTTCTTCCTCAGATTAAGGATTGGCTTTTTAACAGGTCCCAAACCACTCATCGAAAGGATAATACTGCACATGCAGGTCTCTACCTTACAAACAAGTACCTTCACTCAGGTAATTTCTTGAAATGTCAGCAAGCAAGACTGCATTTCATTGCCTTTTTATAGTCAGACAAACAGGATTCTAAAGACATTATTTCATTATTAATTATTATTCAGTAGATGAATTCACTTTCTTAAACAGCAGTTACATCTTACAATCAATGAATACAACAATTGCATGTGAAATATGACACATTGCATCCTGCAATCTTTAGTACCGTATATACTTGAGTATAAGTCGTTCCGAGTATAAGTCGAGGCCCTAATTTACCACAAAAAAAATGGGAAAAACTTATTGACCCGAGTATAAGACGAGGGTGAGAAATGCACAGCTACTGTAAGTGGAAAAGAGGGTCAACAATGCCAATTTGCAGCTTTGGATATGTTGTGATACCGGGTTTGCACACCAAATTTGGGGTTCCTAGCACCAGGTGGTCCTGAGATATGGGGCCCCAAAGTTGGTTCGGAAAATGAAATTTTTTGCTGCAGAAAAGTGCTTGACTCGAGTATAAGTCGAGGGGGGCACTTTCAGCACAAAAAAATGTGCTGAAAAATTCGACTTATACTCGAGTATATATTGTACTTTTATAAGATTGATGAAGATTAAGACTTTTTTTTTTTTCTTTTGTAACATTTTAATATATTGTATACGTATAACCTGTTTTTAAAAAACATTTAAAATGTGTGATGAAATGCATGTTTTAAGAATTATGTCATTTTTTTCTTAATATAGTTGGGCTTATTTGATATTACAGTTTGTGAAGTTACTAATATCAATTAAAGAAATTCACATTATGTACTGTAATCCATACAATATGGGTTCTGAGTCATTGTCTAGAATATTGCCCTTTTTCTCAAAGTGCTTTGTTACTTGCAGTTATGTTGTCGCATCAGTGTAATCCTCTGGAATTTTCTCTTTATGGTTGTATAGGATGAAGGAGTAATCTGATGTAAAATAAACCTGTATAGTATTGCCAAAAAACATTATAAAATATACTATGAGGTCTATTTATAAATGTTTTCCTACAACTTTCACCAAAAATTTCAAATTGTATTCAGTTGAAAAATGTGGGAATCTTGGGTTAAAGTTGTGTGAATCTAATGTGCAAACATTTATAAATAAACACCCATGTGCATGTATTAAGTCATGTTAAGTTAGCACACACCATGTAAATTGTTGCCTTTATCAACACATTTGAGTAGGCAAACATTAGATCTTAGTTTAAATAGTGCCCACATATATATTTGATTTACGTGAACAAATTATACATGACATTTGCATGGTGTATTCCATATTTTAGATAAGCAAATAAAGCTAACTTGTCATGTGGAAAAAGTAAGTGGGCCCCAACATCACTACCACTTCAAATCCATTAAATTAGAATCAGGTGTTCCACATTAGGGCCCAATGTTTGAAACATCTTTGGGGAGAATTCAGTTGGGTTGTTTCTTATTTAATTCTCAAATATCTAGGGTCTAGTGTTCTCTTTATTATTGAAATGAGTGGTGTTATCCTGCTATAAACAAAAGTGCTCCCTAAGGCCCTCAGAAAGAGGATTGGGAATACCTATGAGTCTGTCATTTTAAATCAATCATTCCACCATAATGAAAACAATCTACAAGCATTTAGATTTGAAATGACTGCTAATTTGCCCAGACTAGTAAGCCCAGAACATTCAGCCCAAGACCTTCCCATTTGTTGCTACCTCAAAAAAGGGATCCAGCCAGGGATCCAGCAATGATGTCTGTTGCTTTATGTGATTATGGACAAGATTTTAACTATACCAAGATGTACTGGTATAGAATCTTGTTTTCCTATTATGCTAAAATAAGTCTTTAAGAACAATTAAAAGAGAAGTATGGGGTTTTTATTTTATCTTTGATTCATACTTGCCTAGGTGGATGCAGCATCAGACTGATGCTGCAGCTGCCCCCCGCCGTCTCTGCACTGAGAACCGAGCCGCCGAACATCGTTGATGGCTCGGTTTTCACAGATCCCCGAGAGAAGAGCTGCTCACTGTCAGTCAGCGTCTCTCTTCTCTGCTTCTCCACGCTTACTGGAGCGCTGAGCTGTGGAGGGGCAGGGAGCGGCCGTCTCAGCGGCTCGCTGAGACTGCCATCAATCAAGGCAGCTGGCGTATCCAGACTTGGAAAGTCAGGATGACGCGCTGCCTCAACTGATGGCAGTGACGTCAGCGGAGAGCGGACTTCAGACCGATCTTCGCTGAAAACGGGTCACAGGGGTGCAAAACGAATTGCACTCCTGTGACCCAGAGAAGAAGCCCAGCCTAAAAAGCTCAGGCTGTACTTCTCCTTTCAATTTAATTGCATGATGTGCAGGTAACTCTTGGTGAGTGTCAAAGTGTATGTTTCAGCAGTCAAAGGGGACTGCACCAATTCAGCCTGCATGGGGATGTGCCAGGAGAAAACCTTTGTTAGAAAGAAAAAACATTAGAGCAGGACTTTAGTTTGCCATTGAACATATAGGCATACACCAGGCCTTCTGCAACCACATGCTGTGGACCGAGGAGTCAGTGATAGTTGTTTGGCCACAGTAACAGTAGATGTATTTGGTGCAAACCAAAAGTAACATTTCAGGAGATAAAGCTCATACCAACTACCAACTATGAAACATTGTAGTTGAAATGTTATAGTCTGGGGTTGCCTCAGGGCCTGGGCCACTTGCAGATCACCAAGTCAGCTATGAATCCTGTATCATATCAAAGTGTGCTTGATAGGAATGTGGGGTCATCTGCCTAAAAGGTGAAGCTGAAGTGTAAATGGATCTTTCTTTGAATCCCAGTGAAACGTTAAGGGATTTGAAAAGGTCAATTCATGCAAGGAAACTCGTGAACATCTTGCAACTCATTTCTGCTAAAGGGGGCAATACCAGCTTCTGAGGCCAAGGTGTGCTACTTTTTCATCATTACATCTATTGATATTTTTTTTGAATGATTGAAAAGGCAGATTCTCATTGTGTTTCTAATATTATTTTTCTATTCAAGTATGACACCTTTTATCTGTAGGCATTGTTTGAAAGAAGATCTAATGTTTATCTGTTCACATATGTTAAAAAAGTCAACAATTTCAATGAGGTGTACTTACTAATTCACATATATATATACATATTTTTTGTGACAGCAGGCAGGTAAAATCACCTGGTTGCATCCAGGATGGAAAATATGTATGCCGTAGGATTAGGCTTTATGCTGACTTATACCACTAGCGGGAGTGCTGGGAGTCCTGCAGGGGAAGAGTTAGGTACAGGTACGTTCTTGCCTTCCCAGTGCGTGGGGGGTCCGATCGGACCCCCCCGGTGCCAGCGGCGGTCGGATTATCGTCAGGGGCGATCAAAGGTGAGGGGGAGGCCACTCATTCGTGGTTCCCCCCTCGCGATCGCTCCTGGCGAATGAGATGCTTCCTCGGCTTCTGTAATGTAAACAGAAGCGGAGAAAGTGATGTCGCATCTCCTCGAGCCGGTCTGTTCGTTTCGGCGCCGAGGAGAGAAGACATCCAAGTAAGTTTGCGCCAACACTACACTAACAGTAGAACACGCAGGCACACTTGTCATCCCCCAGTCACCCCCTGATCACCCCCCTGTACCCCCTGTCACACTGACACCAAAAGCAGTTTTGTTTTTTTCTGATTATTGCATTGGTGTCAGTTTGACAGTTATAAGTGTTAGGGCAGTTAGGGTTAGCCCCCTTTAGGTCTGGGGTACCCCCCTTACCCCCCCTAATAAAGTTTTAACCCCGTGATCACCCCCCCATCACCAGTGTCACTAAGCTATCGTTTTTCTGATCGCTGTATTAGTGACACAGGTGACGCTAGTTAGGGAGGTAAGTATATAGGTTCGCCGTCAGTGTTTTGTAGCGACAGGGACCCCTATATACTACCTAATAAAGGTTTTAACCCCCTGATTGCCCCCTAGTTAACCCTTTCACCAGTGACCACCATATAATTGTTACAGGTGACGCTGGTTAGTTAGTTTGTTTATGATAGTTTTAGGGCACCCGCCGTTTATTATCTTATAAAGGTTTAACCCCCTGATCACCCGGCGGTGATATAAGTTAAGTTTTTAGGGTCAGATAAGGTCTGCGTCGCCCCAGGCAGCGCCAGGTTAGCGCCAGTACCGCTAAAACCCACGCAAGCAGCATACACCTCCCTTAGTGCTATAGTATCTGAACAGTTCAATATCTGATCGGATCAGATCTATACTAGCATCCCCAGCAGTTTAGGGTCCTCAAAAACGCAGTGGTAGCGGGATCAGCCCAGATACCTGCTAGCACCTGCGTTTTGCCCCTCGGCCCAGCCCACCCAAGTGCAGTATCGATCGATCACTGACACAAAACACTAAGCACACATAACTGCAGCGTTCGCAGAAGCAGGCCTGATCCCTGCGATCGCTAACAGTTTTTTTTAGCGTTTTGATACAGTCGCTGACAGTCAGGAGCTTTTATGCCTGTGAGTCTCACTAGTGTACCCCTAAATTTAGAGCCCAAAATGGCAAATCGAAGGTACACTAGTGAAGGGGCCTACACGTTTCTGAGCATGACAGATAGTAAAGAGGAAGTCACTCATCTGTCAGATTCAGGCTCAGAATGCGATCCTGTAGACGACAGCGGCTCCATGACAGATAGCTCTGACGACGGAGTTGTGGTCCCTGCCAAGGTCAGGCGTACCAGACCCCAATCTTCTTCTTCTGTCCTTGAAGTGCAAGAACCGCAGGTCCCTCGTATGGAGCAGAGAAGTACTAGCGCCGCTATTCCTTCTGGTGAACTGGCAAGCACCAGCGGCCTAGTACACCCTGGTCGTACATCCAGCACTGCAGTATCACGTAGTGACGTGGCGAGTCCCATAAGTGCAGTTCAAGCTGGTGAGGTGGCAAGCACTAGTAGTGTCCCGCTGCCACCAAGAAGACGAACACAGGCCCGTCGTGCCCATAGTGCCCTTCCTGCTGCATTCGCCAATCCGAATTGGGAACCCACCACTGCAGCACCCGTACTTCCCCCATTCACTGGCCAACCCGGAATTCAGGTGGAAACAGTTGATTTTACGCCACTGGATTTTTATTCACTGTTTTTCACCGAAGATCTCTATGGATCTATTGTGGACCAAAGCAATTATACGCTGGTCAACACAGCCAGAGATTGGAGACCAATTACGGTCTCCGAATTTAAGCTCTTTCTGGGCCTTTCCCTCAACATGGGCATAAATAAAAAGAGTGAGTTGCGGTCATATTGGTCCACTGACCCAATTTACCATATGCCCGTGTTCTCTGCTTCCATGGCCAGGGCACGATACGAGCAGATTTTGCGATTTATGCACTTCAATGACAATGAACTCTGTCGCCCTCGTGAAGACCCTGAATACGATCGGCTCTACAAAATTCGGCCCCTCGTAAACCACTTCAACCAGCGTTTTGCAGACTTGTTTACTCCCCATCAAGTTGTCTGCGTTGATCAGTCCCTGATTAAATTTTCTGGCAGCTTGTCATTCAAACAGTACCTTCCCAGCAAGCGTGCCAGATACGGGGTCAAGATGTAATAAGCTCTGTGACAGGGCCACAGGCTATACATGTAGATTCATGGTTTACGAGGGCAAAGATAGTCACGTAGAGCCGACAAACTGCCCTGACTACATAGGAAGCGCTGGCAAGATAGTGTAGGACTTGGTGTCACCCTTATTCGGAAAGGGGTACCATTTATATGTGGACAATTATTACACGAGCGTGCCACTTTTTAGTCACCTTTTTGATCATCAAATTGGAGCATGTGGCACCGTGCGATCTAATCGCCGGGGCTTTCCCCAGCGGCTTGTAGATTCCCGTCTTAGGCTGGGGGAGAGAGCCTGCTTGCGGTGTAATAATTTGCTCGCTATGAAGTGGAGATACAAAAGGAATGTTTTCATTCTTGCCTCCCTTCATGCAGACACGACGGTCCAAATTACTACGGCGACTGGTGTTGTGGAGAAACCCCTCTGTGTCCACGAATATAACCAAAATATGGGAGGGGTGGACCTCAACGACCAGTTGGCGCTGTACCTAGTTGCCCGTAAGGCCAGACGCTGGTACAAAAAAGTGTCTGTATACTTATTTCAATTGGCTTTGCTGAAAGCTTATGTGCTATACAGAGCTTCAGGACAGACTGGATCCTTCCTTAAATTCCAGGAAGAGATCGTCAGAGCCCTTCTGTTTCCAGACGGTGCTTCACCTCACCTTCCCCAACCAAGTGCAATAAGCCGGCTGCATGAGAGGCATTTTCCTTATGTCCTCTTGAGTACCACTACCCAGCGAGCCCCCCAAAGAAAATGTTGTGTCTGCAGAGAGTGCGGATATAGGCGTGAGACCCGGTATTATTGTCCCTCCTGTCCTGGCAATCCTGGTCTTTGCATTGGTGAATGTTTTGAGCGCTACCATACACTAGTTGAGTTTTAGCGTA
Organism: Lithobates clamitans; assembly: GCA_037952925.1. Lineage (NCBI taxonomy): Eukaryota > Metazoa > Chordata > Amphibia > Anura > Ranidae > Lithobates > Lithobates clamitans. The sequence continues at coordinate 513,390 of JBBGZY010001117.1, forward strand.
GAGTACAGCATTGCACAGACTAGGACACACTTTCACAGGGTCTCCCAAGATGCCATCGCATTTTGAGAGACCCAAACCTGGAACCGTTACAGTTTTAAAAGTTAGTTATAAAAAAAAATGTAGAAAAAAAAAATACACAAAAAAATATAAAATAAAAAAAACAAAAATAGTTGTCGTTTTATTGTTCTCTCTCTCTCTATTTTCTCTCTATTGTTCTGCTCTTTTTTTACTGTATTCTATTCTGCAATGTTTTATTGTTGTTATGTTTTATCATGTTTGCTTTTCAGGTATGTAATTTTTTTATAGTTTACTGTGTTTTAACCATTTTTTTGTTTTCAGGTACGCCATTCAGCTGCAGCGCAGATTTATTTATCTTGACAGCAACAGCGTTTGCTCCCACGATACATAAAGCCGTGACTCCAGCGCTGTCGGAGGTGATTTCACCACCACAGTTACATACTTCAGCATATATGCCGAAGCGTGGGGGCAGCAGTGGGTGGAGGAGCGATTTGCTCCTGCCTTTTGCGGGAGGATGCCCCCATGCTTCGGTATATATATATTTTAGGCACAGGTTGTGTTAAATGTTTTATTTTTTACTATGTTTTTTTTGTATTTGCTTTACAGGTATGGTAAGTCTTACTGTTATACTGTAATGTTACTTTGTTTTTTTGTTAACCATCATTTGCTTAGTAGGTACGCCATTCAGTTGCAGCGCGGATTTATTTATCTTGACAGCAACAGCGTTTGCTCCCACGATACATAAAGCCGTGACTCCAGCGCTGTCGGAGGTGATTTCACCACCGCAGTTACATACTTCAGCATATATACCGAAGCGTGGGGGCAGCAGTGGGTGGAGGAGCGATTTGCTCCTGCCTTTTGCGGGAGGATGCCCCCATGCTTCGGCATATATAAACGGTGCCTTAGATTTCGCCGGATGTAAACAGCGCCATTGGGAAAGCATTTTATCACACCCAATTTTTTCAAAAAAGAGTACCTGTCACTACCTATTGCTATCATATATTTATGATATTTACATTCCCTGAGATAACAATAAAAATTATTAAAAAATAAAAATGAAAGGAACAGTTTAAAAATAAGATAAAAAAGCAAAAAAAATAAAGGGAAAAAAAAAAAAAAGCACCCCTGTCCCCCCCTGCTCTCGCGCAAAGGCGAACGCAAGCGTCGGTCTGGCGTCAAATGTATGCATGTGAGGTATCACCGCGAAGGTCAGATCGAGGGCAGTAATTTTAGCAGTAGACCTCCTCTGTAAATCTAAAGTGGTAACCTGTAAAGGCTTTTAAAAATGTATTTACCGTATATACTCGAGTATAAGTCGAATTTTTCAGCACATTTTTTTGTGCTGAAAGTGCCCCCCTCGACTTATACTTGAGTCAAGCACTTTTCTGCAGCAAAAAATTTCATTTTCTGAACCCACTTTGGGGCCCCGTATCCCAGGGCCACTAGGAACCCCAAATTTGGTGTGCAAACCCAGTGGAACTGGTACCATAACATATCTAAAGCTGGGGTTCCTAGCACTAAGTGACCCTGAGATACGGGGCCCCAAATCCGGTTCGGAAAATGTCATTCTCTGCTGCAGAAAAGTGCTTGACATTTTCTGAACTGATTTTTGGGGCCCTGTATCTCGGGGCCACTTGATGGTAGAAAACCCAACTTTGGAAATTTTATGGTGCTACTTCCACTGGGTTTGCACACCAAATTTGGGGTTCCTAGCACTAAGTGGCCCCGAGATACGGGGCCCCAAATTCGGTCAACTGTGTCCATCTGCAGCAATGTCATTTCAGGACCCTTTGGGTTCAGAGACCCCAAATTTTGGCTGCAGCTAGGGGGCATCTAGGAACCCTTAACTACCGAGTTTGAAGTTCAGGGGACCTATGGCTGCAAATGGGCACAGTGAGGCATGCAAATGGGCACAGTGATGCTGCAAATGGGCATTGTTGACCCTCTTTTCCACTTACAGTAGCTGTGCATTTCTCACCCTCATCTTATACTCGGGTCAATAAGTTTTTCCCATTTTTTTTGTAGTAAATTAGGGCCTCGACTTATACTCGGAACGACTTATACTCGAGTATATACGGTAGTTTGTCGCCACTGCACGTTTGTGCGCAATTTTAAAGCATTTAATGTTTGGTATCCATGTACTCGGCCTAAGATCATCTTTTTTATTTCATCAAACATTTGGGCAATATAGTGTGTTTTAGTAAATTCAAATTTAAAAAAGTGTGTTTTTTCCCCAAAAAATGCGTTTGAAAAATCGCTGCGCAAATACTGTGTGAAAAAAAAAATGAAACACCCACCATTTTAATCTGTAGGGCATTTGCTTTAAAAAAATATATAATGTTTGGGGGTTCAAAGTAATTTTCTTGCAAAAAAAAATAATTTTTTCATGTAAACAAAAAGTGTCAGAAAGGGCTTTGTCTTCAAGTGGTTAGAAGAGGGGGTGATGTATGACATAAGCTTCTAAATGTTGTGCATAAAATGCCAGGACAGTTCAAACCCCCCCCAAATGACCCCATTTTGGAAAGTAGACACCCCAAGCTATTTGCTGAGAGGCATGTCGAGACCATGGAATATTTTATATTGTGACACAAGTTGCGGGAAAAATACACATTTTTTTTTTCTTGCACAAAGTTGTCACTAAATGATATATTGCTCAAACATGCCATGGGAATATGTGAAATTACACCCCAAAATAAATTCTGTTGCTTCTCCTGAGTACGGGGATACCACATGTGAGACTTTTTGGAAAACTAGCCGCGTACGGGACCCCGAAAACCAAGCACCGCCTTCAGGCTTTCTAAGGGCGTAAATTTTTGATTTCACTCTTCACTGCCTTTCAGTGCCTTCACTTTGCCTATGCCTTTACTTTGTAAAAAGTGTTCTGGTCAGGAAGGGGGTAAATTCACAGGGGCTTTCACACTGCAGACGCTGCCTAGCTAACCCCCTTACAGTGTGTGTGTGTGTATATATCTGATAGTATATATACATTTGTTAGTATAATGATAACACAAACTTTTCTTTCACTCATGGTTAGTGTTTGGCGGAAGCCATTTATTATCATTCAACTTTGTTTACTCTTTTTAAATTATAATTACAACAGAAACTACCCAAATGACTCTAAACAAAAGTTTACATACCCCAGTTCCTAATACCATGTATTGCCCCCTTTAACATCAATGACAGCTTAAAGTCTTTTGTGGTATTTGTGGATGAGGCTCTTTATCTTCTCAGATGGCAAAGCTGCCCATTCCTCTTGGCAAAAAGCCTCCAGTTCCTGTAAATTTTTGGGCTGTCTTGCATGAACTGCACGTTTGAGATCTCCCCAGAGTGATGATGAATGATATTGAGGTCAGGAGACTGAGCTGGCCACTTCAGAACCTTCACTTTATTCTGCTGTAGCCAATGACAGGTCAACTTGGCCTTGTGTTTTGGATCATTGTCACGTGTCCACATACGTCCCATGCACAGCTTCCTGGCTGATGAATGCAAATGTTCCTCCAGTATTTTTTGATAACATACTGCATTCATCTTGCCATCAATTTTGACCAAATTTCCTGTGCCTTTTGTAGCTCGCACATCCCCAAAACATCAGTGATCCACCTCTGTGTTTCATCATAGGCCTTGTTGACTCCTCTCCAAATGTAGCGTTTATGGTTGTGGCCAAAAAGCTAAATTTTGGTTTTATCACTCCAAGTGACTTTGTGCCAGAAGGTTTGAGGCTTGTCTCTGTGCTGTTTGGTGTATTGTAAGCGGGATACTTTGTGGCATTTGCGTAGTAATGGCTTTCTTCTGGCGCCTCAACCATGCAGCTAATCTTTCTTCAAGTGCCTCCTTATTGTGCATCTTAAAACAGCCCACATGTTTTCACGGAGTCCTGTATTTCACCTGAAGTTATTTGTGGGTTTTTCTTTTCATCCCGAACAATTTTCCTGGCAGTTGTGGCTGAAATTTTAGTTGGTCTACCTGATCGATGTTTGGTTTCAACAGAACCCCTCATTTTCCACTTCTTGATTAGAGTTCGAACACTGCTGATTGGCATTCTCAATTCCTTGGATATCTTTTTAGATACCTTTCCTGTTCTATATTATTATTATTATACAGGATTTATATAGCGCTGACAGTTTACGCAGCACTTTACAACATTAGGGCAGACGGTACAATTACATTACAATTCAATACAGGGAGGAATCAGAGGGCCCTGCTCATTAAAGCTTGCAATCTAGGAGGGAGGGTCAAATTATACAAAAAGGTAATAGCTGTGCGGGATGAGCTAATGGAGAAAATAGTGCAGTTGTTAGATGGAGGCAGGATAGGCTTCTCTGAAGAGGAAAGTTTTCAGGGATTGCCTAAAAGTGGATAAACTTGGAGACAGTCTGACAGATTGGGGTAACGAGGATGGGCGAGGCTCGGGAGAAGTCCTGGAGGTGGATATGGGAGGAGGTGTTGAGGGAGCTAGAAAGCAGGAGGTCTTGGGAGGAACGATGAGGGCGTTTAGGTTGGAATTTTGAGACTAGGCTAGTGATGTAGCTGGGGGCAGAGTTGTGGATGGCTTTGTAACTTAATGTTAGTATTTTGAATTTAATTTGTTGGGCAAGTGGCAGCCAATAGAGGGATTGGCAGAGAGGGTTAGCAGACACTGTGCGGTTTGTAAGGTGGATGAGTCTGGCAGCAGCATTCATGATGGACTGAAGGGGGGATAGTCTATTTAAAGTTAGGCCAATGAGGATGGAGTTGCAGTAGTCAAAGCGAGAGATAACCAGGGAGTGAATCGGGAGCTTTGTGGTTTCCTTGTTAGAAAGGGACGTAGTTTGGAGATGTTGTGGAGGCAGCAAGCTTTGAAAAGTTATTGAATGTGGGGCCGAAAGGAGAGTTCAGAGTCCAGGATAACACCTAGCACGCTGACATGTGGGGATGGGTGGATGGTTGTGCCATTGCTCTTGACAGATAAGTCAGGAGAAGAGGCATGTGGAGGAGGAAATATTATAAGCTCTGTTTTGGACAAGGTGAGTTTGAGGAAGTGGTGTGACATCCATACAGATATCTCGGTTAGTAAGTTAGTGATGTGTGAGGAGACTGATGGAGTGAGTTGAGGGGTGGAGAGATAGATTTTTGTGTCGTCAGCGTAGAAATTATATTGAAAGCCGTGAGAGGCTATCAGCTGACCCAGGGAAGAGATGTAGATTGAAAATAAAAGAGGTCCAAGAACAGAACCTTGGGGGACCCCGACAGAGAAGGGAAGAGGAGTGGAGGAAGTAGAATTGTAAGTGACACTGAAGGTGCGTTGGGATAGATAGGATGAGAGCCACTGAAGAGCACAGTCACGGAGACCAAGGGAGTAAAGTAAAGAGGGGGTGGTCAACCGTATCAAAGGCAGCTGAACAGTCCAGAAGTAGGAGTACAGAATAGTTAGTAGGTCATTTGTGAGTTTTAATAGAGCAGTTTCTGTGGAGTGTTGAGGGTGAAATCCAGATTGAAGGGGATCAAGAAGGTTATTCTTAATGAGGTGGTCACTCGGTTGTAAACCAGGTGTTCAAGGAGTTTAGAGGAAAAGGGGAGCAAGGGCGTAGGTTGTTAAGATTGGTAGGGTCCAAGGACGGCTTTTTAAGTATGGGGGTGACCAGTGCATGTTTTAGAGCATTGGGGAAAATGTCAAAGGTGAGGGAGAGATTGAAAATGTGGGTTAGAGAGTGTAGGATAGAGTCAGAGGGCGACCGTAGTGTTTGAGAGCGAATAGGGTAAAGGGGGCAGGTGGTTAGGTGGGCGTTAGAAAGGAGTTTAGCAACTTCATCTGTAGTAGCAGATTTGAATAAGGGGAGTGTCAATTGTACCTGTTGATATGGGGTCTTAACTGGGGGAGATACCTGTACAGTGGAGATTTCATCATGGATTGTATCAATCTTGTTTTTGAAGTGATTAGCAATCTCCTGGGCAGTGAGTTAGTCAGTGGGTGGAGGCTGAGGAGGACGAAGTAGAGAGTTGAAGGTAGAGAAAAGTTTACGGGGACTGGATGAGAAGGTGTTAATAAGGGTTGTAAAATAGGTCTGCTTGGCAGTGTGGAGGAAAGAATAGTATTTTTGGAGGGCAGATTTGTATTGGTTGAAGTCTTTGAGAGACTTGGTCTTGTGCCACAGACACTCAAGAGCGCGACTACGTTTTTGAGAATTTTAGTGTCATCTGTTTGCCAGGGTTGTAGGGGTCGAGGCCTGATTCTGCGTGTAGTGAGGGGAGCGAGCTTGTCCAGGGTGGAGGACAGGGATTTATTGTAGATGGAAGTGGCTTGGTTGGGGCAGGACAGGGGAGAGATTTTGTCATGGAGGTGGTCAGTAGCAGAATAGAGGAGAGAAGAGTTGAAGTTGTGAACGTTTCTAAGGGTGATGGTTAGGCGAATGGAGGGAAAGGGAGAGAGAGAAACTAATAAGGTGATGGTCGGAGAGAGAAAAAGGATTGTTTGAGAAGTTGCATGGAGCGCATAGGTAGGAGAATACAAGGTCAAGGGTGTTGCCATCAGAGTGAGTAGAAGCCTGTACCCATTGCTTGAGGTCAAATGAAGAGGTTAGACTAAGAAGTTTAGAAGTAGCAGGAGTGTTTGTATTAGCAGGGATGTTGAAATCACCGAGAAGAATTGTGGGAATTTCCGAAGAGAGAAAGTAGGGTGTAGCCAGGCAGAAAACTCATTAAGGAAACTCGAAAATTGTCCAGGGGGCCGGTAGATCACAGCAATCCACTTTCACTGTCTTAGCTGCTAAAAGCTAACATTTTTTGGGTGGTGAGATTTAATTAGTTGTAATGTGCCATTACACATTGTACAGCTTGCTACACCTTGTGCTTTCTTAAGCAATATTTAGGGTAATTAAACCACAGGTACAATAAGGGATTACATTACAGCAGCCCTCAAAATTTCCACTCACCTGCTCGCATTTGGTGAGTGAAAATAAGCTGAGGGCGAGTGGGAAACCGCATCGGCATCACATCTGTCAATCTGAAGCCACACTCACCTGTCAAACTCAAATTCTGGCGCCAATTTCCTCTCTCAATGCTGCCCCTGAAGTCGCAGCCGGCACTCTGATTCCAATCCGTCCGGTTAGTATCTTCTCCCTGCAGTCCCCCTCCTCCCGATTATGTCCAGCTTTTCACCACCCCTCCTAGTTCCACGCTACCTCCCTCTTCTCCCCCACCTAGCAATTAGTGCAGCTGCCACCGGAGCACATCACACCAGCCCGCTCATTACTGGTCCCCATGTACACTCATAGGAGACCCCGCTGGCCAGCTTACACACTCATCTCCCTCTGTCAGCTGTCACCATCGCCCAAGGTTTCTCCCGACACCAACATACCCCTCAGCCAGACATCAGATCCCTCCCCCCCACTCTCACCGGATCACACAACCCCTGCCAGTGTACTCGCTAATGCCTCCAGTGCACATCAGCTGCTTTCCCCTGCAGCCTTCTTATCTCCTCTACTGCCTCTGGGATCACAAGTGGTTCCCCTCCTTTCTATTCGGCCCATCTCCGCTGGCCGTCATGTTGTCCCTTTTTCCTCACGTTCTCCCCCTCTGTCCCCCCTCCCCATGTTACCTTCTTTCTGTTCCAGCATTTGCTTTGACTCTCACTGCATTCTAGTACCGTCCGAGGATGCATGTCATAAACAGCTGCTAACAGGCATCGACTTATCCACACACTGCCCCAGGTACCCATCCCCAGCTCATCCCGCATCCCATACCACCCCCAGCCATCAGTTCCATAGCCACCCCTTCTTATTTTTATATCATATATGTCTTTGCGCCTGTTGTCATTTCTACATATAATTCGAATTTTTAAATTATATATATTTATTTTTATATTAGATATATCTTTTTACTTGTTCTTACATATAATTCATACTGGCTACAGGTTTTAGTAGGGATGCTCATTCAGATCATTATATATACTGTAGATAGGTATGTATATATTCTTCCCATACAGCACCCATGGGTTTTGATTGTTATAATAATTTTTTATATACAATTATGTAAACGTTAATTTTTGGATGCTATTTACCATTTCTACATATTTATATATATTTTTATATATCAATTTCAGTGTATCCTTTTACTTTTTGAACAGCCCTAAGGAAGGGTTAGTTCTTAGAGCGGGAGCTGCCAAAGTAAATTTTTTCTATTCACAAGCTGGTGATTGGATGCTCGGATGCTAGTAACCAATCACCAGCTTGTTAACAGGAAAAGTTAATTTTGGCAGCTCCCGCTCCCCTGTCCAGTGCTGTGCTCTGCTGTAAGTCTCTCTGCATCCTAAATCAGTGAAAGTGTCATTCATTGGTTTTAATTTTTTTAATGCCATATTTTAATATAGCATTAAACTATTTACTTAACAGGGTAGTAATGATGTCTACAGTGCGTAGTCCTGAGATTTACATAGGTCTGTTACCAGGGGCGGATTCAGATTCTCAGGAGGGGCACTGACAGAAAATATTTTTTTTTTTGCGGGCAATTTATTGGGGCAATGGCTGGTGTTGGCGCTTCAATAATCACGGCACAATGGTTGATATGGTGTCAGGATGATTGAAGCGCATTATTTCTATTAATACATTGTTTTTTTTTTTTTCAAATATAATTTTTTTATTACATTTTTCATGGCAAGGGAATACAGAGAAAATGCAATACAACTGTGGCCGTAATATACGGTCAGACTTACGTACTTGTCTTTAGCAGAAAACTAAGATTCCAGTCATAATGTGGATGGCATAGGATATAAACAACACCCCCTTTGACCAGAACTATTCCCTGACTCGTATTCATATTTTCATATGATGTCTTGGTCTCTGGGCTGCATACATATTCTGATTTATCTGTATTCCGACCACACTAGAAAGACCGAAGAGAGAGGCCAGTTTCAGGTTGGCTAAAGATAAACCCATCAGTTGAGTGGATAGGGTAGAGAGAGAGAGAGGGAAGGGGGGAGGTGATATTGTTCCACACGAGCGTGATGGATGAGATATTCGCGTTATCTTTCCATCAGTCTCCTCGTGGCTCTAAGCGTTTAGTAAGGTCTGCCCATAACCGCCAGGTTTTCGAGTGTTTTTCTTGTTTGTGTTGTGCTGTGCGCACTAAGTCCTCCAGTTTTTTAATGTCCTCTACCTTACGCAGCCACAATCCAATAGATGGGGGTATTGTTTGTTTCTATGTCGCTGGAATACAAGATTTTGCAGCATTGAGTAAATGTCTTATAATAGATTTCTTATAGGACTGTGCCGGGATTGTGGTGGCGTGAAGCAGGAAGCACGCTAGGTCTTTCCGGATAGTGTATTCTGTGAATTTTTGTATGATTGTCTCTATTGTTGTTCAGAATTGTTGCAGGGCGGGGCAGGACCAAAATATATGGAGTAGTGTCCCATTTGTCAGTTTGACATCTACAACATTTGTCTGCTGTAGTAGGGAAGACTCTATGTAGTAGTGGAGGGGGGGTATAATACCACTTGGTAAGGACCTTATAGTTTGTTTCCTGTATTCTAGTGCAAATGGACGATTTTAAAGAGAATCTGATGATGTTTTGTTTCTGTGTGGCGGTGAAAGTGCATTGTAGGTCACTTTCCCGTTTTTGTAGGAACCTTAAGTGTGGGGTGTTAAGCAAGGCATATGTTTTTGAGAGTACTTGTGATAGTGTTCCTTGGTCTCTACAATATTCTTCAAATGTTGTCAGGTCGCATTTTAATTGTTTTGGGTCTGGTATTGATTGTATGAAATGATGTAATCGGATTGCTTTCCAAAATGAAAGTTGGAAATTCCCGGTATTGCTCATCAGGGATTGGAACAAGGTCCAGTGTTCCCATTCTAGATAATGTAGAGCACAATCTTTACCTGCAGTCCTGAGTGTCTCATATTCTGCTCGGTCTAGTCCAGGCAAAAACGCCGGGTTACCTAGTATTGGGTATAACGGTGATTGTCTTGATGTCAGGGAGGTTGTTTTGATCATCACGGAGCCTATTCTTAACGTGGTGCCTATGATAGGATGTGTCATCATATCTGGGGGTAGTTTATCATAGCACCTTATCGTTCCCTTAAGCGGGACCCCTACTTGAGTGCGCTCTACTTGAATCCACAATTTGGTTTGTTCATGTCTGTTCCAATCGATAATTCTCCCTAGGTGTACCGCTTGGTAGTAGTGTTTTATATCTGGGAGGGCCAGTCCTCTGTAGTGTTTCGGTAGTGTCAGGTAACGTTTGCGTAGTTGTGGTTTTGTATGGGACCATATAAATTTTGTGAATATTGAGTGTACTTGTTTAAAATATATCGGTGGGATCTTAATTGGTAATGCTTGAAATAGTTATAAGAATTTCGGGAGGATACACATTTTAATAAGATTACATCTGCCGAACCATGAATGGAGACCTTTATTCCATTCCTTTAGCAGTCCTCTTGCTTTAGAGAACATTGGGGGAAAATTCAGTTCAAATGTGCGGGTGAGGTCACCTGGGATAATGGTTCCTAGGTAGTTAAGATGACTGTCTTACAATTTGAAATTAAATTTAGATTTCAGCGGAGTCAGGTTTTCAGGTGACATGTTAATGCCCATGGCTGTGGATTTGTCAATTAACTTTCAGGTTGGATATGTGCCCATATCTCTTGAATTCTTTAAGTAGATTTGGAAGTGATATCACTGGATTAGTAAGAGAAAATAAAAGATAATCTGCGTATGCAGAAATCTTGTATTGGGTCTGATCTATGGTGATCCCAGATATACCTGGGTTCCGGCGTAGCGTACATAGAAAGGGTTCTAGTATCAGGGCAAAGAAAAGGGGTGACAAGGGGCACCCCTGCCTGGTCCCATTGGAGATAGTAAAGGGTTCAGAAAGAACTCCATTAGCTTTGCCCTGGGCCGTTGGTATAGAGTAAATACTGGAAATCCAGTGTAGCATGTTCTCACCTAGTCCAATGTGTTGGAGGACGGAGGACATGAATTCCCAACTCACCCGGTCAAAGGCTTTCTCAGCATCTGTGCTGAGAAAGACGCATTGAGTTTTGTTCACTGAAGCCCTATGTATCAAATGAAGTACCTTTTGTGGTTTTATCCCTAGCCTCTCTTGAGGGTACAAAACCTACTTGATCCAAGTGTATCAGGTCTGTCATATGCTGTGATAATCTATTGGCCAGTATTTTAGTAAAAAGTTTTAGATCAATATTAAAAAGGGATATAGGCCTATAACTGCCGCAAGCCGTTGGATCCTTTCCCTCTTTAGGTATGAGGGAGATGTGTGCTCTTAGGGTATCTCTTTGAAGGTGACCTCCCTTTGTGAGATTGTTAAACCGTTTGATCATATATGGGCCGAGTATTGGTAAGAGGGTTTGATAATATTGGAGGGTGAACCCGTCGGGGCCCGGCGCCTTACCCGGCTTTATGTTTTTGATAGCGCATTGTAGTTCCATCAAGGAGATGGGTTCCTCCAATGCCACTCCAGTTTCTTCCGAGAGTTTGGGAATGTCTGACAAATTGAGGTAATTCTTTATTGTTGAGTCACTAATACATTGCTTCGGGAGGTTATATAAGGAAGAGTAGTAGGCCTTAAATTCATTTGCAATTTGGGTGGTCATGACTTTCCTATGTCCTGCGGATGAGATGACATGTGGGATGTATTTGCGTAGTCTCTGTTGTCTGACTGCTTTGTAATTTCCCACATTTATTTCCTGATTCGTTGGAGAGTTTCCTACAAGCTTACAAGTAGTGCTGCTTTAGCCTTATATTGTAGTATGTGTACTGTTTGTCTGCGGAGAGTCAGTAATTCTGTTTCTAGCGAAGTATCGGATTCCTCTTGTGTTTAGATTCTAATTCCTGTATCTTATGCAGGAGTATTGATAGTTGTTTTTCCCACTCTTGCTTGATGTGTGCCCCCTGTTTAATCAGCACCCCTCTACTTACGGACTTATGGGCTTTCCAAAGTATGCCTGGGTCACAGTCATCAGTGTCGTTGGTTAGAAAATACTGATTTCGCTCTTTGGTAACGTCTGTCAGTACTGAGGGGGTCTGTAGTAGGCTTTCGTTTAGTCTCCAAAACTTAGCTTTGGTCGTCGAGGTCTGTGAAAGGGTATAGCGCATGGTAATGGGTGCATGGTCTGACCAAGTGATATTCCCTATCTCTGGGGCTTGTGCTGCCTCTAGTTGGCTATGTGGTACCAGGAAGTAATCGATACAGGAATATACTTTGTGTGGGGACGAAAAGAACGTGTAATCCCTTTCCCCTGTGTGGTGAAGCCTCCATATGTCTATTATTGGGCTTTATGTAAAACGCGGGTAATGCGTTTTACTGGTTCGGAGAGATGAGATGTCGGAGGATGTATCTACTGTGGGGTTCAACGTTACGTTAAAATCCCCTCCCAGAATCAAATGCCCTTCGGCAAAATCCGTCAAGATGGTAAGTGTGTTGTGTATGAAGGTATCTTGTCCGTCATTTGGTGCATAAACCGTGTACATTTCCAATCAGTCCAAACCAGTACATTTCCTATTAGTCCTTTAATAAACACATACCTCCCTTCTATATCTACTTTAGTGTCACGACAGGTCCAGGGTATATTCTTTGCAAGGAGTATAGATACTCCCTTAGATTTTGTAGTTGGGTTCGTGGCGTGGTGAGTCGTCGGGTAGAACCGGTTGTTCAAACATAGCAGTGTACCTGATTTTAAGTGGGTTTCCTGTATAAACGCTATATCTGCTCTAGCTCTTTTGAGATCATTCAAGAGCATACTGTGTTTCTTGGGTACATTTAACCCTTTAGCGTTCAGTGAAAAAATATTAATGTGGTCCATCACGCCCGTGCTAAGGGGTAGGATTGGAAATAGATTAGGGATGGGGGGGAGGTTGGTCTGGTAAGGTAAAAATGTGGGGAGATTAGAAATGGAGCATTGGAGAGAGACGAAAGAGCAAGGTTAGCTCTAAAAAGAGCGAAAACGGACAACAAGTGTTATTAATTGTCCTATCTAATAATTGATTGTTAAACAAACAATTGTATGCAACGTCCTGCAAAGAAACACACTCCGGTTAACACCGGGAAGGTGTTTTGGCTTATTGGGGACGAGGTTAGACTACGACCGGGACAGTCAACCCGGTCCTTAATAGCCCCCCCGCCCCCCCCCCCCAGCCCTGAGGAATGTCTTTGGCATGTAACGTGGGAGCACAAAAAAAAAAAAAATAACCAACATGTAAATAAGTGCACGGATGATAACTTTTATATATATAGAGTCACGTGTGTACCCATACCTAACCCCCATTCCACCATTTTTAAGCAACATTAGGTGTGAAAACTTTTTGGCCCAACATTAGCGTAGATTCGTCCCTCTGCTCCAACTTTCTGACCTGATCAGTATTGTTTGTTCTGATCCCTTTACACAACCTTTCCTCCTCAAGGTGTAAAGTGGGGGGACCTAATTTCCACTAAACCAGGAGAGGCGTGTGGGAGTATAGCTGCAGCCTATGGATCGTTATGTCCAGCTCCTCTTTACCTCAAGGGACTTCCCCTCCCCCCCTCCTCACATACACTCCAATTAGATGACTCCTGAGGAACCCCCATGAGTCTTAAATTCATCAGCACATACTAGGTGACCATTCCCCTCATGTATTGTAAACAAATTAGTCCCACCCTGAGATATCACAATCATAATATAATAACTTTTGAGGTGACCCATTATGGGGGGAGTTTACGCGTACTCAAGGATTGGTTTTGATGGGTATGTGGTCAGTTTTGGTCATCCCCGTCTACATCCCGCCGAGGGGATGAGAGGAAGGAGACTGCCAACGGCCTCCGAGAAAGAACCATGTCAGTTTCTGAAACCTCCCTGGAATCTATCTGACTGTCTGTTGTACTTCATTCCTCCACAATGATCAAACCAACATATGTCTTCATCTCAACCTGTATGGAGAAAATGACCATTAGGAGTAAGTGGTTCCGCTGACCCCTGGCTGATTCATATAGTCTCATGTTGTCTCCTGAACTATATGTGGATTCATGCATCCTGGGACTAGGCATTCTTGCTTATCGCGTGTGGGAGTCTTCCTCAATTAACATGTTAGTCAACTCCCTGTTTTCAATTGATCCTGTCCCTTATGAGCACCTTCAGTTCTGGAGTATGACAGGACGTACTGCAGTGAGGCACATCGAGAGTTCTAGTTCAGGATTGTCATGGTGCGTCCTTTGAGGATCATGTAGGGGGAGGGGGATGTTTCTCCTGCATGCCTTTCTCAGGGGCAAATTCCAGGGGACTGCAGTAATGGGAAAAGGTACAACCATGAGAGAATTCTCCAGGGCAGGTATCTATCCCCATGTTTCTCTCTGATCCCCACTTTCCACTCACCTCCCACAGTCCATATCCCACCGAATTACCAGAACATTGGTTTGATGTTCAGTTAAGGATAGGGTGTTAGGGGTCATCCTAAGTTTTTGTCCGGAGGGTGTGTTTAGGATGCATAGGTGGTTTCAAAATGGGACAGTTGGCGGGAGATTCCAACAAAGTTGCAAAATAGGTGGGCATAACTGGGGGACTATTGGGGGTGAAATATTAGAGGTAGTACATAAAGAGTGTGTGATCTCACCATTGTGGCATCCGCCGCTAAGCTTCCCTGTCTTTCTCCGGTGATGTGATGCAGGATCTGCGCTGGTCTCTCTGTGGCCTTGGCGATCGGGCTCTTCTCTGGCTCGATCCTCCTAAACGGGGGGGGGGTAAAACGCGGGGTCACATGGAGCCAATCCAGAACAGCTACTGGATCTGCTTCTAGAAACTTAGAACAACGCAGAGAGTTCCGATGGTGAGCGTAGAGTGAAGAACTGTGGCTGTTTCTTAAATGTCACTGCTATGGGGAAACCCCATCGGTATGTAATGCCGGAGTGTTGGGCTATTTCAAGCACCAGCTTTAGCAGCGCCCTCTGCTGCAAGGTGGCTCTTAAGAGATCTGGCAGAATCTGGATGGTGGCCCCATCAAATTCAATGTTTCTCACTTCCCAAGCTTTCTGTAGGATGACCTCTTTGTGCACGTACTGATGGACCCTGCAGATCACATCCCTCTGGCGATTTGGGTCAGTGGATCTCTGCCCCAATGCTCTGTGTATCCGATCAAAGGACATAGAAGTTGGGAAGTTCTCTCCTGCTGTGTTTCTAAATATAGCCAGTGTTGTCGCTGCCAGGTCTTCTGAACCAGTAGCTTCAGGCAACCCCCGGATTCGCAGGTTGTTCCTCCTGCTACGATCCTCAATTTCTTCCAGGTGCAGCTGCTGGGTGAGTACCGATGCTGCTTGTGCGCCTGGGTGTCTTCTACTTGTTTCAGTCTCTTCTCTAGAATCGTCACCTTAGCCTCCCCTGCTCCAATGCGATCTGACAGGGAGGTTAGGTCTTTGCGGTGGGAGGCTTCCAGTCTGCTGGCCAGCGATTCAATTTTCGGCTCTCGTAGGTAGGGCCTGTAGAAGCGATCTCAGCTCCGCATCCGCCCATAGGGTGAGGGGAGTAAGATGCGGGGGAGTTGCATCCTGTGTGTCGGAGCGGAACACTTTTGGGATATCCAGATCCCTTTCCATGCTGAGTGAGGCCGTGGATGTTGTTTGTGTGGCGTTTGGTGCTGTACTGACACGTCCGCCGGGCCTCGTGCCATCCGTCATCTTAGTAGCTGGGGATGCCTCCTGTGAACCGGGAAAATATCTGTGAATTTCTCTGCATGCTTGTGGTCTAGGAAGCTGTTTTTTGTAATGTCTCCCTCTGCGCTTCCCAGCAGAGTACATGCCGTGGTTTTCTGTAAAGTGTCACTGATGTTGGGGCTGCAAGGCCAGGATGGGACGGGAGCTCCACTGAAACACGTCCTTACTCGGCATTGTCCAGACCATGCCCTTCTATTAATACATTGTTATATAAAATGAAATGGTTAAACTCACCATAATGCAGAATCAGTGGGAGCCCTGAATGTGTCATTTGCCATTGTCGCCTGCCACCAGATGCAGCGTGTCACTTGCCACGTCACCTGCTTTCAGATGCGGATTGCCACACCGCCTGCCACCAGATGCGGTATGTCAATTGTCACGATGCCTGCCACAAATTGCCGATTGTCACTTGCCACATAACCTGCCACAAGTTGCAGGTTGTCACTTGCCTGCCACCAGATGTGGATTGCCACGTCACCTGCCACATGATGCGGATTGTCACTTTTCACGTCACCTGCCACACATTGCGGATTGTCACTTGCCACATCACCTGCCACACATTGCGGATTGTCACTTGCCACGTCACCTGCTAAGTGGCCTGCCCACCCGCTGACTGGCCCGTTTAGTTGCCAAGCCACTGACTGGCCTGCCCGTTCACTCGCCCGCCGGCCCCCTGACTGGTCTGCCCACTCACCCGCCGGCTCGCTGACAGGCCTGCCTGCTTACCCGCCGGCCCATCACTAATTTCTCAGTGGGGTCGGCTATTAGCTCAGGACTTGCAATTTTGAGCCCTGCATTATAGTAGCAATGGTTTTGTGCATGAAAATACATCAACCACTTCCCGCCAGCCATAGGCATATATGTGGTCTCTCGGCGGGTGGGCTTTAACGCAGAGAGGCCACATATATGCGGCCCTATGTATGCACATTACTGTGCAAAGTACAGTGGCACAGTAATGCATACTTACGATCGGGAGCTTTCATGTGATTTCTCCTGTCAACAGATCATGCATTTATTCCTAAACCTTGGAAAAAGACTACTTTACCTACCATTAGAGAATGGGTAGAGGAACCTGACTCAATCATGAGGATGGAGGCATTGACCGCTGCCTGAAATTTCTGACTCTGTGGTACTTTTGGATCGACTTTTCTACCTCATCTAAACTTCTACTCTTCCTATGACAACCGGTAGACCTGCTGTGCTGTTGGTGGCTCTGGTGATCTCCCAGTTGGGAGTCCTCCCTTCACTGTCTTCTCCTATTCTATCCTTCGCACTGATTTCTTGTGCACTTAGGTTCTGACACAGTTAGTAACTTGACTTGATCGATTGTAACACCTTGGCTCATGTCCAGTATGTCCTGTTATGTTAGCAATGACATGGCGGGGCCCATCCAACTCAGGATGTGCTTATATAACTGCGTTGGCATTTACCTATATTGTGGATTTATTTTCAAGCCCTGAAAAGGCTTCTTTATCTTGTATTCCTTACTGACTCTCAAGTCAGCGTGTCTGTATTTGTTTCAAGACCTAATAAAACATTTTTCCTAAAGAACAAAAAAACAACTAAAGTTCTAACCATTAAAATGGAGCTAAAGGCAAAAATACTTGCTTTGGTTCCAAGCGCTGGCATTGTTTCCTTGGCTTTTGCCTGGTGTCGGTCTTTGACTGTCTTGATTGTTCTGTGTAGGTTGACATCAGTGTGCCAGAATGTAAACTGAGCTGCGCATGCGTCAGCCTCCTACAATCACAGAATACTTTCATTGTGGGAGTAGGGGATGGAAAAGCTTTAACTCTGCCCACTGTATCCGACATATGAAAAAAACATGGCTTTGGCTATTTATTGTATTATTTTACCGACTGTCATGTGATTATTTAGATAAATCAATCTCAACACAGTGAAAAATATATAAACATTCAATTTCCATACATCAAATAAAATAAAAGTTCATATATATGTTTATCAACTTCTGTGATTTCTTGATTGCTGTGAACAAATATTCCACCACTGAACTTCTACCAAAATTATTGAATATAATATGCTGTGTACACCTCCACCAGCTGCTATGCCTGCTCACCTCAACAATGAGCCAAACAAGCTCTGAATGAAATCTCCCTCCTTTCTCTCCACTCCAATATCACTTCTCCTGCTCCACCCTGTTGTTCAATACTGATCTCTCTTAAGGGCCGTACACACGATCAGACTTTTTGACAACAAACATGCAAATTAGCTGTTTTGGAGCAACATCCGACCATGTGTACGCTCCATCGGACAAACTTTTTCAGTTTCCATCGGACTTTTGTTGGCTGTGCGAACGGACAAAAGTCCGATGGAGCAAAGTCCGATCGTGTGTACACAAAGCCATCAGACTTTTGTACAAACTACAGTACGCGGCCGCGAGAATGTTTCCAGCGTGATGGATCGCGCTGGTTCTCGACGGCAGGGTACTGTACATCTCGCGCTAGCTGCAATAGGAAAAACACATTTTTCTACTGCGGCGGGCGTGAGAGGGAATTCCCCTCTGGGGAATACCAAGCCGAAAAAACGGCGTGGGGGTCGCCCCAAAATCCATACCAGACCCTTATCCGAGCACGCAGCGTGGCCGTCATAAGGGGGCGTGGTCATGTCATCCTGGATGACATGACCACGCCCCCTTATGACCTCACAGTCCCAGCATGCACCCGGACAGTGATGTTATAGGGGAGCGGGGTCACCGCCTATATAAGTCCGTTGCGGAGCACACAGAGAGCATTCCGGCTGGGGAGAGCATCGTGTCAACATCTCTGGAATAGAAGAGGGAAGAAGACGATCCAAAAGTCCGGGCCACTGCTGGCAAAAGAGCGCCAGAAGATAGCGGTGGAGCCGGCAGAAGATGCGGACACCGGGAGAAGACGCCGGAGAGACCCCCGAAGTCGGAAGAGGACCCCCGAAGTTGGAAGAGGACCCCCGAAGTCGGAAGAGGACCCCTGAAGTCGGAAGAGGACCCCCGAAGTCGGAAGAAGACCCCGGAGCTGCCTAATAAATTACCTTAAAAATCTGTGTACTGTGTTTTTTCTTGACACTTTTTTCCCTAGGTGAATGGGTAGGGGTACGATGTACCCCATACTCATTCACATAGGGTGGGGGGCCGGGATCTGGGGGCTCCCTTATTAAAGGGGGCTTCCGGATTCTGATAAGCCCCCGCCCACAGACCCCAACAACCAACGGCCAGGGTTGTCGGGAAGAGGCCCTTGTCCTCATCAACATGGGGACAAGGTGCTTTGGGGTGGGGGGCCCGCAGGGCGCCCCCCTCCGCCAAAGCACCCACCCCCCATGTTGAGGGCACGCGGCCTGGTACGGCTCAGGAGGGGGGGCGCTCGCTCGTCCCCACCCCCTTTCCTGACCGGCCAGGCTGCGTGCTCGGATAAGGGTCTGGTATGGATTTGGGGGGGACCCCATGCCGTTTTTTTCGGCGTAGGGGGTTCCCCTTAATATCCATACCAGACCTAAGGGCCTGGTATGCCCCTGGAGGGGAACCCATGCCGTTTTTTTTATTTAAAATTTGGCGTGGAGTTCCCCCTCAAGATTCATACCAAACACAGTGCCTGGTATTGGCAGGGATCCAACTCGGATCCTCGCTCCAGTGTGAAACCGGCTCGCAAGGTGTCAATCTCGCCAATAAAAGTGGCGAGATTAAAGAATATTATCAATACCTTAGAATCACCCACTGCCTAATCCATTCACCCGCCATATTCAAATTTGTCCCTACTCAACTATTGAAATATTGGTTTGAGGAGAGTCCACATATTAAAGGTATATCACTTTTCTACCAAACATTAAAAAATAAAACATTCTTCACTAAAACCCAATCCCAAAATAAATGGGAATGTGAACTGGGAACACAATTCTCAGAAGAGCAATGGAGAGAGGCATTAAATGCACCATACAAGACAACTAAATCAGCCAATCTATGGGAACTATCATATAAGATTGCCTTCAGATGGTACCGAACTCCACATATTCTGCACATAATAGACCCCTCCAAATCACAACTATGTTGGAGAGAATGCGGCTCCCACGGCTCACTTTTACATGTTCTATGGTCTTGTAGACTCCTAACCCAATACTGGGTCGAAGTTTTCAAACTTATTCAAAATGTCACCCACATTCACATAAGTCCATCTCCAGAACTCGCACTATTAAACCTAGGCATTGAGAAATTCCCCTACGCACTCAGAGGTATAATTACTCACATACTACTAGCAGCTAAACTGATCATCACACGCAACTGGCATTCTAAACTGAGCCCTTCTTGCTCAGAAGTCATAACTACTACTCAATTGCACTGTACTTATGAATGTTTATTTGCGTCAAGCAAAGGCCGTCTAAGTAAAACGCAAGCAGAATGGTCCCAATGGTCCATCTGGTATAAAGATACGCATGATAAGACAAATCAATAGATTAATGTAAGATATATAATGACCACGATATTCTGACCACTTACTCTTTGCATTCCCGAGGCATTACCATAGGGAACACACTGATATATGTAGACTACCTACAGCGTTACAGAAATGGAGGCAACATCTGTTATCCTTGTCCTCAGTTTAATATTGTTAATGTTAACTCAGCACCTACATAAGGCATCAGACAATTAGCTCTCTGCCTATAGTCTTCTTAATCGGCTGTGATGTAAACAAGAAGCAGTCTATCTCTCCCTCCCCATCACAGGTTGAACCCACTTGGGGTGATGAGGGAACGGAGGATCACTCCCATATCTAGCTGGTTTTGAATTCAAGTCTGTTCATTTACATGCCTTCTACCTGTTAATTATCGCAGCATGAATTGTTAGAATTACGACCACTTCATAGTGTCTAACATATGAAACATGTACATTAATGCTTTGTTCTATGTTTGTATAAAACCTCAATAAATATATTGGAATCAAAAGTGGCGAGATTGACACAATATCAGACAACAATAAAGAAGCTGACCAAAGGGTGGTGGTAAAGAGCTGAAAAAAAATACGTGATTTGGTGAAAGTTGGCTGGAAAAGTCCTGTCGTCTGTATGCAAGACAAACTTTTGGGCAACGCTCTTTGTACAAAAATCCAAGGGAAAGTTTGTACAAAGCCCTATCGTGTGTATGGGGCTTTAGACATCTCACAGACGAGATATTTCCTCTCGAGATATGGTTCGTGATCATGAGTAAAATGATCTATCTAGAGGGGAGGAGCCGAGGCCGTGATGTCACGCCATCAGAAAGGTGAGCGAGCGGACATCTTGTAATGCTGTGATAAGCGATTTTATCTTTTTACTCTTGTAAGTGTAATGTTTTAAGGGGAATTTGGAATAAATTAGTGAAATGGAGAGCACTATGTTTCTTGCATTTGTATTTGCTTGATCACGAACCATATGCGGAGGGGAAACATCTCATCTGTGAGTTGTGGAGAGAAAGGAGGGAGATTTCATTCAGAGCTTTTTTGGCTCATTGTTGAGGTGAGCAGGCATAACAGCTGGTGGAGGTGTACACAGCATATTATATTCAAGAATTTTGGTAGAAGCACAGTGGTGGAATATTTGTTCGCATTTGTTTCTAAATAGTCACATGAGAGTCGGTAGTGCTGCACTATTTACACAATAAATATTTCTGATGGTGAAGTGATACAGAGTGTTCAGCAGCTGCAGAAAATTAATTTTCAATTATAGTAATCTTGTACACTTGCACAATATCTTAATCTCAATTTATTTTTGCATGTAGCACTTTTTGTGGTGTTTGATCTTTACACAATGGCTTTGGCTATGGTTCAGCTTTAAGAAGCCTATGAAATAAAATAATGTTTTAGCCTTTATATTTTGATGACATTTGAAAAATGCACTGAGCGTACGTTTAACAACAGTGAATTTACCTGTTGCATAAGCAGTTTTATTCAAAACATTGACTTATTTCTTTTTAATTACAGATTATAACATATCAGCTTCTTCAAAAGTGGGGTATAGAAGGCTTCCTGGAACATATTGATAGGTATTGTAATCTGCCTTTTTTATTTTAACTAGCAAATATGTGACTTTTCCCTAAACAAGTAATGTTGAATGGTGGTGCTAAATTACTTTGGATTTGACTAAAGATTTGGTTACATTACAGTATGCAATCTAGTAAATTTAGATAGAACTGTACAGAAATCTAAATGTGTGTGCTTTTATGAGTTCACTTGACTGTTGGGAGTGTGAGCATGTACTTGCCTTCCCCACATCCTGCAGCTGCCCTGATTATTTGTCAGGTCCCCCAGGTGTATATTTTGACATGCTGATCAAGAGGGCTGTGCTCCTCTCTCTCCATTGTGATTCAGGTGTGTTGATTAGTTGGCCTGGCATTAAGCACTGCATTGCAGAGAGGTAGGGGGAGGTCACATGTTCACCCTCACTTGGAAATAGCAGGTTCAATTTGAGTTAATTTCTTTCCGATTTACCCAAAAAACTATATGATACAAGGATCTACCTGATTGGATATGGATTGTTTAGGTAGGCCCTCATACTGTGGTTACTGGTAAAGCGGAAGTAGACTGCACAGTAAGGAACTTGTGCAAACAGCATCATGATGAACAAATTCTCAGTTTTCCTACAAGTTGATTGTAAGATATTTTAATTTTTTGTACCTTTGAGCCTAACCTTTGTATATTGTGCGAGAGCTGCATACAGTGAATGTTGTCTACAAAACGTCAGGCAAGGAAGGCATTGTCCGTTAAAAACAAAATGATTTAGACAAAGAGGTCTATAATCAAAATACACCCCTTAAAATAAGACAATGTTGTCTTAACCACAATCAAAAGAAAGATGCCCATTTGTTATCTAAGGGTGGTCGGGTCAAGAGTCTGGAACGCAAAAAGATGTTAAACCTTAAAGAGGAGCTCCAGGCGCCCCCCCCCAAAAAAAAAAATTAATTAAGCCAGCAGCTAAAAATACTGTAGCTGCTGACTTCTAATATAAGGAGACTTACCTGTCCAGAGACCCAGCAATTTCCTCACCCAAACCGATACTTCATTCGGGTGCAGGTGTCCACATAGCAAGTAAAGAAAACAGGAAGTGAAATCTTGCGGCTTTATAACCAGCTTCCTACTGTGCATGCGCGAGCCCCGCTGTTCCTTGTAAATGGTCCCATAGTCTTCTGGGGCCTGTGATGTGAGGGGAGGCTAAACTACCGGGGTGATCTGAGCCGGAAGCGGGAGTGGATACTTGTCAAAACCAGGTAGCCACTCCCCCACCCAAAAAGTGCCAAATGTGGCAGTGGAGGGTGCAAATAAATACCATGCTGGTGGTAAGCAATTCTTTGCAGGCAAAGAAAGGCTGGTGTTGGCGTTTCAATCATCATGGCACCATGGTTGATATGATGTCAGGGTGATCGAAGCGCATTGTTTCTATTGTTGCATTGTAATATATAATGAAGTGGTTCAACTTACCATAATGCAGATACAGCGGGGGCCCCGGGCGTTTCACTTGCCACGTCACCTGCCACCATTTGCAGATTGTCACTTGCCACCATTTGCAGATTGTCACTTGCCACATCACTTGCCACCATTTGCAGATTGTCACTTGCCATGCCAGCCAGTGCCACCAAATGTACATTCTCGCTGCATTCGTGGCAGGCTGGCAGCACTGGCCCATTTAGCGAGGGCAGGAGAGCGGAGATGCGGGGCGGGCAGTGAGAGATGTAATCTCTCTGCTCCCTGCTGCACCTCCGACATTTAAAAGACCCGCACTGTGAGGGTGGAAGAGCGCTGATGTGTGGCGGGCAGTGAGAGATTATGTCATCTCTCTGCTCCCCGCCGCACATCACTCCCACTTTGAAGTGGCCCGGCTGTGAGGGCGGAAGAGTGGTGACGGGCGCGTGGAGAGAGATGTCATCTCTGCTTGTCCGCCCGCTCGTCTTTTCTCCACCTCCAATGCCGCCCGGCGCGACCCGCCCGCTCTTCTTTCCTCCACCTCCAATGCCGCAGCCGCGATCCGCCTGGTTTTCTCTCCTCCACCTCCAATGCCGCCCGCCACAGCCGCGACCCACCCGCTCATCTGTCCTCCACCTCCAATGCCGCAGCCGCGACCCTCTGAGACTCGGGACTATGGGCTCCACATTCGGGGCTCCAGCCTTGATAGCCACACCCTGGCAACGCCTATGTGCCTGAATGATAATTCATATGTGTACGTTTTGTATCTAACTCTTTTTCCCCACAACTCTAATGTTCCCATAGTAATTTGTATCATATTCAATTTTTGCATATCCAGATGTATGACTTGCTTACACATACTGCCCATGCATAGTGATAAATAGGAAGAGAAAGGGGTGGGACTTTAAATGAAGTTTGCATCCCTGAAGGTGACACGATACAAATGAAAGTGGGCGATACTCAGAATACTAAGACTATGAACACACATAACATTGTAGAATCAGTATTGGGCAATCACTGATTTATTGTACAGAGTTTACGGTAATAATGGTATTCACAAAGTAAAATAGTGACATAATAAGTTCAAAGTTTAAACCATAAATAAACCAGGTACATTAAAACATATACAATGTATACCAGTGATGATAATAATAGCATAGTATATTGATAACAAAGTTGGTTCATACTATACATATGGTAAAAAGCAATTCACTTTTGTTGAAGCGTGTCTCCTTGGTAGGAAATATAACGGTAGTTATTGATACAGTCCAATTAGTAAAAAGAACAGTTGGTAGTGTTGTAAAATAGGAATAAGAAGGCAACTATTGGCTCTACGCGTTTTGTGGCGACTACCACTCTTCAGGAGCAAATATGGGGAAAATGTCTAGGTATAGAAACACAGGATTAGTTTGTGTAAGGTAAACAAAAAAATTAAAAAAATGAGTTATTATTAGGGAGAGGAGAAAGGAAAAGAGGGGTAATGGTCCCCATTTACCACGACCACTTACAATAATGCCAACGAGACTGGACATGGGTGTGGAGGGCCGGAGTCCGGCCGGACAACAAACATCAGCCCCGGGAGCTGAGGTGGATAAGCCCAACCACGGATGGATACCAGGGGGAGACAGCGTACCTCAGGGGTGGACAACCAGAATATATAGAAAAGTGAAGTGCAGAAATAGTAGACATCTGTAAGAAAGGAGGGGGCGGGGGGAAAAGGAGGAGGGGGGGGGATAAAAAATAAAAATAATTATAAAGATAATATAATAACAATTGTATAGTAAGCTGGTGGGTAGGATAAAAAAGGTGATAATAGTGATAAGGTAAATAAATATATATGGACCAAAAATGATAATTGGGGTGTAAAGACTATGAATATAATGAAAAGGTATGAGGAAGGTGAGGTAGGGTAGAATACCTAGAGGTGACAAAAAGGCTTGTATAATAATAATAGGGTAGTGTGAAAGAAAAGGAGGTCAAAAAAATAGCCCCAAGGGTGGGCATAGATCATAGCACCAGAGGGAAATGGGAATAAAGAAAAACGTGTATAAGAGCGTAGAAAGATAGTGAGGGAGGTTGGTAGGTATACCTAAAAACTTGGTAGAGCTAGTGAGATGAGAGGGTTCCTCGTGGTGATGGAGTCCGAACCCTGAGGGAGACTAACTGACCCCGAGGGAGTATAAGTACTCCACTTAAATGGTTGGTGTCCACCAACGGCACGCTAAAACAGCCTCAAGGGGAGGAGGAGTTGGCGCCAGAAACCAAAGGGCGGGACCCGCCCGGCCCCATCTAGCGCCAATCACCTCATGAGAGGCGTCAGGTGGAATGGTGGCGTCAGCACGCCAGCGTCACTGTAAGCGACGCAGCGTGAATAGCGTCACAAGCGTGACATCGATGCGCAATTGGGCGTCCCCCCGATTCCTAAGAAACCCCCTCAGGAGGGAAAGGGGTGGGCCCCAGGAGCGCATCGCAGCTCCCGGAACTGAGCACGTCCCGGCCCGGCAACGGCCCAAGACACAGCCATGGCCCAGCAATCATATAACAGCACAACAAGTGGTCATAACAATAGTGGTAATTCTTGTATATCTAAACTGCTCTGCACCTATAGTAAACATATAACTTTTTATTTTTTTGTTTACCTTACACAAACTAATCATGTGTTTCTATACCTAGACATTTTCCCCATATTTGCTCCTGAAGAGTGGTAGTCGCCACGAAACGCGTAGAGCCAATAGTTGCCTTCTTATTCCTATTTTACAACACTACCAACTGTTCTTTTTACTAATTGGACTGTATCAATAACTACAGTTATATTTCCTACCAAGGAGACACGCTTCAACGAAAGTGAATTGCTTTTTACCATATGTATAGTATGAACCAACTTTGTTATCAATATACTATGCTATTATTCTCACTGGTATACATTGTATATGTTTTAATGTACCTGGTTTATTTATGGTTTAAACTGTGAACTTATTATGTCACTATTTTACTTTGTGACTACCATTATTACCGTAAACTCTGTACAATAAATCAGTGATTGCCCAATACCGATTCTACAATGTTATGTGTGTTCATAGTCTTAGTATTCTGAGTATCGCCCACTTTCATTTGTATCGTGTCACCTCCAGGGATGCAAACTTCATTTAAAGTCCCACCCCTTTCTCTTCCTATTTATCAAATTGCCGGGGATGGAGGCGCCTGGCAATAATTGCCTTGCGCCCTCATTTAAAGTCCCATTTAGTTGATCTAGTTTTTTAGATCCAATGTGCCCATGCATAGTGATGAAAACCAGGGGGGGTTGATTCAGGAGTTGTGGTGAAACAGGAATCATGCAGGTGTTATGTTGAGAGTGAGGGTTGCTGGCATGATTTTAAGACTGGGGGGCAGTGTGATACGATAGGGGAGGGGCGGTGTACATGTGAGCATTGGGTGACAGTTGGGTGGGGGGGTTGTACAGGTGGTGGTTAGAGAGGGGAAGTGCACACACAGATGAAGGTGAGAAAAGTGGGGGGGGGGGTGCAGGCAGGTGGCGAGAGAAGGGAGGTGCAGGCACATAGAGTGTTGTGTGAAGGGGGGATGCAGGCATGGATGGTGTTTAGAGAAGAGAGTGCAGGTGCAATCAATGCTGAGAAAAGGGGGTGCAGACACAATGTATGCCAAGATAAGGGGGCTGCAGGTTCAGTGAGTAGAGAGAGAAGGGGAACTGCAGGCACAGTGGATGCCAAGAGAAGGAGAAGTGCAGGTGCAGTGGGTGGTGAGAAAAATATAGCTGCGGGTACAATGGGTTCTGAGGCAAGGTGGGTGCAGCGTAGTGGTTGGTGAGAGAAGAGGGTTTCAGGCACGATGCATTGGGTGCTGAGAGAAAGTGGGTGCAGACACAATGCAATGATGAGAACTTGCTACTGGAGGCAGAATCTTCCAGTGACAAAAGGAAATTATCCTCAATGGTGAAGTGAAACAAAACAAAACTCTAACTTTGTTTTTATATTAAGGATCATTTACATTTGTTAATGTCTCTGGGTTTTTCAGGGTAATACAGTTCTACAAATCACAGAAGGATGTCATACTCGCTTCTGCAGATAAGTGGCTAACAGGTTGGTGGACTGCTAAATTAATGTGATGTTCATTTAAAAAATGGACTTAAAGCGAAGGTCCGCCGAAAAAAAATATTAAAAGCCAGCAGCTACAAATACTGCAGCTGCTGACTTTTAATATATGGACACTTACCTGTCCAGGGAGCCCGCGATGCCGATCCGTCCGTTGTCTCTCGGCTGCTGCCGCCACCGTCCTCGGTAAGGGAATAAGGAAGTGAAGCTGTGCGGCTTCACTTCCTGGTTACCTACTGGGCATGCGCGAGTCGCGCATATATATGAAATATATCACTGACAGTGCCACCAGGAAATATAACAAATGTTAAAATGGGTTAGCTTTACAGCATCTATCAAAAGCGAAAATACACATTGGGTGCACTGATTCTTTAACACACGTTTCAAACTGGCGGCCCTCCAGCTGTTGCGAAACTACGAGTCCCATGAGGCATTGCAAGACTGGCAGTTACAAGCATGACTCCCACAGGCAGAGGCATGATGGGACTTGTAGTTCCACAACAGCTGGAGGGACGCCAGTTTGACACACCTGCAAGTTTAACACTTAAAGGGAAAATGGGAAGTTTGATCCAAAAAACAACCATACGATGAGATTTTAATAGATAAGCACTTAGACAATTCAGTACATGTTAGTACACAGTAGTATTTGCGAGACAGAAATCAAGAGCTATGAATTATATCTATGAATTTCTGCTTTATCAATAGATATCAGCTGAATACTACATTACATTGAATATTCCAACTTTCACAATTGCTAGGAATGCTGACATTAGTCTTCCATGATCAATACGATAGCCAGTGTTCCAAATAAGATTAGTAATTGGTAGGGGAAACATCATACAAAGTGGTTTTAACTTGCATTGGAGGATTTGGGATTGTACAGGGATACAGTAAAAGTAGGCAGCTATATTCCATTGACAAATGGTTTCTTTGTCTCTTTCAAAAGGTTTGGCTGAGTGGCACAGTCCTTCCGCTGGCATGTTCCTGTGGCTGAAGATCAAGGGTGTCCCTGATACTCATCAAATGATCATGCAAAAAGCATTAAGTAACCAGGTAAATATTAAACAAAGTAGGAATGCCACTTTTCATCCTGAATCTCCCTGCAGCATGGTGCTTACATATTGCAAATAAAAAGTCATTAATTTTCTGCATTTTCCCATTTTCAATAGCCAGTGGGAGCTGAACAGCAACATGCAAAGCTATCTTCCTAGTAGCTTTGTCACCAGGGAGAACTGCACTACAAAACACTCAACTCACCCCGTGCATTACCCCGTACTGTCCATACATCACTTTTTTTTTCATTCAGCCATTGGGTTGAAAAAAAAAAAAAGATTCGATTTCCCCCATCCACACATTTGAGGTGGATGGGGGAATCGCTCCTGCCACAGCGCTATTGTGCTATATCTGCCCTCTAGCAGAATACAATAATCATTGTAGCCGGCAGCACTGATCGTTCTGGAAAAATCCAACAGGGTGTTTGTACACAAGTCGATCGATAGATGCCTATCTGGGCCTTTTTCTGAGTGTGTTTCTACGTTTACAGCCAAATTGGCATTATACCTACTTTATATTTGTTACATATTCCCTTTAAAACAGTATAAAATTTTTTTTTAAATGAGCTGGATATCCTTTAAAGCGGTTGTTTACCCGCACAAAAAAAAAAAATAAAAAAATTAACCTGTAAGGCAAAGGCATAATGAGCTAAATTGCACCGCATACTAGCTCATTACGAAATACTTACCTTCGATCGAGGCATCGGCATCAGATCACGGTCACCGCTGAGGGAGCTGACATTTTGCCCTCGACGTGTCTTCCGGGTTCGAGGCCGGAGTCGCGATGACATCACTCCCGTGCATCTTTCCGGCAAGGTCGCCGCTGACGTCAGTGACTGCATGCAAGGTGAATATCTCCTAAACTGTACAGGTTTAGGAGATATTCATTTTAACTACAGGTAAGCCGCTTATTGGGATTTTCTATTTTTTTTTTTTTTTTTTACCAAAAATATGTAGAAGAATAAATATCGGCCTAAACTGAGAAAAAATTAGCTTTTTTAAAAACAATGGGGATATTTATTATAGCAAAAAGTACAAAATATTGCGTTTTTTTTTCAAAATTGTCGCTTTTTTTTTGTTCGCAAAAAATAAAAACCGCAGAGGCGATCAAATATCACGAAAAGAAGGCTCTATTTGTGGGGAAAAAAGGACGTCAATTTTGTTTGGGTGCAGCGTCGCATGACTGCGCAGTTGTCAGTTAAAGCGACGCAGTGCCGAATTGCGAAAAGTGCTCTGGTCAGGAAGGGGGTAAAATCTTCCGGGGCTGAAGCAGTTAACATGCTATATCTAAAAGGGTTTTTTTTAATGACTATATAAACGGGATTAAATGGTGTTTATCTTTCATCAATTTGATACCTATACATACTGTATATTTGTTTAGTAAAATAGTAGCAACTAAAATAACAATTTTTTTTTTTTTCTTTAACTTTTTGCAAGTCAACAAAAATGTGTGAGAATAATGGCCGATTTATTTGCTCCTGATAATTGCAGTGTGTAATTTGTACGTTGGCATGTTTTACCCTACTGTCAATTGTTAGTTAAAGCGATGCAGTGCCGAATCGCAAAAAACGGCCTGGTCATTCAACAGCCAAATCCTCCAGGGCTGAAGTTGTTAAAGAGGTAGTAAACACCATTTATAATAAAGCTTACCTGTAGGCAAAAGGAGTATCTCCTAAACGTACATCGTTTAGGAGATATTCATTGTTTCTGCAGCCAGTGACGTCACTGGCACAGGTGCACTGCACTCTGAAGGGACAGCATACTACCTTGTGCATGCACGCCATCATCGCGGTTCGGTCATTCAAAGGACCGGAGCCTGCTAACCCGGAAGAAAGACCAGTTGAAGATAGAAGCCCTGTCAGCGGTGACAGCATGCTGCTGGATAGCTTTGTTTTAAGGTAAGTTGTTCATAATGTGTTAGTATACTGGACATTATGCCTTTTACTTGCAGGGGGAAGTATTTTTTTCTCCCAACTTTACTACCACTTTAAGCAAAAGTATTTACAAGTTTATTGAGCGTCATATATATATGCAAGGCAGCACTACTGAAGGAGTCTTCGTTAGGACTTCTTGTTTTTATATACTCTAATCATTTGATCAGCGTGGTCTGAAAGCCAAATAAGGAATGATAAAAGAGGATATTGTGTGATCTTCTTGGCTTTCTAGGAACCTAGCAGCCAGTGCTAGATTCCAAACAACTTGTATAGGAATGGGCATGTTTGCTAGAATTATTAAGTAAGTTAACTGTGGAGATTCTTACTATAGATAAAGATACACATAGAAATGCTGGAATTGATAAACAGCAAATCTTATGCATTGAAAGGTCAGGAGAAGGTTTGACCATAATAACCATAATAATAATAGACCATAAAAAAGAACCAATAATTGACCATAATAATGTTTAAGTGCAAACATAGAAAAATGCCTAGCTAGACCAATCATATAGTGTTAGGCATTTTCTATAACACTTCATAGGCTGAATAATCTGTATCATAATTGCTCCTTCCTCTTCACCTTTACTTGTAATATATTGCTTACCATACCATGTGCACAAATGCTGAATGTCTTAAATATATGTCATATGTCATATACAGGTTCTTTTAGTTCCTGGTTCCGCATTCAGTACTGACAGTTCAGAGCCCAGCCCTTATGTGAGAGCTTCTTTCTCTTTGTCTTCTCCAGAACAAATAGACCTGGTAAGAAAAGTTTTGCAGTATATATTTTAACCCAATTAGGAGTAGAACAAGAATTTGACTGTTTGCAATGCAGGGAAGAACTGGAGGGACTGAGCAAAACTCAAAAGCTGAACTCTGGGATAAGCAAATACTGTGTAAATAAATGAGGCATGTGTATTTTCTTGAATCTTGGTGTGCATCCTGTAATAGACCGGTCATTGCTGCTGTCCATTTCTGCAGGGTGACTGGTCTTGTCTCTGCCCTCCCCTGTAGTTTTTCTGCAGACAGCCTGTAGCGGAGAGCCTGCTTAGGCACCCCTACAGATCTGCTCTCTGCACAGAATATGTACAGCACAATGATCATGTCACCACTATTTTTACAAGGTCAGATCTGTGTTTGGGAAGGGATTTGGTGTACATAAAGTTGAATAATATTCTTTATGGCTATTGGGAAATCCTACTTAAATTTCTTGTACTTGAAGCTCAACTTTAAGCACTTAAAGTGGTTGTTAAGCCACTCTGTTGTCTCTACACAATCCTCTCAGTTTAATGATAGGGGCCTCTGTGTGTGTGCCTTATACATAAAATGCCATTCTATACCTTATTTTAGAGCACCCCCTGGTGCTCACGTGACCGTCCGCCTTTCTCCTCTCTCGATCTGACAGCGGGATGGGCAGAGATTCCCCCGCTAACATCAGACAGGAGGAGAGAAATAGAGAGAGGCAGCCGGTCACGTGAGCGCCGAGGGGAGCTGTGAAATAAGGTAAAAAATGGCATTTTATTATTAAAGTGTACACACACAGGGGCACCTTTCATTAATAAACAGAGAGGATTGTGGGAGAATTTTTAGCAGCAGCAGAAGGGGAAGGGGTGGCTCACATACAGACTTGCTGACAGGCAGGGAGAGGACAGGGGAGAGCAGAGAGGAGAGCTGCGGATGACGGAGGTATGTGAACTGACCACGGTGTCAGGGCTCAGCAGCCACGATAAACTGTGGTCAGTTTACAGGGGGAGGGCAGACCCAGGCAGGATCAGCCAGGTATTTCTGGTGATAGAAAGGGCCAAATTACACAGCACAAGCACTGTGCTGTATAACATGTTTTAAAGGAACAGGTTCCATTTTTTTTTTTTTTTTAGGGTAACAAACGCTTTAAGGACACATGTAATGTTTCTTGAAGAGGCTGCTCAAGCCCTGTCTAGATCAAGCTACATCCAGCTGTTTTGCAGAGCACAGTGTAAAGTAAAGCTGACCATAGTTTTTTTTTTTTTTTTCTTTTTTCAGACCGCTTGTAATGCATGTGGTTGCAACACCCTGCTGTGGGCTTTCAAGGGTTAATACAGGCTCCCAGGAGGCAACATATCACTTCTAAGAAGCCTGTCAAATGCCTCTGAAAAGCAGTCAACCATGGGCCACTTTTCAGAGGGACAGCAATTACGGCCCCAAGTGTGAGAGAGGTTCCCCCTTAAAGTGGGTTCCACCCAAAAAAACAAAAATACCTGAAAAATTCTAAAAACAAAAAAACAAAAAAACATTTGGATATTTTTTTTTTTTTTACTTCCCTCTAAATGCCTGTTGCTAGGTGGTCCCTCGTAGTCTGCCTCTTCCTTTGCCTGGGCTGGTGACATCACTTCCCCCTCGGCACAGGAAGGGCTCGGCTCTGCTCCCTACCTCCTGTCAATCATCTGGGACCCATTACAGGTCCCAGGTGATTGAGCGGCCAATCACGGCGCGCGGCGCCGCTCGCGCATGCGCAGTGGGTGCCAGGCTGTGAAGCCAGAGCCCGGCGCCCACAGTTGAAATGCCGACGAGCGGAGGGGGGGGACGAGTGGGGCTTCGATCCCCCGCATCGCTGGACCCAGGGACAGGTAAGTGTCCAATTAAAAGTCAGCAGCTGCAGTATTTGTAGCTGCTGACTTTTAATTTTTTTTTTTTTAATGGACCCCCTGGGTGGAACTCCTCTTTAATGTCCCAGGGAAAACTTTTTTACCAGATAGGAAGTGAAGAGAACTCTATCAGCAGGACAGACATAAGTAAATTGCATGTTTTAAGTTAAAGCGGTATTAACCTCAAAAGCAAACATTTATTATATTACAGATTACCAATTCTTAGATGTGATGGCTGTATTAGTTTTATTTATTATACTTTCTTTCCTTTATTTTCACCTGGTGATTCTGCAAATAAGTCTATTGTTTTTCAACAGAACAAGCTGCAAATGTAGCAATTAGAGTGTTGAGACGAACCATTTACCACTGGTAGGGGTGCCTAAAATGATCAACTTTTATTCATTTATGTAAAACCTTTATCCCAGAAGGAACAAAACTGTTGCTGTAACTGCTTGTGTAATTGCATTGTGAGCTGGAGTTTGGCTTCAATTTGTTAGTGTATGTAAATTTGCTAGTATATCTGGCACTCCCCTCCCCCCAGATTAATCACTTCAGCCCCGGAAGGATTTACCCCCTTAATAACCAGAGCACTTTTTACAATTTGGCACCGCACTGCTTTAAATGGTAATTGCACGGTCATGAAATGCTGTACCCAAACAAAATTTCTGTCCTTTTTTTTCCCCCAAAAATAGAGCTTTTTTTGGTGGTATTTGATCACCTCTGAGATTTTTACTTTTTGCTATATAAACGAAAAAAGACCGAAAATTTTGGGAAAAAAAATATTTTCTACTTTTTGTTATAAACAAAAATCCAATAAACTCAATTTTAGTCATACATTTAGGCCAAAATGTATTCAGCCACATGTCTTAGGTAAAAAAAATGTCAACAAGCGTATATTGGTTTGCGCAAAAGTTATAGCGTCTACAAACTATGGTGCATTTACTGGAATTTACGCAGCTTTTAATTTGACTGCCTATTGTGACGGTATGCAAGGTGAGGTAATGGATAATCGGTATATTTCACCTCGCATGCATTCTATTGTAAGAGACTGAACCGGAATCCGGCCCGGGTTTTTCCAGCCTCTGTGGCAGGCTTGGTTCTGGCCCGAGTGTTGTGGTCCACTTGAGTCTATTCTCAGGTGGACTTTAAATGACCAGGAAGAGAGCACAGCAGAGCTCTGGCCTGAGAAGGGAATCTGAGAGAGAGGAGCTCTGCTTGGATTTAAAAAGGTTTGCTTTACCACATGTTTTGTGGGTGACGGGGACCAGCCCCACACCGTATAGAGAGCAGTGTAGTTTAGCGCCGGACAGCAAGGATTTACTTTACTGTTTTTTGTTTGTTTTCATGACTTTGCAAACCTCTTCTAAATAAAGCTGTTAACCTGCCAGATTTTAAGGCTACTTTCACACTGAGGTGCTTTACAGGCGCTATAGTGCTAAAAAATAGCGCCTGTAAAGAGCCTCTCCTCTCGCTCCAGTGTGAAAGCCGAGTGCTTTCACACTGGAGCGGTGGGCTTGCAGGATGCCAAAAAGTCCTGCAAGCCACATCTGTGTGGCGCTGTAGGAGCGGTCTATACTATCCTACAGCACCCCTGCCCATTAAAATCAAAAACAACGGTAAAGCGCCGACGCCCCCAAGGCCCCAGTGTGAAAGTAGCCTAAATAAACTGCCTGCATGCTGACCTTAATTTCCAGGAAAGGTGATCCCCACGAGCTAATCTCTCACACTATCTAATTTCTTGAGGGGCTAAAATGTCAGGGCAGTACAAAACCCCTCCAAATTACCCCTTTTTGGAAAGTAGACCCCACCCCCCAGGAATTTACTGAGAGGCATGTTGTGACAAAAACATAAAATATTCAATGGGCTCAAGTTATTGAAAATGACAAAAATGTACTCCCTATCACCGTTTTGGAGGCCATGAAGTGCCAAGATGGCACAACCCCCAAAATGAACCCATTTTGTAAAGTAGACACTCCAAGCTATTTGCTGAGAAGCATGTTGAGTATTTTGCAGATCTCGCTTTTTGTCACAAAGTTTTGAAATTTGAAAAAAGAAAAAAAGTTTTCCTTTTTTCTTTCTTCACGTTCAAAAACAAATGAGAGCTGCAAAATACTCAACATGTCTCTTAGCAAATACTTTGGTGTGTCTACTTTCCAAAATGGGGTCATTTGTGGGGATTTTGTGCTATCTGGCTAATTTCATATATTCCCATGACATGTTTGAGTAATATATCATTTAGTGACAACTTTGTGTAAAAAATAAACAAATACAAATTTTAATTTTCCCAGAACTTGTGACAAAATATAAAAAATTCCATGGACTCAACATGCCTCTCAGGAAATATCTTGGGGTGTCTACTTTCTAAAAAGGGGTCATTTGGGGGGGGGGGGGTGTTAACTGTCCTGGTATTTTATGCCCAACATTAGAAGCATATGCCACACATCACCCACTTTTCTAACCACTTGAACAACCAAGTCCT
Organism: Lithobates clamitans; assembly: GCA_037952925.1. Lineage (NCBI taxonomy): Eukaryota > Metazoa > Chordata > Amphibia > Anura > Ranidae > Lithobates > Lithobates clamitans. The sequence goes on from JBBGZY010001117.1 coordinate 548,682, forward strand.
TTCTGACACTTTGTTTACATGAAAAAATCCTTTTTTTTTGTTAGAAAATTACTTTGAACCCCCAAACATTATATATATATTTTTTTTTAAAGCAGAGGCCCTACAGATTAAAATGGTGGGTGTGGCAGCGATTTTTCAAACTCAATTTTTTGGGTAAAAAAAAAAAACACTTTTTTGAATTTTAACCACTTCAGCCCCGGAAGATTTGGCTGCTCAATGACCAGGCCATTTTTTGCAATCCGGCACTGTGTCGCTTTAACTGACAATTGTGCGGTCGTGCAACGCTGTACCCAAACAAAATTAACGTCCTTTTTTTTACCACAAATTCAGCTTTTATTTGGTGGTATTTGATCACCTCCTGCAGTTTTCATTTTTTGAGCTATTAACAAAAGAGCGACAATTTTGAAAAAAAACACACTTTCTTTTACTTTTTGCTATAATATCCCAATTAAAAAAAAAAAAAAAACATTTTTTTTTTTCCTCAGTTTAGGCCGATATGTATTCTTCTACCTATTTTTGGTAAAAAAAAAAAATCGCAATGAGCGTTTATTGATTGGTTATAGCGCCTACAAAATAGGGGATAGATTTATGGCATTTTTATATATGTATTTATTTTTTTACTAGTAATGGCGGTGATCTGCGTTTTTTATCGGGACTGCGATATTGCGGTGGACAAATCGGACACTTTTGACACATTTTTGGGACCAGTGACATTTCTACAGCGATCAGTGCTAAAAAAAATGCACTGATTACTGTATAAATGACACTGGCAGGGAAGGGGTTAACACTAGGGGGCAATCCAGGGGTTAACTGTGTTCCCTATGTGTATTCTAACTGTAGGGGGGATGGTACTGACTAGGGGAAGAAAGATCAATGATCCCCGTTATCGTTCTTTAATGAGCAATTGCTGGTGTCTCGGCGGGCACATGCATTGGCTCCAGGGACACGCTTCGGGCGCCGCCAGAGGCGTCTTAAAGAGCCGACGTAGAGCTACGACAGCTCGCGCAGGGGAGCCAACCTGCCACAGTATAACTGCGGCGGCTGGTCCGTAAGCGGTTAATGCACAAAAACACACTATATTGCCCAAAAGTTTGGTGAAATATAAAAGATGATCTTATGCTGAGTACATAGATACCAAACACGACATGCTAAAATTAAAGCGGATCTTCACCCGTTTTTTAATCAGCATCTCGGTGGCTTCTAAAAGCAACACCGAGTGCCATATGGAGCTTTTTTTTTTTTTTTTTTTTTCCTACCTTGCGTTATCAGTCTTTCTTTGTTTCTGTCCCTGCGGCTGTGGGCGTGGACTTTGCGGGTAT